>JARHVA010000137.1:1200000-1800000 GCA_037957365.1 Torreya grandis | reverse complement strand
TTATTTCTTCTAAGATCTCTTGAAAATTGAATTTCTCTTCATATTCTAAGCTGCCATAACTTTGATTCATGAACTCATCTTCCTCATAGTGTTTATTTCCATTCCATGACTCTTTCAATTTCAAAAAGTCTAAAAATGAGATTCTTCTCGAATCTCTGCTGAAAGGGTGTTGTACGAATTGAAACTGTCCATAATTTCCTTATGTAGTGACCCCATGATTCATAGGCTGGAAAAAATAACTCTGATACCACTATAATATTCTAAATTATAATATTTTACATTAATTTGAATTTTCCAAAATTCCTTTAAATAATATTTAGAAAATAAAAATTTAAATAATAATAAAATCAAATTGGATTAATTGTTTATTTCTGAATATAGATTTCAAATATTACAAAGTTACACCACAAGGGGTTTCATCTTTGGATTCAATTACAAGGGTTTTTGTCCTTGTTTATGGATTATGTAGTTTAAGGGGTTTCATCCTTAAATGCACTTGTAAGCGACTACTTATACATGATTAAATATTTAATACATAAGTAGATGAATCCTTGCCTTCTCACCAAATACATAATATAAATACCTTCATAGTGTTCCACCAAACGACATGTCTTCTCTAAGGATCATGACCTTTCATCAAATGAATGCTAACTACTAATTAAATAATTAAATAATAATTAATTAACACTATACTAATTATTGTTGTTGACATGGGCACTCCACTTGAATGATTTAGGACTATGGTTTAATAAATGACTTTTTTTTTTTTTTGGTGCTTCACATAATGGCGATTCCTTAGTAATTATGGCACTTCATTTCAAGGTTGTGATTACAAATTGCTAATTGAATATTGGTGTTTACTTGCATGATGGTCAACGATTTACTAGATTAGCTATTTATGGGTTATTGGCTTAATTTACAAAGATTGAATATTTTCCATGATTTAATTAAAGATATCTCCAATGATTTAATTGGGGATATTACATGTTCCCACTAGAATTTTAGTTGTAGTGAACAGGGGAATTGATGGCACTATGATTGGAAATGTGACAAAAGTGGGGCCCTTTGATATTTGCACCATTGTATACTCTATAAACTGAGATTGAGTAGTTAATCATTGGGAAGGGATAGATAGTGCACCCACTATAATTTTTGAAAAGAACGTTAAAAAGATCATTCCAAGCCCAAAATCTGAATCATTAACAACAAAAGCATCACAAGAAGAGTTGTAAGAGATATAAAGATGATATGCAAATACAAAGACAATATCATATATTATCCATAAAATAACTTATATATGTTACAAATGAGAAGCCTTATATATATATGCAAGGACAAACAAGAACTAAGTCAAACTAACCAATGTGAGATAAATCCACAAAAAGGCAAATTAAGAAATAGACAAAAACTATCTATAGAACCTAGCAAACTTGAGAACCAACTCTAACACCCTCCCAAGTGAAACTAGGAGCTAAAAATATCCAAAAAACAAAGTGTCATATCCATAGTATGAGTCTCGGTAACTAGACCTAATAAGGTACTCATGTACAACATATATCCTTGAAATGGAGAAAGAAAAAAACTTGTAAGAACAAAACTCCCGCCAAAATGATGTAAAAGAGAGAAAAAAAGGAAAGGAAGGACTTTATGTGGAATCCCCCCTAAGTACAACTTTTTTCACCCCACATGAAGATAAGTACTATTTATCTTACACAGATGGAAATGATATAAGAAACCATCTACATATGTGGTGAGATAGTCCCAAAAATAACATGTTCTTCCCATTAATGTACCTTCCTCCTAAGTGTTATGAACAAGATGTCGTAAAGATACATCACCTATAAAAATATCAATGCCAATAGGAGATACAATACCTTGTAAGAGTCTACTAATACCTCCATTAGTGTAGCTCATAGAGTGAAGTATGAAAGATCCAAATCCAAGAGTATGTTTCTCAAAGGAACCAAACACATAAGTAGTTGGATCCAAAGTGGGATAAACAACACATGCAATAGTAGGAGCAAAAACTAGCTCCAAATCAAAATGTGCAACAATAATAAGTTCCTCATGGAAATCATCATTTAAACACATATCCTCGCAAACAAGAGGTGTAAGTGATGAAGGAACATTAACTGTGGCACAATAAAATTCATCCTCAGGAAGTTGTGATGGTGTCTCATCCATGATATCCAAAAGTGATGATGAAGGTGACACATCCTCAAGAATCATATCCTCTTGATCAATGAAATGAATAGGAAGATTACAAACTATATGGGGAGTAATAGGTGCCTCAAGCAAACCATCATCAAAATATAAGTCATCACTAAAAATTTAAGAAGGTTGAATAGTGAGTGGTGTAAAAGGTAAGAATGCCTCATCTAGATCACTATCAAGAAGTATGTCCTCACAAAATGAAGAGGAATCTTGATTCATATCACTGATTAGAGTGAATCCTCATTAGGAGGAGAAGAAAGAAGTGCCAATAGTGCCTCACCCATGTCACTATCAAGACTCAAATCTTGAACAATATCAGTGTCATCATGAAAAGATAAATCCTCGCTAACAAGAGGAGAATAAAGTGGATAAAAAGGAGGTGGAGTAAAAGAGGGTGTAAAATATCCAGAAGACTCAGTATCCTTCTCAAATAAGGCTAAAATAGCATCCCAAACTTCCTTTGGTGATATGGCACATGTGACATAACACTACAAACTATATGAAATATGAAGGTGAATCAAATAAATAGCCTCATCTTGCATAGTCAATCTAAGCAAGATCTTCCTCATATGTAAAGTGGGGAATGTTACCAAGCATAACACTCCACATGCCTTTTTACTGTAAGTGTATTCGTATTTTGATCTTACAAATAATGTAGTTTGAGGTGTTGAAGGGCTCAAAAAAGCAAGAATACATTGCCAAAAAATAAGGATAAAGTCAAGATGAAGAAGAACCCTCTCAAAAAGACAAATCCCCCCATAACAATTTAACATCTCCCAATGAAAATAATAAACACCCAAAAAAAGTGTAAGGCCCCCCAAATTTGGCACTTTATAATTTAGTGTGTTTTACAAGATAAATGAACTCAATAGATGGAGAATAAAAAACATACACTTTTGAAAAAAAATAGTACTTGATTTTGAGTCACGATTCAAAAGTTATAGTTTTTACAAGGTTCCCATCATTAAAATGGGTCAAATGAGTAAACATTACACAAAAATTAAATCCTTGGAGAAAAATTAAATTATTTCTTCCAAATCTAGAAAAATGAATTTGAAGGAAATTTGCAACAAAATAAAATAACGATCTTCCACATAGATCAATCTTCCATGCTGATTTTTCATTTTAACTATAAGATCTGATTTTTTTTCTTGATCGTGTATAAAAAAATTGCAAAAATTCAGATTCATATGGTCAACTTCAGAGCCCCATATCTCCTTAGATACTACTTAGAATCCTTATTATGACCACTTTCCAGGAACCTCTCGAAGTCCTCTTTCCAATAGTGAAAGAATTTTTTGAATCAAACCCCTGTGTGAGGAGAAAAATGATCTGCAAGAGAGACATAATTTTATGCAAAAACAATTTGCAATTTCTCCAAAATAAAATGTCAATAGCCAAATAAAATCTCATAGATCCATATAAAACACCTCAATTACACCAAGATTTTTTTTTGATAAATGGACAAACCCTTGTAGCAACAAACTCGTAAATAGATGGCTGTAACATCTCTAGCTCTAATACTGTGAAAGGAACATCAACAAGATTATTCCAAGCCCAAGATTTGAAGCATTAACAATAAAACCATCACAATAAGAGTTGTAAGAAGTAAAAACATGATATGCAAAGACAAAGACAATATCATATATTATCCATAAAATAACTTTTATATGTTGCAAATGAGAAGCCTTGTATAAATAGGCAAGGACAAACAATAATTAAGTCAAAATAATCAATGTGGGCTAAATCTACAAAAGGATAAACTAGGAAATAGACAAAAACTATCTATATAACCTAGCAAACATGATAACCAACTATAACTTATGAATGCAATGACAAATAAAGACTACTTATGGTGTTGATGTGGCGTCACTTGAAGATAAACCCTGCATGTTCGAAGCCTAGGTCATTGTCATTGCAGTTGTCATTTGATTTGATGTCATTGTTGCACTTGTTCCTACTAGAATTTTAATTGTAGTGAACTGGGGAACTAGTGGCACTATGACTGGAAGTGTGATAAAAGTGGGCCCCAATAAATGTTTTCACCACTGTATACCCTAAAAATTGAGACTAAGTAGTCAATCACTAGGAAGGGATAGATGGTGTACCCACCAGAATATTCTCAAGTTGTAGGGCTTCTAATTTATGATATAAATCATAACTCAAGTCAAAATCTGTTTTAATTATGTCATAATCAATGATGGACCTTCTAAATAATTAGGTTAGCTTAGTTATTAGATTTTTGTGGATGATCATAGAGGCTTTGAATGTTACATTGAGTGTATATATTTACCACCTTGTCTTTTACAAAAGTTATTGATAACAAGTCTACAATTTTTATTCACAAGTTGTCATTCAATCTTCAAGATCATTTGATAAGAACATCATCACCAATGATCAATTCAAAACTTGACATTAAATTTGATGTTTTCAATCTCTATATCTGATCTAATACTCTTTTACAACTAAATGTTTCTATTTTCCTTATGCCTACCCATACTAGATCTACATATTTCTTTTATAAGATTTTATACTTCAATGTCAATTCTATGACTCATGCCTATATTTTGTCAATAATAACATACATACAATCAAACAACTTAGATTTTTTAAATGAACAGGTCTCACTCACATATTTATAAAAAAGGGTTGCAATTCTTTTGCTCCTCTTAGATCCACACTTTACTTTAAACTCTGTCACTCACTATCTTTTCTTGTTTATTTGATTTGGTGTTCTTTCTACTAAGAAGTCTACCACTTTGTTGACAAGATCTTCAACTAAATCTTGATCTCTTGTTCTTGATACAATATTCATTTAAATAAATAATTTACAAGACTATCTTCATTTCAGCTAGCTCCTTTTCTATATATGTCTCTCTCATCTTCATGTGACAACTTACTTTTTCTAAGCCCTCCATCTCTCTCTTTTTAATTTTCATCTTATCTTAGGTCTCCACTGGACCTATCTCCTCTTAGCAAGTTTATCCTTCTTGCTATCTCTAGTACCTCACCTAGGTCTTTTGCACCCTAGTCTTTTAGTCATCTTTTGATCCTTACTTTGGACCTCTTCACTTATTTAAGCTCTCCTTGAGCCTACTTTGAGCTTTTAATAGATCTCTTTTTTTTTTAAAGCCTTAATGGCTATAGGGATTTTCCACTCTTCCTCTTATCTTTTAAGGTTTCGCAAACCTCTTGCCTCTCACTCTTTCTCAAACACCTATAACTTTTCACTATCAGATAATTGAAAACTTCTTAACTACTACTTCATACCTTTTTCAAGAATTTTCTTCTTCACTTTATCTCTGTCCACTGCAACCTTCAACCTTTTCTTATCAACCTACAATCTTTGACCAATATTTGTAACTTATCATGCATTTCCCAATAGCTTAGGGCTTTAATACCATAAATGATAACAAGTCTACAATTTTTAATCACAAGTTATCATTCACTCTTCAAGATCATTTCACAGAACATCATCACCAATAATCAATTCAAAACTTGACATTAAATTTGATGCTTTCAATCTCTATATCTGATCTAATATACTTTTGTAGCTGAATGTTTTTATTTTCCTTATACCTACCCATGCCAAATCTACATACTTCTTTTATAGGTTTTTATACTTCAATGTCAATTCTTTGACTCATGTCTATATTCTATCAAGAACAACATACATACAATCAAACAAATCAAACATTTGAAATGAACAAGTCTCACTCACATATTTATCAAAAAGAGTTGCAATTCTTTTGCTCCTCTTAGATTTATACTTTATTTTAAAATTTGTCACTCACTATCTTTGCTTATTCATTTGAGTTGTTGTTCTTTCTGCTAAGAAGTTTTCCACTTTGTTGACAATATCTTCAACTAGATCTTGATATCTTGTTATTGATACAATATTCATTCAAACAAACAATTTATATCTCACTATCATTTATTTATTTTTAGACAATCCACCTTTAAATTCAATTCAAACAAACACAGTTCTGTAGGATTGTAATTTAAATTATCTCAGTAGCTGATTGTATGTTGGCTATATCTCCCTCAACATCCAACTAATCAAGCTATAGTTAGATTCTTTGGATTCATAATTCAAAAACTCACCTAATTTCTAAGTTTCAAAAAAATTCAATGGATAACTTTCAAGATATGATCCATTTACTAGCCGTGCCCTAATTCTGATTTTACATGGTCCTATGTAGCATGAGAACTATAAAATGATAGTTTATATAGTATATAGGCCCTAAGGACTTCTTTACACTTTTAATATTTTATTAATTATCATATGATTCTAGTCCAATCATCATTTTTTACTTGAAGAACATAAAATCACTTGTGTCAATGCACCTATATGGACTGTCACACATATTTGCATTGGCCGAGAGTCTAGTTTTGAATCATAAATTGTATCAATATCAAAATGATTTTATTGGTATATAGACCCAAGCACCTATATGCTATAACATTTTATTTATTTAAGACTCTTGCACTCTATTCCAACTTTTCCTGGATCATTAATCTTCCTAAGATGTTAGATTAACTGAGTTTTGTCTGATCACCATAATCTAAACTTTGTATGTAAATCGAGACCTTTAAAAAAATAGATGATTTTGAGATTATAATGTTTGTCAAAGTTTATTATACATGGATTAAGGTCTCAATCTGTTCTTCTCACTCTATTTATTATAGTCAAAACTTCATTCACCCAGAAAATGCTCAACATTACTATTATTTTCTGAACTATTACTAACTATGACCCAAGAGAACAAAGACAATCATAATTATTATTTTAGAATAATGTAGGTAAATGAATGACACGATATCATATCTTACCTTTCAAATGGTTACTTAAATATCATGTATTTCAAACACATGTCCAATAATCCTTTGTCTCAGTCTTCTTATATACATATTTTTTCAACACTAAATTAACTTGTTTTATTCATCACAAAACACAGTATTTTATTTATTTTACATAATAAAGGCCGAATAGCCTTCTTGACACCTCCTACTTTCCTCCTATCTAGTCTTTTCATAATAAAACTAACCAACCATCTAAATCCGTGATTATTAGCTTTATTTGGTTCCTATTTATTTGTTCTAACTCTTATCCTTCGTACCAACTTGATTTAACTCCAAGATTTTCTCAATAACTCAAAATTTTTCTTGTTTAAGTCTTATCTCCAACCATCCTCATAGCAATAGAATTTTCTAGATATTTATTTGATGGATATACATAGGTTGAGATATTTTACATTAGCCAATATGTATCTAGGAACCTTTTACCAAGTTCCTACCCCATTCAAAAGGTTTACAACCTATACAAGGCTTCATCACAATTTAAATACTTAAATATAACATTTTATAGGGAAACTCCAAATAGTCTACAAGACCACAATTGAAGCATTCTAAGTATGCGTATTGGCCTTTCACATGACCCATATGACTTTTAAGGTATTTATTGTTTACATCAAGCCTCAAGATATACAAATGTATCTTCATTAGTTGATGCTCCTACATCAATTATCAACTATATTATTTGCTTATTGGAATTATACACATACCCTTCTATTTCAACTCAAAAATGGTCAGCAGTTGCCTAGAGCAGGTTCTCAAAAATTGGCCTTGTGACTAACTATCCCAAAGGAATTTAAAGGCTAGTGACACTCATGTCCTTCAAAATAGATACTACCCATTGCTCATGATTGATAAATTGTTCCACTAGGGCATGCATCTCCTTATGCCATTCCAACAAGATATCCCTTTTCTTGGCTATATGGTTCATGTCTTATGTGACATCTAGTGCCAGCATCAGGTTTGGATGTGCATAAGTATTATTCTTGTAGCCTTGCCTATAAAGTTAAGACTGGCTTCTATATCTTTCACAGTTTCATAAGACTGAGACACAGTTCCCCATTTAAGGTGTGATTCAACCCTTGCAGCTCTTATTAAACCAATTATATTGTACAATGTTTTAGATACACCTACACATTATCCAAGATATCCCTGTGAGCTTCAATATCACTTCTTTCTTACAACTTATTTGATTGATCATAGCTTATGAAAATTTGTTTAAGGACTCCCCCAGTTACATTTATGAAGTTATAGGATACTCTCTGTATTCATTTGAATCTCTTGAGTGAGTATTTATTTTCTTTGTTAGGGAGAATATATCCTCCCTTTGTCCAACTTCCATGGATTCACCTTCATCCAACACAATTTTCCTCTTTACCTTCCCCATTTTATTTGTATGTCAAAATGGAAAGTCACCTTAGGCAGCTCAATGATGATCAAATCTTCCCTGTCTATTTCTTTCTCTTTCAACTTCTGGACCTGGGGAGGAATGTTTACTAAAACTTGCTCAATAGCTTGATTTATAGGTATAAAAGTGGAAAGTGGGGAATTGCCTAATGGGAGAATTTGTGCTAAAGGAAACTAAATGGAAGGATAAGGCATTGATGGCTTAGGAAAGGTAGGAATAGCCTTCCTCTACCTTATGATTTTTATCTATGGGGGTGTATCAATGATATACCTGGTCTTATCTAGAGTCTTATATGTAAAGACTATGGAAAAATCTATTGAAGTGACCTAGGTAATTGGCATACCCAATTGGGTAGATGGCCTTGGTGTTAAAGATTGTGTATCAAAAATAGAAGACACTAGCTTTTCAAAACGTACCTTTGTCCCAACATCTTGTGGATAAATGGTGCTAAATAAATAATGTGTTACTGGAGTTGAAGGAAATTTTTTTAAATATTTTATAATGGATAAATAATTAACCCCAATATCAATATTAATAGTAATATTGATGATAGTGGCAATGATAATATTAGAATCAACTAAAGAAGTCAGTGGATCTGGTTTACTCCTTTTCAATAATATTCTATTGACTGATAAGGAGTCTCATTCATATCTTGATCCACTATACCAGTGCTAATAAAAGCCTCAATTAAAGTGCCAAGAACATTTCACCTTGAATAATAGTTGGTGTTGTTGATGCTAGTGTAACAATATTGGTCATAGTATCCCCTGCTACAATTACTTGAGTAGTTGTTAGCATGTCCTTTGTTTATTTATCTCATTGCTCTTCTCCCTCTTGGCCCTATTCTTCTTCTTCTTCTTCTTCTTCATGTGCTTCTTCAATTTGTTCCTCTAACTTCCCACTTATTTCTTGTTCATCATTTGTTTCTATATAAAGGGGACTTATTGAAACACTCGAGTATTCCATACGCCTCTCTTCTTATTTTGTGATTATAGAGACTTGAAGAGAAACTAAAGGAGTTTTAGGTTTCCTCTTGCAAGTATAGGTAATTGTAAAGGGCTCAACAAAAGTAGCGATTGACCCTATGGATGAAGATTCAATAATGAATGATGGTGGAGGCATAGGGTGTGTAGATGATGACTCAATAGTAGTAGGAATTGTGGGAAATGGCACCAATGTATTAGGAAAAATAATAGGAAGTTGCAAAAAAGAAGAAGCGAGACTTACTTATTGCACTATTGTTAGTGGGGGAAAGGGTGAAAAAAAAGTGACCCCATTGGCATATTGGTATCTTATAGTATTGTCATTCCTAAAGTGAGTGGAGGAGAAACAACACTTAAGAGGGATAGGGAGACCATTGAAGATATTAGAACTGATCTGCTGATCAGCCTCCATAGATGTGCTTATTTTCATGTGAGGAGGATTGTGGAATTATGGTGGACTTATTTCTTCATCATCTATCCTCTTAGCATCTTCTTCAATAATAAGATCATATTAGATCCTTTATGTCACTATCATTGACATGGCTACCTTTCTTATCTTTATTATAACATCGATTTCATCTTCAACAATAAAAAATATGGGGTCATGTTTAAGCCACTGATGCATGTATGTAATTTTAACCTTGTTCCTGAGCTTCTTAAGAGTACACCTGATGGTGTTCCTAGGATCTCAGTTCCTGAATGGAACATTTCCTAGACCATTGTGCACGCTAACCTTTCCCAATGAATATAGATTGTCCCCATTTTGTGTATTGTAGGTAACCAACTTAAAGGGATATTGTGAATAATTCCCTGCCTAACCTTATTCAAATCAACATTTACTCTATTAGATAATTAGAAAGTGGTTTCTTGCTCAACCAACTTATTTGGGACTTGCCTTGGTAGATATAATGGGGCTACATAGGTTCCTTTTATTCTTATCACCATATACTTAGGGTAGTACCAATATTACCCCATATTTTTGATGTTTCTCTTAATTGGTTATGATAACCTAGGCATAACATGTCCATAAATGGAACTATATACCATTGGATAAAATACATATGCAATTACCTAGATTTATTTTTTGAATCGATATACGTGTGTGGGGTTGAAATCATCACAAAGATTATTTTTGGGATACTCTTCAAATGGTACCCAACTCTCATTTTGTGACATAGTCACAATGGCATTCACGACATCCACTAGATACAACATCATGTAAAATTTGCCATTGGGTAAATTCTCTAGCTTGGATATTTGATATTTAAAATTGGCACTAATAATTTCTTGAATATTTATAATTTTATTAGAACCCAGGATAAACTATAAAAAAATGACCCATATTTTGTAGACATGAGAAATGCTAGGAAAACCATATAACCTATTTAGTAGTGCCATGGCTACTCTTATCCTTGGTCTGAACTTGATTATGGGAATAGATGAAACAGGGCCCTTAATTACAAATTAGTTAAGTTTACATCCCATTATCTCAATTTATGATGGACTTTAATGGTTGACAACCATGCATCTGCAATACGCTGGTTATAGGTCATCCCTTGGACTAGGAGTCTATAGTATTTATCTAATGCATTCCCAAAAATATATGCCACAAGGATAGTATTATTTCTATAATGCACTATATTCCCTAAAATTTGGCCATTGGTAAATAAAACATATAGTAAGTTGATGCAAGGCATTACCTCTAGTTTTATTGTGGTCTTATGCAACCCTATTATCTTTATTGCTTATATTTCATCAATGTATCTCCTTGTGGCTGTCGATAATTGGTTTTCTACCCTATATGGCTCAACTACATCAATAATATCCCAAATGTCTAAATAATGTTGAAATTGGTGTTTTAACGTAGCCAGATCAAACACCATGTCCATAAACTCTATTCTTCTAATAATATAATATTTAGATGGAGGAGGAACATGAGATGAGGACACCATTGGAACTCTATAAAGTATCTCTAAAAGTACTGAAAGCTAGGGGCTTTTTTCAATCGTTAGAAGCTCAAATTCACATAATTCACTGAATAATATGAAAGTAATGTAGTTCAATTTTTCATTGAGAGCTAAATATGCTACACATATTTCATTGGGTTTAAAACTTGAATGCATTGAGTTGCCAATTCATGTGAATTAATTGCAGATAATGAATTTTGCTTTATTACCCATCTATTTCTCTTTCATTTGAATTTTGATTTTATGATGTCAATGTTGGTAGGTCTAATTGCAACGTAGCATCTTTTTGTTGATTTCAAAGGCTTAGGTGTCTTAATATGAAAAACATTTCTTTTTCATGATTTGAGTGCTTACTTTTATGTATTTGAACTTGTTTTATTTGGGAAGAGACACGTGGGATTATGTTACTTCCTTGTTAGGCATGGGGCTCTAGCTTCTATACTTTGGTATTTTGATCATGGGTGAGTGAGATTATGACACATGGCAAGATCTCACTTATTTGGAGGGTTTTTTTGATTTTGACTATATACCTTCATCTAATGGGTTGTGGATCTTTAGGATTGTACCACATGGATGTCTATCACTTTTTTAGGCTATAACTATGTACTTTTATTTAGCCAACCATAGGTTCCCCCAGATGATGACACATGCATGATTGTCACTTCTTCGAGTAACTGCCAAGACTTAAGAAATGTATGATTGCCAAAATAATTATAGATGAATGGTATCATGCCACATGAATGGCCCATGCTACTTTGGATGGTTTGTAGGTTTTGATTGTGTACCTTGGTTTTATGAGATGTGAGTACCTAAGATTATGACACGTGGAACAATCTCACTCATTCATAAGGTAGAAAAGCTTTAAAATTTGTTTAAGGATCTTATAGTTGCAGGTAAGTGGGATTGAAACACATGGCTTGATCTCACTTGTTTGGATGCCTGGATAACTCCATAGACTATGTGTTAGACCTATAGGATGTAGGTAAGTGATATTGAGACATGTGGCTTAATCTCGCTTGTTCGGGTGAAAAATAGACTTTAAGCTTTGAAAATCATGGGCGATAAAGCTAAATGGAGACACATGTCAAGATAACATAATGTTAGGTCTAGCCTATGCATTTAGACATAAAAAATACTCTGAATAAGACATTAGATTACTTAGTAAAATAAATCATACCATATCCCATTTTGCCTGATTATTGGCATTAAAAGCATAAATGATTTATAAAATATTTTGATTAAAAACATGTTTTTAACCTTTCAATGGTCATGTTTTGAAATTTTAAAAGCATAGGTCTAAGACATCAATACAAAGTATTCTCTATCCCAAATTCAACATGACACAAAAGGCATAAACTGACCTTAAAAACCTTAATATTGTGGAACCAAGTCTTGCTCTTGAAAACTATAAAAAACTTAATAGCCATTATGAAATGAAGCCATTTTCATACAAGCTAGACTTGAACATACAATAAATAAGACATGAACATGAAGATTTAAATTAAAAGTGGGTCCCCATTTGAAAATTATGAAGGTGAGGTGTGTTGGTCACAATAAATGATGACTCAGTGGAGAAATACTCCAAAGTATTTGAGAACCTAGAATCTTTGTTTGATCATATAGAACTTTGAACTTTACCAGAAATAAATAAATAAATCAAAAAATTAAAAGAGACTCTAAATGTAATCATGCAACATAGTAACTAGTGCAAACATGAGACAAGGAGGTCCAATTAAGGAAAACCATTAATGATCATGTTGTAGGGTTCACAACTCCAATTTAGCAAACACAAACATTCAATCAAACAATTGATGTCAAAAAAACAAAGATTCAACTATTTATTTAACTCAATGGAAATCAAATATAGTCTTTGCCATAATATGGCTTATTGAACACTCAATTACAAGAGGAAACAAATTTAGACATCCCCAGTCTCATACATAAAAAATTGCCATAAATTGGTAGCATGCACTACTCCTAGACCAAGAAATCAAAAATAATAAAGTTTTGGTCATGTTTTGTTCCCAAACACTAGCCATCACCCTCATATAAATGAGAATGGATTACTTACAATATTCACCCAACACCTCTTCATCTCCCTTAGATGTTTCATTATCTTCCACAGGGATTTCCCATTCATTTGGACACTAACAGTTCTAAGACAAGTCAATAACTCAAATCTGTAGCTACAAGGGAATGTAATCGGGTGTTCATTATATAAGAAGAAGAAAATAATGCTTTTGGACTCACCCCAAATCTTATCAGGCTTTGTTTAAGTGCCAAAACCAATTGAAATTATTTTAGAATTTGTGAAGTCTATGTTTTTCGATAGGAACTATGTGAAAAAAATAACCATGTCTTGTTCAAATACCAACTCAGGGTTTATTATACTCAACACTAATATGATAAAATGCTTGAAAATTATTATTTTGGTTAGGTTAAACTTTGCATACATAAGATATAATTTGACAAGGCTCCCAAGGCTTGACAACTACAATAAAATTTACTTAGTCAGGTATCTAACTTTGGTAAACCAAGAAGTCTTCAAGGACTCCCATAGACCATTATAAACAAAGTCTTAAAAGACCTCAAGACCTTGTTGGTATTCATTGAATGTTTTACTAATAAATAAAACCATCAAAAGAAAAATAGTCCCAAAAAGTAAAGGTAGTGTATGAAGGTTTGAACATAGTTCAAAATGGGAGGTGAAACCTGATGTCTAATGCAAGGTCCAACAAAATATTTGCCTAACCCTGATGGGAAAAGAACTTCCAAATAACTAAGAGAGATTACATTGAGTGAATTAATAGACATAATCATAAATGCAAGTCTGATTACTAAGTGACAAGAAACCAAGACCAATTTGGTAAGAATAAACTCAATTTTCCAAGCAATCTTTCTTTGGCCTAATTTGGGATGTAAAGTTTGATTTCAAGTGTTGAATCCCAATAGAACTCCACGTGACCAAATTAGGATAATGAAGCCCGATTCGTAAAGCGATAAGTCCTCCATTTATCCAAGACCTAATTATAATTGAAACTCCTTCAATCTCAAATATGAAGTCTTAAATTTAAGCACCAAGGCAATGACTCATGTCAAGACAAATGTTTGAATCATAAAACAAGGCCACTGAATAACTCTATCAAGAATAACACCTTGACATGGAAACTAGGAAAATCCCTTCCACACCAAAGGACACCAAAATTGAAACAAATACGCAAAGCAAACAACATAAATATAAATACACACTCTATTTTTGGATATGCAATATTGTTTAAGACTGTGAATGCTCATGCATCAGATACTTGAGGTTAAAAATTGCAAGGTCTAACTCACATGTATGGAATGAGTGGATAAATTTCTCTTCTAGTCATGAGGTATGATGACCATCGCATCTCCTTCCAACATACCAAATAAATCAAGTGCTTGTTCTTCTTTTTCTTGCACCATTTCCAGCTCTTACATGTTGGTTTCAAAACTATTCTCTACTAATTTTTTCTCCTCTCACTTCTTGTGGGATTTGGACGCTCACCATACTATCTCTCCTTTGTGGGATGAGACCCACCATCATCTGTATTCATCCACTAAAGCCATAACCATTTCTCAATCAACTCAATTATGGGCTAAAATCCATTCTCATCCATCCACCACCACCAAGATGCTCTTTCAGGCATCTCATTTTACCATGTGGGCTCAACCCACCGTATATTGACCACCTTTTCCTAAATCCCACTTGGATTTTTTCACACCTTGACTAACCAATTTTTGGATCACTCACACCATCACATACCACCATTTTCAGCTACCCTCTCACAACTACAATCTCACCTATCACTCTCAATCTTAGCATAAACTAATCAACATATAATTGGGCATCCAAATGATAACACATATCTAATATCACCTTAAGGATAGTCCTTACCTTCTCATCCTTTTCTCTATACATTTCTATAGCAAGCAATCTCTCCATCTCAACTATAAATTCAGCTTCCTTTCACATGATTAGGCTTCCATACACATTATCAACTCCTTCCAATTGTTGAGCTCAAGGAACTCACTCTCCACACTTGCAACATCAAGTTCTTCATCACACACTTGAGTTGATATAAAAATTATCTTCTCTAATTTATACTTCACCATGCTACAAGCTTTCTCCACCATAAACTTTGTCTTCTCAAAGCCTTCTCCAATAACTTTTAGTTGTTCTAGGGATAACTCTTCTTCATCCAATTGTGATGATTTAGCATTCACCTACACATCTCCTTGAGAACCAACTTGTTCTCATGCTCTATGACACTCTCATCTCCAAATTATCTTGAAGACATTATTCCAAGTTTGGAACATCAACACCAACCTACTCTTTATCCAATGCTGCCATATCCATCTCTTGGATAGCTTCATCACTTCACCTCTCATACCAATGTACATGCTGGACTGTTCCACACTTAGTCATTATCTTCACTATCCTATCCATGGATGGAACTACATAATGCACAAACATATTAAGAAAATAAGAGTTCCCTCATTCACCTCATAAACCATCTCATCATGTTCCAAATTCATGTTATCCAACTCCTTTTCAATGCTAACATGTTTATCATGTTTTTCAATCTCACAATGAGCTCTCAAAAGCTCCATATCAACCACCTCCAAGGTTGTCCTCTCCTCATCTATACCTTTGTTTTTATCTCTATCACATGTTTGAACTTTCATTATATCTTATGTGTGTACACTAGCTTGCACAACCACTTTGTCCAAAGATTTCATCATAGAAACTTGCAACTCTACTTGGTTTCACTCACTTGCAAATCTTCATGGCTGAATTTTTCTTTCAACTCAATTGTTTCACTCATATAAATATGCATTATACCTTGGTTTTCCTTAACCTCACTACCATCCAATTTAAAATTGGCAAGCTCATTACCAAATCTAACCAAGTAAAAAATAGAATTTTCCCACTCATGGGAATCCATAACCATTTAACCATCATCACACAATGGGTTTAAAATTTCTAGTGAATAATGTATCACCTCTCCATCATCCATCATAGGGATTTATCCATCTATGGGCTGCTCAGAACTCATATCCACACTACTATTCTAAAAATTAGAATTAGGCACCACATATAGAATCCTATCTTTGTTGCCTTCTAAGATATCCCGCTCATTGGTGCACCTATGCACCTCCATTCTACTTCTCAAAGTAGTCTTTGGATACTCATATGATAGCTACCCATTCTTATTTCCTCTCTTGGCAATATAATTCTCACCATAATACTCAAGCCTCTTCACATGAAGCTTATTCAACCATATTATTTTTAAGTTTGAGTGCACAAATTTACCCATCTTGGAAACCATATGCTCCCACTCACAAACTTTCCTCTTACCCTTCCTTTGTAACCTCACTTGGAGATATTTCCAATACACTACCACAAATCCTCTCAATTGTTTACATGTAGCCTTTACCCTCATGGGGTCAAAAACATTCATATCTATAAAATATAACTCAAGCTAAACTATCCAAGCCATGAGATGTCTTAGAATTTCTTTTTCACAAAATAGAAAGATATCGCTAAGAGATTTACATTTTTTCTCCACCACAAACTTGGTTGGTCTCTTCCATCTATAGGCATATTTTTATCCACTTGCTTGGATTATTTAAAAATAATCTATTCATGATTATAAGGATACCCCACCATCAACTCTTCCTCATCACCATCACATGCATTTGCACCATCATGACCATGTGCAGTCTTTCCAATCATGTCCAGTCTCTCCTGGAACACTTTCAACATCTCTGTCAACTTATCCATCTCATGTGCTCTTCTCTTGTGTGCCATATCTTACCACAAATAAATATGATCATTTTCATAACCTAAAATATACTCCGAATTGATCCTCACACAAACTCCCTCACACTTTTCCAGGACTTCACACACCTACAACCACCTATGCAAGCTTCTTAATAACTTACAATCTCAATGTAAATTTCTCTCTCATAGCCTACAAAAAACAATGAGGATTTTATCAAAACCACAAGGACACTACCTTGATCTAATACCACTTGGTGTAAATATGATATGGGGAGGTCCAATTAAGGATAACCATTAATGTTTGTGTTGCAGGATTCATAACTCCAACTTAGCACACAACTATTTCATGAAACAATTGACGTCATAACAACAAAGATTCAACTATTTATTTAACTTAGGGGAAATCAAATACACACTTTTCCATAATCTAGCTTATTGAACACTCAATTACAAGGATAAAAGAAATTTAGACATCCCTAGTCTCATACATAGAATTATGCCCACAAATTGGTAGCATATATTATTCCTAGACCAAGAAATCAAAAACAATAAAGTTTTGGTCATGTTTTGTCCCCAAATGCCAACCACCCCTTCAATTGAACACCATTGCCCTAATATAGATGAGAATAAATCACTTACAATCTTCACCCAATGTCTCTTCATCTCCCTTGGACATTTCATTGTCTTCCACAGGTATTTCACATTCATTTGGACACTAATAGTTCTAATACAAGTCAACAACTCAAATCTATAGCTACAGGGGAATGTATCCATGTATTCACTATGTAAGAAGAAGAAAATAAGGCTTTTGAACTCACCCTAGACCCTATCGAGCTTTGCTTAAGCGTTAAAATAAATTGAAATTATTTTAGATTCTATCAAGCTTATTTTTTCCTATAGGAACTATGCGAAAACAATAACCATGTCTTGTTCAAAGACCAATTGGGACTTTATTTTGCCTAACACTATTACAAGTAAATTTTTGGAAATTCCTATTTTGGTTGAGTTAACCTCTACATACAGAAGATAGACTTTACCAAGGCTCCCAAGGCTCTATGGCTACAATAAATTTTACTCTGTTGGGTATTTGACTTTGGTAAATGAAGAAGTATTCAAGGAGTCCTACAGACCATTACAAATAAAGTCTTCAACAACCTCAATACCATGTTAGTATTCATTTAATGTTTTACCAATGAAGAGAACCATCGAATGAAACACATTTCCAACAATTAAAGGTAGTGTATGAAGGTTTAAACATAGTTCAAAATGGGAGGTGAAATCTAATGTCCTATGTGAGCTTCAACAAATTACTTGCCCAGTCTTGATTAGAAAATAACTATTGAATAACTAAGAGACATTGCATTGAGTGAATCAATAAATAAGGCACTACAAATCTGATTTATAAGTGATAAGAAACTAATACCAAATTAGTAAGAAGGAACTCGATTTGCCAAGCAATTTTCCTCTAGGTTAATTCATGGTATAAAGTCTGATTTCAAGTGTTAAATACCAATAAAACTCCATAAGACTGAATCAGGATAACGGAGCTTAATTGCTAAAATAATGAATCCTATATTTATCCAAGACCTAATTATAATTGAAACTCCTTCAATCTCAAATATGAAGTCTTACATTCAATCACCAAGGTAATAGATCATTTCAAGATGAACATTTGAATCATAAGATGATGCCATCGAAGAACTATGTTAAGAATAACAACCTGACATGGAAACCAAGAAAGCATCCTCCACACCAAAACATACCAAAACTAAAATAAATAAGCAAAGAAAACAACCAAAATATAAATGCACATTCTTTTTTTGGAAACATAAGATTGCTTAGGACAAAAGATGCTCCTGCATCCCTAACCCTTCTCAATCTTTGGATTACGTGTGACCTTATGAATATTCGTTCCCCCTTGTTATGAGATATTTAGTAAAGAGATAGGCAAATCTAAAGATTTCATTGATCTTATTTTCTCAAAATATTTATCTTTTAAGTACTAAAATATGGGAAGCCATACATTACTCTATTACCAACCAACATCCATAGCCCTTATAGAGATACCTCTAATTCCATTCTAAGCACTGCTCTACTACCATCTAGATGTCCATATCCCCAATAGATATTACTTGAAACACCCTTCTATGAATTTTATTGTTTATTTCTTTTGAACCTTTTTTGAAAAATGGGTTGAGAACCACCATTGTCTGGGTATATAGGAATGAAATTTATATTAAATAAGATATTTTATTCATGTTTTGACCTTACTTAATATGTATTGTCTTTCATATAAGTCTTAAATATGTAAATGTGTACTTAATCTTTTATAATGAGAAGTCTTTCTAAAATTTACATGAAAACATCATAACAACTTTTAATAGTTAAATAAACTTATTCAATTTAGATAAATTTATCTACTCAAACATGATATATACCTTGATATGAGGACTTTCAAATGCATCAATAATAATCTCCACAAATACCATTTGAATGTGATTTCAACCGCCCCTTGTTAGGATAATTCTGATGAAATCATGAAAGCATTTGATTGTTATGAATTTAAAAAAACTAGTCTATGAAAGCTAAACAATTATTCTAGAAAGTAGAAAATGCTGAAAATGGGAAATCTCTCCTACAAAAGCACATAACTAATCTAGAATACAGGGTATCTAAGCTAAGAAAACTTTAAATCTAATCTAAGAAAGCTATAAATCTAATCTACTACTATCACTAAGGTAGAACTAATAGTCATTCTCAAATGGCTCAAGTTGGAGCAACCATGAAATAATGTTTCAAAAATTGTCCATTAATTGGAAAATTTAAATCATTACCTTCAAGATACTTCAAGTGAAAAACATTGTTACCCAAAATTTTATAAATCTGATATGGTCCAACCCATAAAGAAATTAATTTATCACGTTGTTCTTTCTTTTCGTGTGCTTTATCCCATAGGATAACTAGGTCTAAAATTCAAAAAACATTGATTTTTGATCTTTTATCGAACCATCTCTTAACAACATCCTAGTCTTTGATGAATCTTTATAGAGCTTCAATTTATGCATTTTCCATCTAGATAATGTCTAGTAACCTTGACTAAATTCTTTAATCTTCTTCTATACACTCCTACACGAGTTGATACATTGGTAAATTTGGCTATTGCCCATAAACTAACAAAAAGGACAAGATTTGAGGGCCTATTTATGTCTTGTTATGTTTTCCCATAGTGCATACTTCAGTAACTGATGCCATTTGCTTAGTTTGTCTCCTGGTGACTTCTTTATGGCATCCATTAAGTTTTTATGTAGGTTATGCAAATCCATTTCCTTGTGGATAAAAATTTGAATAAAACTTGACGGTAATCTAATTATTATAGGTCCATTTAGTGAACTCTATAGATTGGAAGGCTGGAACATTGTCACATACCAAAGAAACTAGTATCTTAAATCTGGTTAAAATATTCTCTTTAAGGAATTTGGTCATGTCTTGAGCTCTAAAATTCTTTTTGGCTATAGCCTTAGTCAATCTAGTATAAAAATATGTGGTTGTTAATACAAAATTTTGCCCTATTAAAGAGTTAGGGTTGATTATTCCCACAAAATCCAAGCCCTATTGTGCAAAAGGGCATCCTTCAATCATATGTCACAAAGACATTGGTGTGTGTACTCTTTTTCTAAATACTTGGCATTGATGGCATGATATGACATAACTATGAACATCTTTGAATATGGTAGGCCAGTGATATCCCATCCTTAGAATTTTGTGAGTTGTAGCATTTCCATAGGGATACACACTACCAATCATCTAATGAAGATTCTTCAAGATGTTTGTGGCTTCTTCTTTTGATACACACCTTAAATAGATTCCTTCATAAATTATTTGATACATCACTCCTTTATTTATCATGTAATGAGTTGATTAGAGTCTGAGTGGTCATCTTTTTTCTTAGTTCAATTAAGGAGGGCATGCACCTATGCATAGGTAGTGAATGATCTGGGTATACCGGTCACCTCCAATTATTTGAGCTTTATTAATTTGTCAAATAGAGATGCATGGATATATTTTGTTTATAAATTGAAAAAACCCTTGTATTCTTACTATTTTAGTAGGTCTAATTTCAAGATCAAACTCTTGAAACTTAGCCATCCATTTGCATCGTCTTTCATCTAAATTGTTCTGTCCAAGCACTAATTTGATAGTTGGGTCTAGGATAATGGTGTAGGTATTATTATGTAGAATGTAGTGTCTAAATTTATTCACTACCTTAGCCATAACATAAATATGCTTATCTATCATGGAATACTTCAATTTTTCATCTTTTAAATTAGTGCCCATAAAGGTAATCAAGTGTTCGTTGTCATCTACCTTCTGGGTGAGTACTATTGCTATAATATATTCTAACACAAGTTAATATAGGAAGAAGTATTTAGTGAGGACATGGTTGATCAAAATTGTATCTTGAGTGATATAAGTCTTAATATCTTAAAATGCCATTTTGTCTTCAACTATCCACTTGATCTTGTCATCTTGTTTTAGCATAACATTCAATGGGTTGAAATTTTTTACAAATCCTAAAATGAATTTTTTGTATATAGTTTATTTTCTCAAAGAAAGATTTAAAGTATTTTTTTTTGTTTGAATATGATATTTTTGGGATTACCTTAACTCATTCTAGGTCAATAGAGATTTCATATTTAGTAATGAAATGGCCCAGGCATTTACCTTTTATGACTCGAAAGACACTCTTATTTAGATTTAATGATACTCCATAAATTTTGTATCTATCAAAAAATCTATGGAAGTGAGCATAATGGTCTACCCCATTCTTTGAAAACATGTTTAGATCATCCATGTAAATGATGATACATTTTCCAATGAGTCCTTGAAAGGAAAAATGCATAGCGTGCTGGAAAGTTTCACTTACATTGATCAAGTTTTAAGGCAGACTTTTATATGAAAATGTTCCCCACTCGGTGGTAAGAGTAGTCTTCATTCAGTCTTCTACTTCCACTAATATTTGGTTGTAGCTTGAAAATATTTCCAAGAAAGACATCATTTCTAATCCACTAACCATCTAAATTACTTTGTCTAAATATGGCAGAGGGTAATTATCCTTTCCTGAGGCTTAGTTTAGATTAATGAAGTCAACGTAGAGTCTAATCTCACCATTATTTTTCCTTATGGGTATTAGATTAGAAACACAAGTGGAGTGCTTAATTGGGAAAATAATTTTGGTGTCTAACAACTTTTGAACTTCTTTCTCAATCACTGATCTCTCATATTGCCTGAATGGTTTACATCCTTCTTAGAGGGGTATAATATGAGTTATGACTCGAGGATAAAAAAGCTTTAGATCTTCATACATTTAGGAAATTAAATCTTTATATTCAGTCAACAAGTCCTTTAATTTATGCCTTTTATATCCAAAGCAACTCAATCCAATGTTGAGATGTCATTGATGGTCCTCAGTTCCTATATATACTTGAGCAAAATCATATTCATTTATTGTATACCACTTTTGTCTTTCATATTGAGTATCCTTATTAAACACTCACTATAGTGACACCATCCCCATGGGTATTCTATTTTATTTCAATTGTAGGATGCCATCATCTCCCAATTCCTCGGTGTTTATGGGATCAAAATCTTTTTCATCAATTATTTGAGATTCAAAAGTATAACAATCGCTCATAAATTATTTAATCTATTGATCATCATCAAACACTTGAAAATTCTCCATGTTATTAGGGACTGAGGTACAAGGGACCAAATCCACATAAAACTTATACATATTGGACTTTTGGAGTGGTGTTAAATTAATAGCTAAAGTTATTAATGAATTTGATGTTTGATTTTCCTCCCTCAAGATGGATATGATGTTGAATACTTTGAATGACTCAATCAGGTCCTAGGCTCTATGTTTATACCTTTTAAACTATGAAATTTTGCACTGATATTTGCTCTTAATCTAATTGACAACAATTTTGAATCTCCAATTATCAGTAACTATTTGACACTATGCTTTAGTGTAAACTACAAGCCTAAAATTAAAGATTCATATTCAACTCAATTATTGATGGACAAGAACTGCAATTTATACGTAGTAAGGTACTGCCTCCCATCTAGATCAATCAATGTTATTCCCACACTTGATCCTTGCTTGGAATGGGCACCATCAAAAATATAAGGTCCACAATTGTGAAGGACCTTCAAATTCTCATTCATGAGATTCATGTTTTGTAGTAAACGTGTAAACACATATATGAGATAGAACAAAGCTAATGTTTTCATTCTTGGCATTATATTTTATGAGGAGGTACTTCATCTTTGGATTTATTTCCATTCAAATCTAATTTGTTACCCCTTTCCAAGTTATCCATATATGTGAAAAATCAGTAGCCATGTAACCATTTAGTGTCTTTGACCAATCATGGATTAGAAATAGGACATAAGCCTTATGAATGTCATTGACAAGAATATATATATATATATATATATATATATATATATATATATATATATATATATATATATACTGCTAGAAATGTGGATCTAAATAAAATTGCATGTGAACATTCATTAAATCCCCAAAAAACTTGGATTATAGACTTGTCTAGCTGTAAGAGTACTCTGTTTAACTTTTCTGGAGTCAGACCTAATTTATTACAAATAGTTATAGCCATGATGTTAGCTGAGGCACATCAGTCTACCAAATAATTATGCACATTTTTTATAAACACCCTGATAGTCAACATAAAAGGTGGTACCTCAGGTTTTTCTTGATGAACAATGACATTAGTATGTACAACTTTAGATTTATTAATAAATATCTTGTTGGTCAACACTTTTAATAACAATTCTCTTTGTTCAATAATTTGAGCCAGTTCATGAAGAGTAATATTTTCCTTAACTTTCTTCATTTCCTCAACTATATTGTATCCACCTTTATTTAATGAATCAACAACACATTTTTGATCATTTCCTTTTGGAGGAGGTGGATTGTTGTTAACTTTTGGATATGGAAGAAAAATTGCATTGCTGTTTAGAGGCATAGAAGTCATGAGAGGTTCTTGGCCCTTGCTTCTAAGGTTATAATTATTTTTTTGGAATTGTTGGAAAGCATGGATCTCATATGTATTATCTTCTAGCTTGTTCTCATCTTTAATTAGGAATGTGAATTCATATGCCTCAAACATCATTACAATACTAGATGAACTATAGGTTCCACCTATAGATAATTTAGGTTACTTTGGGATAACTTCATACTTTCCCATCTCTTTCTAAATAATCTCAAAGGCTATAAAAAACTCTATACAATCTAGCTCACCATGTTGTGTAGTACTATGGACTCTTCACCAATTGGGTAAAAAAACCTCACAAATATTTATCTCTAGAATTTGCTTGGGTTGTGGTTTAGAATTATTACCTAGCCTATTAAATCATCTGTTATACCTTTTAAATATAAAATTCCTATTGGTTGTTTCTCCTATAGTATTTTATAAACATCTTTGCATGTTTATAAACTCATTTTTAAGTTTTTAGACCATACACTAAATGGCATCCAATTTTGCTTTTGTAGAATCAGACGCAATACCCTGAATGGTAATAGTATTAATTAGAACTAGGGCTTGATTCTAAATTTTTGATTAGGTGTTGATATAACATTATTTAGAAAACTAAGGTTTTGGTTAGGTGGAACATGAGCCAAAGGTATTATGTATATACTTGATTCTGATTTTGGGCCATGACATTCTAATTAGCATTCAAAATGGGATTGAGGGCCAATAAATTTGAAATGACATTGGGTATAACCAAAGCATGTAATTCAGATTCAACTATTTGTCGATATTGATGGCTTTATCACAAGCTAATGGAAGTGTGGTGATGTTCAATACTCTGCATAAAAATACTACAATCATAAATTCTAAATCATTTTTATACATCTCAAGGGATAATGTATCATTGGGCCTATAGTTAGCATCTAACTGGATATACATCTTTTGAAATATTATGTCAAAGGCTCTGATTTGCTC
Source organism: Torreya grandis (assembly GCA_037957365.1). Lineage (NCBI taxonomy): Eukaryota > Viridiplantae > Streptophyta > Pinopsida > Cupressales > Taxaceae > Torreya > Torreya grandis. The sequence continues at coordinate 1,774,729 of JARHVA010000137.1, read as the reverse complement.
ATTTGTTCTTTCCTCATGCTTGAAAAATGTTGATATAAGACATTTGGGCTAGTTACCTATCAAAATTATGCTAAAAAGGTATTTTGACACTAGTTCTAAGAAGTGATTGAATCCTCTAAGATTTTGAGGAACTAATCATAAGCAACATCTTGTAATATAAATGAGAAAAGTCTACATGCCACATCTTCATAGACTATGTTTGATAACCTGAAATCAATTTAGAAGGCCTTTTTATGTTCTTCTGTAGACCTTCTTCCCAAGCGAAGAAAGAAAGGAAGACAATTCTATAGGTTTTTAGATAAATCATGGATAGCCGTGGGAAAAAATATTAATAGAACCAACTAAATAGGTTGGGGACATTGTATGCAAAATAAGTTGATATAGTTTGGTTGGGGAATAAGGCTAAGTCTAGGGTCCCCTTAAGGAGTTTTGGTCTTACTTTGGTCTTCTATGGATTTGTAAGGGTGAGGATAATAGATTAATGTTAGAATTGGACCTTATTAACATCCTTGGAATATCTCGTGTAACTCAATGATATTTATTAATAAATAAAAAGGCCCTCCTTCTAACGCTAAAATTATTTCTCATTGATATGTGTTTTATGCACACCATATAATCCTACGAGGTAACCTATAACATTTTAGGATTAATGAATAACTTCACTCTAAGGAATGAGTTGCAGGGTATTCAATTTTACAAATAACCATATGATGGAATAGTGGTGAGTAATGGGGTTATTTACCTCAAATGGTTTATATGAGATGGAGTATTAAAAAAAACAAAATTTTGCTTGAGATGGAGGGATGGTTTTCAACCTAAAGTGGACTAGATCAAAAAAATATAAAATGAAAGAAAGGTAGGAGAAAATAGAAGGTTTGTGACTCAAACACTGATGAAACCCTTTTATAATAGTCCTTCTGTTATGGGTTGGATAAGTGATTGAGAGAAAATACCTACTGTAAGTTTCTATTAACACACAAAACACACAAACATAGTTAGGAGTCAAATTAAACAAATACAATAAATTCAATGTTCATAATCAAAGGTTATTGCCAATATTGAATTGCTATTGTACATCCTCTATCAATGGGAGATTATGATTAATAAACAAGGAGCATTCAAACTAGCTGATAACATAATCTAAATAATTGTATCAAATGCACTTCTACACAACCCAAATAATTGAAATAGTAGTGTAATGGAACTTCCTCAAAGAGACATAAGATTTGGAAGAGATATGTTGTTAGAGTAGGTTATTTACCTTAACTCATGTTTCCTAGATGCTTTATTTATTTATAGCATTATTTATCTTTTCCCATCCACTTAGGTGTGGATATTTAATGCTTTCCAGATAGTGGGTTTGTCTCCCTAGGCTATCTCCTTTGATCATATGGCTATGATGATCTTTCTTGTCTATATATACAAAGCACTCTCATTGTACTTTCATATAGATTTTTGAGATATTATATGATATTACTACTTTTATTTTGCATATCAATTTGTTACATTCAACTCTTTCATTTTGATGTTTTTTGTTATTAACACTTGAGATCTGTGGGTTAGAATGATTTGGTTATCATTCCTTTCATAGTATCAGAGTAGTGGGTGTTGTAACCATCCATTTGGGAGTTCATTAAGGTTTTTTAAAAGTTTTTTTAATCCAAAGGCTTTTTATTTTTATTTTGGAGAAATTATAATTTTTTTTTCTAAAAAAATGTGACTATCTTGTAGATCAATTTTCTCTTGGCATAGCGTATGATCTAGAAAGTTCTTTCAATAATAGAAATAGGACTTCAAGAGGTTTCCATAAAGTGGTCATAATAAGTATTCTTAGTAGTATTCAAAGAGATATGAGGCTCTAAAGTTGACCCTATGAATCTATTTTTCTATAACTTTTTATGCACTATCAAAGGAAAAAAATCAAATCTTGTGGAAGATTGATTTATGTGGTAAATCACCCTCCAAAATAACTTGTTCTCTTCCTCTGCTTCAAATTTCCTTCAAATTCATTTTTTTCAGATCTGGTAGAGGTAATTTATTTTTTTCTAAGCATTTAATATTTTTTTGGTGCAATTTTTATTTTTGATCCATGTATGATGGGAAAACATGTAAAGACTATATTTTTTAAGTGATAACTCGAAATCGAGTGTTATTTTTTAAAAAAGTGTATGTTTTTATGCTCTATCTATTGGTGTGTTATGTCTATTGGTGTCATTTATTTTTTAAAAAAACACTAAAATATAAAATGACATATTTGGAAGGACTTAATACAAAATCTTTCAAGGGCTTGTCTCGGCATTGATTTGTGCACCCTTTTTGCATTCTTTTGCTCTTTGGTGATTTTTTTGGAATGGCTTTTTATTCTGTATTAGATCAATGTGAGTCATGCAAAACACATAATTACCACACACATAGATGAAGAATGGAACAATAATTTGTTAAGCATAAATATAATGAGAGGGGGGGGTGAATCAATGTATTATATATCTTTTACTTAATCTAATTTATTTTCTTTGACCACTTAATCACACATTCAAGATATGCAATAAAAATGAAACAATAATATGCACCACACAAGAGAGAGAGGGACACCATATTTTTACATGGAAACCCAAAGTGAGAAAAAACCATGAAAAACAATCTCAAGTATATGAATGAACACCAACTCAAATTACAAAGTTGACAAGCACCAACTTGCTAGAGCACCAACCCCTTTGCCGAGCACCAACAGAATAACTATTTGTGAGTACCAACCCATAGGAGCACCAACCCTTTGCAAAGATTTGTGAGCACCAACCAATAGGAGCACCAACCCCTCTTGTGTATAAAACACAAGTATCTCTCAATGTTGCTTACTCAAGAAATGATAGAAATCTATAATATCTCCTAGTTTTCTCTCTTCAAAAATAAATACAAACCATGCACTCTCTTGCATTTTACAAATGGCTTCTTAAGCTTTTATTTATAGCTTTTTAAATGACCTTTGGCATTCACCCTTTATGACCCTTCAATCCTTACGGAAAATGGCACCAAATTTGCATGACCCTTCGTATCCTTGCATTTGAAAAGTCATATGGTGAACCTTCATAAGCAAATGCATCCTTTCTTCTTTTGTCTTTATCTTGGCGACTTTTCATATTCCTCAAAGTGTCCCTTCATGGAAAAATGTGCCATACCCTCTTTTGTCTTCACATGGTGACTCTTGGAATTCCTCAAAATGACTCTTCATGAGAAAATGCGTCCCATTCCTCTTTTGTCTTTACCCCGTGACTCTTTGACTTCTCCATGGGCCCTCTTTTGACTTATATGCAACCAAAAATATATTCATTAATATTAACATACATTAGCCAAGATATGAATATTAAAAACACCATTGAATGCAATGGGGCCTTTATCACCAATAATGCGAGACCTTTGACATCAATGATAATATTTCCAATAATCTCCCCCTTTGTCATTGATGGCAACCTTAAACTGAAACTGCCACATCCTAAAACTTACACATACTACCATCTAAAAAATATACAATAACTCCCCCTTATTAAAACAACTTGTACCTATTCCTTGTACCTATTTTTGAATATATACCTATACTTGTACTTGTTTATGCTCTTCTCCCCCTTTGACATCAATGGCAAAGGGCCTACCTAGAACTAACACTTAGCTCCTCCATAACTGATGTTGAACCTCAGTGGTAAGACGTAAAATAAATTACTCCCAAATTCTCTCACAAATACTCAAATGTGTCTTTTGGTAATGACTTTATAAAAATATCTGCTATCTGCTCTATAGTACTGATATATTCCATCTCAACTTGATCTGCAACCTGCTCTCTCAAAAAGTGATATCTGATGGGAATATGTTTTGTTCTTGAATGCATCACTGGATTCTTCAAAATATTAATAGCAATTGTGTTATCACAAAAAATAGAAATAGGTTCATCATATTTTACCTTGATATCTTCCAAAGTTTGCTTCATCCAAAGCACTTGAGTACAACACAATACTATTGCAATATATTTTGCTTCAGCTATAGAAAGTGATACTAAATTTTGCATTTTTCTTAGCCATGATACTAAGCTATCACTAAGAAAAAAAGCTCATCCAGTTATATTCTTTCTATCATCCAAGCAATCTACCCAATCTGAATCTATATAAGCTACCAAAGTGAAATCTCTGCCTGTGGGATATCACAATCCATAATCTAGTGTCCCCTTGATATATCTAAATATTCTCTTCACCAACTGAACATAACTATCTTTTGGAGCTGACTAATATCTTGTAACCATACCTATTGCATGCATGATGTTTGACCTCGATGCTATAAAATATAAAACATTACCAATTATAGATCTATACAAAGATTGATCTGCAATAGGTGAATCTTCATCCTTGCTTACTTTTTTTCCTATACACATTGGTGTGCCAATTGATGCACAATCCTTAAAACCAAATTTCTTCAACATTTTTTTGGCATATTTACTTTGAGATATAAAAAATCTTTTATCTAATTGAAATATATAAAAATTCCTTTACAACCCTAAGAAAATGATAATTCTCTAAGCATAGATATCTCAAATTCTTTTTGCATATTATCAAAAAATTATTTTGCCATCTTTTCAATGTTTCCTCTAAAAATGATGTCATCAACATATACCACAACAATCAATTAATGCTCACCTTCTATTTTGATGTAGAGATTACTATCAACAAATCTTATCTTGAAACCTTGATCTTGCAGGTACTTATGAAGTCTTGCATACCAAGCTCTGGGAGCTTGTTTCAATCCATATAATGATTTTTTTAATCTGCATACATGGCTACTAATATTTGAGACAATAAATACCTTAGGCTGCTCAATGTAGACCTCTTCTTCTAGATTCCCATTTAGGAAGGCATATTTGACATCCATTTGAAATACTTTGAAAATTTTAAACACTACATATGCAAGAAACATTCTAATAGTCTCTAACCTTGCTACTGGTGCAAAAGTTTCTTCAATATCTATTCTTTCAATTTGAGCATATCCTTTACATACTAATATTGCTTTATTCCTGATCACTTCTCTATTTTCATTTAACTTATTTCTGTAAACCTATTTTGTTTTTATCACATCATGATCTTTTGGTTTAGGCACTAATTCCCAAGTATCATTATTTTCTATCTAATTTAATTCTTTATCTATTGCCTTAACCCAATGCTTATCATGTCTATATTCTAAAAGTTTTAGGCTAAATTTTGGATAACAAAAAAAAATTAACTTGCTCAGATTCACTTACCATCATTTTTCTGGTGTGAATTCTTTCATTTATGTCCTCAATAATGTTACTTTCATTATGATTTCTCTGAACATATTTGGATGGAGTTTTGGTGTCTTTTTTATCCTTTTTCTCATCTTCATTTGATTCTCCAAAATCTTTCTCTTCAATGATTTTAGGAATGTCTACTAGATCACTGATTCTTTATGTTCCATCTTCTTCTATCCTGACACTTGCACTTTAAACAATTCTCTTGGTTCTTTTGTTATAACATTTCTAAGCTTTACTTTTTCAAAAATAACCAATAAATATACCTTCATCTGCTCTAGATTCAAATTTACCAATTTTTTTGTCGATTCTCTTTATGAAGCATCTGTTGTCAAAAAATCTAAAATATTCAACTGTTGTTGGTTTGTCTTTCCATAGGTCATACAGAGTCTTGTCACTATTGAATCTCAATAATGCTTTATTTTGAATATGCATGTCTCTCTTTAATATTTATTTGATATTTTGGATTCATTTAGTATTGTCCTCACCATCTCTTGAACTATTCTGTTTCTCCACTCAACTACATTTTATTGTGGAGTTATGTCTCTTTATTCCATGGTATTCAAAAAACTCAATAAACTAATCTGACATGAATTCTCCTCCTCGATATGATCTCAGACACTTAATCTTCAAACTGGTTTCATTCTCATTAGTGCTTTGAAATGTTTGAAAGATTTTGATTTAAAAAAAAAAATATTACCCAAGTCATACGTGAAAAATCATCAATAAGCAACATAAAATATTTCTCATCTTGAGTACTTTGAGTTTTTATAGGTCCAGATAGATCAGTGTGAACAAACTCTAACATCTGAGTGGTTGAGTACTCTTTTATTTTGAACCACCTTCTAGCCTGCTTTCCATGCTGCTAAGGTTCACAAAGTATGTCAGATGGCTTTGTAATCTTTGGAAGATTTTTGACTACTTATTTCTTATTGATGTTGACAAGATTGTCAAAATTTATATGTCCCATTCTCCTGTGCCATAGCCAACTTTTTTCAATCTCGCTCAAATAACATCTTTGACCTTTGATATCTGATAACATATATAAATATTGTCTATTCTCTGAGCATCTGTAACCAACACATCTGAATATTTTCTCCTAATTTGATAACCTTTTACATAGAACTTTAGTGTGTGCCCCTAATCACACATTTAACTTACACTCAAAAGATTATGCTTAAGACCTTCTACATACAAAACATTTTTAGTTTTAGTTCTACCATTATCCAAACTTAGTGTACTTATTTTGGCAATTTTGGTAGTAGTATTGTCTCTAAATTTCATTGTGCCACCATTGATCTTCTTCAAGGTTATGAACTTGATCTTGTCTCCTATCATGTGCCTCAAATATCCACTATTGATAAACCATGGCTTTTCTTCATTTATTGCATGCAAAGTTGTCTGTACCAACATAGATTTTTTAGATTATTTCTTCTGCCATGAACATGTTTGAACTTTCTTCTTGATGAATGGAGCCTTAAAAATTTGGTCTTTCTTGACTGACTCGAACATGCTTCTATAGTACTGAGATATGTGTCCAAAGTTGTTGCACTTGTAACATATTATGGCCTCTTAATTAAATCCTGATAGAGGAACTAAAGAGTTGTGGCTTCTGCTTGACTCTGCATGACTTTCCTTTTTTTTTTTTGAAATTATTAGCCCTTTTTTGACATTCTATTTTCTTATGACCATATCCATTACAAAAAAAATAGTAACCATAAAAATAGGCCCTGTTTGTGTATCTCTGACTTGATTACCTTTTGTAGCTCTATTCCTTTCAACATTCTTTGTTTAAGATGTCCTCTATATTCTTAACTTCTTCCTTTTTTATTTCCTCTTTTGTAAGAGCTTCAACATAACTCTTTCCTTTTTCTTTGTTTGTGAAAGTAGTGGCCTCCCCTTTCTCTTTTTCAAATCTGAGACCTGTCTTATCTGACATTGATCTTTGACTTTCTAATATCTTATTTAACATAGTAGTGCTATTCTCAAATTCTGAATTATTAGCTGCTCTATCATTGATTGCTTTATTTATTTGCTCAAAATATGCTTTTAAAGAACCAATTTTAATAACATACTTTTCACATTGTTTACTTACTTTTTGCAACTGTGCCATTAGATCTTCTTCATTCTTCTTGGCTTCTTCAAAGTGTGCTTGTAGATCTTCAATTATTTCTTTTAATTATTTTTCATTTTTCTTGATCTGGAGTTTTAATCTTTGATTATTTTTTTCAAGAGCTTTTAACTCTTTTAAGGCACAAATGAATTCTTTTAGATTTACTTCAGCTTTATCCTGTTCTTCTTCTTGATCATCTATACTTTTGCTTACAGAGGCATCTTCATGTATGGCGATGAATATAATCTCTTCTTCTTTTGAATCATTGACTCCACTATCTTTGACTAAGCTAGGATCTTTAGAATACAAACTCTTCTTCTCGAATCCCTTCTTAAATTTTCCTTTGAAATTCTTCTTGTATTTAGAATTTCCTTCTTCATTGTCACCATTACCCTTATCTGTGAACTTAGCTGTAAAATGTCCAATATTTCCATAATTAAAACATTTAAAAGGTAATTTTTCTTGATATTTACCTATGCCCTTTTTTAGCTTGTGAATGAATAGAGCTCCATTTTCATCTTCATCATCGCTAGAACTGTCACTTGATTCTTAAATCTTAGCCTTCTCTTTCTTTGATGTTTTGAAAGTAGCTTCTCTTTTTGAGGGTTTCTCTTATTTGATCCACATGTCATATACCGTAAGAATACCATGTAGCTCATCCACCTTTAGCTTGGCTAAATATTTCATCTCTTCAATTACCATAACTTTTACATCATATTTTAATGGTAGAGATCTCAAAACTTTTTGTACCATAATTGATTCTTCTATCTTTTCTCCAAGACCTTAAATCTGATTAACTATTTAATCAACCCAAAAAAGATAACTTACTATATTTTCTTCTTCTTCCATCTTCAAACTCTCAAACTATATTCTAAAAGTCTAAAACATAGCTTGCTAAACCTTTCCATCACCTTTATAGATATCCTCAAGTTTTACCTAAGTTTCATGAGTAGATTTACATTGCATAACTTTAACAAATTCTGATTCACATAAATCACTTAAAATAACATTTAAATCTTTATCAATATTTTCACTTGCCTTTTTTTTTGTCAGAGTAGTTACAAGTTTCTGTGGCTCTTCATATTCCTCTACCATTGCTTGCCAAATGTTGAATCCAAGGGTCATCAAATAAGTCTTCATCCTTATGCTCCAAAAAGCATAATTTATCCTATCAAATAAAGGTGACTTATTTATAGAAAAACCTTCATGTGATCCATCCATCGTGCTTTCTCGATCTACCTTCAAGCTGTAAAACTTTTTCCAAAAGAACTTGCTCTGATACCAATTGTTAAGCATGAAATATACTAAGAGGGGGGGGGGGGTGAATCAGTATATTATATATCTTTTACTTAATCTATTTTTTTTTTAAAAACCACTTAATCAAATATTCAAGATATGCAATAAAACTGAAACAATAATATGCACCACACAAGAAAGAGAGAGACACCATATTTTTATGTGGAAACCCAAAGTGAGAAAAAACTATGGAGAATAATCTCAAGTATATGAATGAACACCAACTCAAATTACAAAGTTTGCAAGCACCAATTTATCATAGCACCAACCTCTTTGTCGAGCACTAACACAACAAATATTTATGAGCACTAACCCATAGAAGCACTAACCCCTTACAAAGATTTGTGAGCACCAACCCACCGGAGAACCAACCCTTCTTGTGTATAAAACATAAGTATCTCTCAATGTCGCTTACTCAACAAATGATAAAACTCTACAATATCTCCTGCTTTTCTCTCTTTGAAAATAAATACAAACCATGCACTCTCTTGCATTTTACAAATAGCTTCTCAAGTCTTTATATATAGCTTTCTAAATGACCTTTGGCATTCACCCTTTGTGACCCTTCAATCCTCATGGAAAATGGCACCAAAATTGTATGACCCTTTGTATCCTTGCATTTGAAAAGTCATATGGTGACCCTTCATAAGCAAATGTGTCTTTTTCTCTTTTGTCTTTATTTTGGTGACTTTTCGTATTTCTCAAAGTGTCTCTTCATATAAAAATGTGCCATACCCTCTTTTGTCTTCACATGATGACTCTTGGAATTCTTCAAGATGACTCTTCATGAGAAAATGCATCCCATTCCTCTTTTGTTTTTACCTCGTGACTCTTTGACCTCTCCATGGGCCCTCTTTTGACTTATATGCAACCAAAAATATATTCATTAATATTAAATAAATATTAACACACATTAGCCAAGATATGAATATTAAAAACACCATTAAATGTAATGGGGCCTTTATCACCAATAATGTTAGACCTTTGACATCAATGATAATATTTTCAACATAATTAAATGCAAAAGATTATGGGCCTTAATAACTAAAACACAACCAATGTTCACTAGAGAATTTGAGAAATTTTAACACCAATGCAAATTTGATGAGTGTATGGGTTTTATAAGAACTTATGTAAGTGATAGTCTTTTATTTCATTTAGAAAGATGTGATTATCCTTTATAAATATGGGCAAAATTGAAGTGTTTATTTGGTAAACTGGATCACATGAGAGCCATGCAACTTGAATTAAAGATCACTTCTCTCAATCTTGAATATTTTCCATCTATTGTAGACTATCTTACTAAGTTTAAACACTTGTTGACATAATTTAAGGGTAGTGGAATAGATAAGAAAGATGAAGAGTGTGTTTACCTGATTCTATCCAAGTTGAAAGGTCTATTCCAAATCTTTGTTTCTATTTTTTTTCCTAGCATGGATGCCTTAGGTGCCACTTTCCAAATGCTTGATTTAAAGTTGTTTTGTGAAAGACTTACTAGAGAAGAATCCAAATTGTCTAACCTTGAGTCTTCCACATCTCAAAAGGTATTATTAGCATCTCATGCTAAGGGTAAGGGAAAATTAAAAAATAAACCCCAAACCACTCCTCCATCTCAAATTGCCACTAAACCCAAAGACACTCACTTTAAACCGAAGGGGTCTTCTAAATCTAAGAATAAGTCTAGTCTTTCATGCTCCTTTTATGGGGGGACTGGTCATGAAGAAATTAGGTGCTTTAAGAGAATGCAAGCCTTAGAGGATGTATTAAAAAAACATAATATCTCTATTCCCACTCCACCTCCTTCCAATAAGCATGGAAAAGCACTTAATGTTGTTGGGAGATCTCAATCACCTATTACAAATAGTTGGGTTATATATTATGGTGCTTCTCATCACATGACTTCGTCTAAGGAGTCTTTTGTATCTCTAATTTTGAATTCTACTTAAAAAATTGAGGTTGGATATTTTTTCTTTATTTCTATTAAGGGAAAATGTGACATACAACTTGCTAGTGGTCACATCAATGACGTACTATATGTTCCTGACATCACTTCACATTTGTTTTATGTTTACCAAATTTGTCATTCTAGTCAGGGCAAGATAATGACTTTCACACCACAATGGGATGAAATTAGAACATTATTGGAGCCTCATTTACTTATTACACAAGGTTTCGTTGATCATAGTTATAGATTATATCACTTTGAGGGTTGTTATGACACTTATTCTATGGGGACATGCTTGGTTTCTCATGCTGATTTTGAGAGTAAGCTTTGGCACGAGAGATTTGGTCATCTTAATTATAGATATTTGAAGGAGTTGAGTACTCATGGTATGGTTGATGGCCTTCCTAGATTATTATCTTGATGGAGTTTGCCTTAGCTGTGCATTAGGGAAATAACACCAAGATCTATTTTCTAAGGGTATGTCAAAGAGAGCTTCTTCACCACTTGAACTTGTACATAGTGACTTGATGGTTTTTATTACTCCTTCATTTAATGGATCTAAGTATGCACTTACATTTATATATAATTTCTCAAGGTGTACTTGGGTTTATTTTCTTAAGTATAAGAGTGAGGTTTTTTCACACTTCAATGTCTTCAAGGCTTTGGTCGAGAATCAATATTCTAGTTGCATTAAGAAGATTCACATTGATAATGGGGGGAGTACTTTAGCAAAGGGATTTTTAATTTTTTGGTAGCTCATGTCATTGTTCACCAATATTATGTTATTCATACTCCACAACATGATGGCCTAGTATAAAGGAAGAATAAAACTTTAAAGGAAATGGCTAACTGTATGATGCATTCTCAGGATTTACCTCTTGTATACTAGGCAAAAGTAGTTAATTATGCAAACTATATTTAGAATCACACACCACAAAGAACACTTAAGTATTTGACTCCAGAGGAGGCTTGGTCTAGAACTAAGCCTGATGTCTCATTTTTTTGAGTTTTTATGAGCCATGCTTGGCCTTTTACACCAAAGAATAAAAGTAAAGTCATGGATAAGAAGAGCTAACCCTTGATATTTGTAGGGTGTTGTGAGGACATGGGATATTCAAGCCTACTAAGGCTAATGCACCACAAAAGGGTAAACAACATGCAATCCCCTTTACTAGGTGGCCAATTATTGAGAGTCCATTACATCACAAACACACATTGGGTTCCATAGAGCCATCATCTTCTATTACACCATATTCAAAAATATAGAACACTTAAACATGTTTCTATTATTTTTATTCTAGAGAAACCATAGAGCATACAAAGATGGATTCCACAAACCCCTATTATTTTTATGTCTACTTTATTACCTCATAGTCCTATTATATAGAGCATCACAAAGACTACAATGATATATATTGCACCTATACATGTTCCATGGTAGTATCACAAATTCCTTGCACCAAGTTCCAAGTGGTGAGATAACTATGACCATCCTTTGGATGAGATAATAAGATGATCTTTCATCTTCATAATATTCCAAAATACCAAAAACACAAAAAACATTCAAAAACCTAAAAATATTTCCAACACCTACATACTATATTTGTTCCTTGGCATCTATGTGTCATTTCCATATTTATGGATGGTATATTAGTTACTTCTACATATACATGTGTCACACATAAATCCATATGTGATATATGTATACACAAATACATGATTTATTCCTATTTTAGATGTTGGGCCTTTCCTTTACTCATGTCATATTGACATTTGGGGCATCTATCTCTATGATCATGATACTTCCAAGTTATATCATTCTATGATCACTTTACATTATCATATTTTGAGCTCATATATGTAATTACACATGCCTTTATCCATGATTATATCTTATACATGGTTCTTTTTTTATTAAGGTTAAAGGTGGGGATTTTTTTGACTAGGGTCCCTAAATTGTAGGAGTACAAAAAAAAGAGATCAAAAGGACTAACCAAATTACAACCTGAAAGCATTAAAAGGAATGCCATAAATAAAAAGTAGTTGGAAGATAAAAAAAACCTTCTATATATCCAAGTTTATAGCAACATCCTCCCAATATATTTTCATACGTTTAAGGTTGGAGTTGATATGAAGAAGTAACTTTTTCTTATCAATGTCTTTGAAGCATTCACTACATTGAATGTGTTTTCCCTTTCCCTTGAAAGATGTTCTCATTTCAAATAATTTTCCCATGTGTGCTTTTAGATTTTTCACATTCTATATTCCTTATGCATAGCCACCTTACTGTAATTAATTTTAAAAATTGATGTTGTTTTTAAGTTTATCATTTTCATATTCAAGAACCCTAACCCTATCTCTGATTTCTTAAATTTGTAGATTATGATCATTGTTAAAGTCAATCTATCATTATCCTACTATGACATTTTCACTTTTATTTTTAGTTCAAAAAATTCCCTCATAAATCACCTCATTATCAACTTTTTCAAGTCGAGTTCTTCTTCAATTTTATCATTATTTTATTTACCTTTAAGGGAGTCAACTAATATACTAAACTTTTGATTTGGATCATGAGACTAGATACCTAAAACTTCCACCTCTTTTTCCTTAGGATCATCCTTCATTTTTCTCTTGCTTGAGTTAGTTTTCTTAGATGGAGAAATAATATTCTCCCTTTCAGACTCCTTTTATGTGTTGGGTCTTCTTTACCTTCAACTTCCTCCTTAATCATGATTGAATTCCTAGATGATTGCCCTATTTTTTCAGCATTAGAATCCTTATTACTTGAAGTAGGTGGATCCTTAAAAATACTTCTCAGTCAGGTCTTAATGCCCATGTTTTATGATTTTGGAGTGTTCTTAGTTGCATTATGTTCTTTATCCTTTGAAGTATTAATTCCTAAATATTTAATCCAAATCTTCTTCACTTTCCTAACTTCATCTATCCTCACATCTTTTTTTTTGAGGTTTTGGAAGTTTAGGGGTAATTTGATTCATCCCTTTAAAATATTTACGAACGAGAAAGATCACTCCTTCATGCCTAAGAACTGTGTATTTACCCTTTTTAACTTTTTAAGTGGAGGTTTTCATAGAAAACAAAATATAGAATGCAATGCTCAAAGGTATAACATGTCTAAAGTAATTCAAAAATATGAATAGAGACCAATGAATGACATAAAACCTACCTTCCAGTGTTATGTACTGCATGAGGTGAAACACCACATCTCCAGATGGTCTTTATAGGGATTCACAATCAAACCTATTATGAAATACCTCCAGAGTTTATCCTTCCATCAAGAATTTATTTTTATCATTCTTATAGTCTCTACCTATTTAATATATTTTAGTCACCTCCAACTCCAGATCGGTGATGTGTATGATTAGTTATTTAGATATAGCCAACAAAACTCCATTGGTGTTCAAAGTTATGTTATCCCAAGAGTCTACAAATAAGGTCAAGACATGCCTATCATGACCTTCTATTCTCTGCATAAAGTTTTCCATTCCTCCTGTCTGGAGGATATCCAAACTTATTCATTATTTTTTACCTCCTCAGGCATTTTGGGTTCTATTATGTTAGGAATCCCCATGAGAAAAATAATAATCTGATTGTAGCTCTTTAAATTGAAATAGGGTTTTTTTGGGCTCCCCAAATTTGAAATGATAGTTTACCTTAAGTGTTTTGTGTCATCAAATCCATCATTGAAGTATTTCCAATATTAGTAAATATTAAACTGGAATTGTCTTCTACCACATGATCTATAAGCTTCTCTCTAGGAATGTTAGAGAGGGTTGATAAATTAAAAATAACAAAGAAATAACAAAACAAAGAGGCATAACCATAAAGTTCTAATGAAATTGATTATAATAAGTGGAGAAGACCCCCACATTATAAAACATTTTGAAAATTAATAAACACTTCCTCATCGAGCCTCTAGAAAATGTCTTGAGGTTTTTCTTCTTTCATAGTCTAGCTAGAAAAATCCAAAGAACTAACTCACTTGTTGGCAAACCAATCAATAACCTTGTTACCTTCCCGATAGACATGTTGTATGACCACTTATTGCCTAGAGTATATAATATAAATAGACTCATCCACCACCTATTTGATGTTCCAACTTATAGAGTTTTTTTAAAGATAATTTACTATATTCATTGAATCCCCCTCGATGATAAGATGTTGAACACCAAATTGTTTAGCCAATTTTACCCCAATAGGGTAGCTAGAGCTTCTATCCAATGATTTATTTTGATCCCCATATCACTAGAATAAGCAACCAAAAATATCCCTTGGTGATTTCTTAAAATTCCTCTTCCTCTTGAGGGTCTTGGATCCCCTTTGGATGCCCCATCAAAGTAGAGCTTTAATCATCTAATAGGCAAAGGTTTCTATTTAGTCCTTTTTCTTATTTCATCTCTGGGATCAATCTTACCAATGCATAAAGAATCAATTTTCCAATTTAAAGTCGGCTATTTTTCATAAATTTTAAAGATTTTGCCTTTTTCACTAGATATAACATTAAAAATTTCCACAATAGCTTGAAAAATCTTATTAGCAAGAGTCACACTTGTGCATTTTTTTTATTCATAAAAATTCTATTGTTTCTTTCACCCCAGATTCTCTAAATGACATGAGGGAATGTGAGCTTCTAGATTTTATTTATAAGATCATTTTGAAAGTTACACTCCCAAGTCTATCAAAATTCAAACATATAACCAATGAATATGCAAAATACATTGTATTTGATAAGTAAAAATCTCTAAAGCTTATTAACAAAAGGACAATCTAATAGCAAATGGAAGACTATTTCATTATCATTTTCATACAAGGGGTACCTGTTTATCAAAATAGAACCTCTTTTTATTAAATTATCCATAGATAAGATTTTATTTTGAACAACCACCCATATAAAAAAAAAAATTTTGGGGATCAAAAACTTGTCCCATAGCCTATCCCAGTTCACCTCATTTCTTGGAAAATTAGCCATCAAATTATACCTAGATTTAACTTGATATTTTCTATCAATAGATTATTTTCAAACCAAATGATCTTTAGTAATGGTTTTTGGTAGGTGATAGGTTCGCAAAAAATTATTCAAGTTAGACAAAATAGTATTATCTTCTTGGTCTAAATTATCAATACTCAACCTTTTTCAGCTTCTATTACCTTATGAAATTTGCTAGTAATCATGAACCTTGCTACCATATATGTTTTGAATGTGTTTCCATGGTTCTAAAAAATTTAGAGGTTGGACTAAAATCCAAGCACCTTTCCAAAAATTAATCTGCATACCATTTCCCAACTACCATTTTGAACTTAAGGAGATAAGATCTTTGTTTGAAATAAGAAAATTCTAGAAGTGAGACCCTTGAACATATTGTTCATATTCAAATATACACATAGGATTTCTACCTTTTAAGTATTTTAATCTTAAAATAGTAACCCATGTACTATTAATTTTGAGAAATCTCCAAAACTATTTGGAGAAAAGAACTTTGTTCATCCAAATTAATCTTTGAATGCCTAAACCTCCATATTATTTCTATGAAAACTTTTTCCCAAGACACAAAATGAATTCAATTTATCTCTAATGTACCTATCCATAAAAAGTTCATTTGTATTTATTAAGCTTATCTTCTATGCTCTTAGGCATGCAAAAAAAAGATAGGAGATAGACCAGAGACTCTATAAAACACTTTTGATAAGCAATAATTTGCCCACCTAAGATAAAAGCTTCCGTTTCCAAACAACCAATTTTATTTTAAATATTTTTGCTAATGCATTCCAACCTATAATTGGAAGATTGTTTCTGAAGAGAGGCATACACAAATATGATGAAGGAGTATGTTTGATTTGACAACCCAAGATTTGAGCAATTTTGGTTTGTTTAGCTAAAGGCATATTACAAAAGAAAACTAAACTTTTATCGAAATTTACTTGTTAGTTTTAAGCTTGTTCATACATAACCATGATCAATTTTAAAACTCTTGATTCTTGAATAGATGCCTCTACCATAAAAATGGTATCATCAACAAATTATTGATGAGATATTGCATCCACATTTCTATCTGGCTTAAAATCTTTTAGCTCTCCAATTATCACCACATTTGAAATAAATCTACTCAAATATTCAGCCTTAATGATGAATAGGAATCTGGATAATGGATCCACTTGTCTCACTCCTTTGACACTTTTGAAAATACCTTGAGCTAATCCATTAACAAGAACCAAAAATATGCAAGTAGAGATGCAAAACTTGATAATTTTTCTGAACTTGTCTTGGAAACCAAATTGGCTCATGACTCTATCCAAAAATCTCCAATCTAGTCTATCATAAGCCTTGGCCATGTCTAATTTTATCACCATTATATTGTTATGGATTTTATCCATAGAGTGTAACGATTCATGAAAAATAATAATCTCATCTTGAATTTGTCTTCCTAGCTTAAAACCTCCTTATTGAGCCTTAATAATAACTTCCATAATTAGTTGTAACCTTAAATAAAATAGCTTAGTAATGATCTTATAAATGGAGTTACATAAGTTGATTGGAAAAAAATCATAAAAGATCAAAGTTCCCTCCTTGGGAATTAAAACAAGGAATGTGTGATTAGATTCTTTTAACATCAGAGAAAAATCAATGAATTTATTGATCGCATCTATCACATCATCTCTAATGATATCCTAGAACTTATAAAAAAGCTATTGGAAATCCATCTAGACCTAGAGCTTTATCTAGATTCATTTTGAAAGTGATGAATTTAAGATCTTCGTTAGATGTGGTTGCAATAAGAGCTGAACTATCTTTCTATGTTACCAATTTTGGAATAACATGTAAAAATTCTTGTTCAAATCTATTTTTTTTTTTGAAGTAATGCTTAAACAATTTTTTGAAGAAAATTACACTCTCCTGATTAATGAGATCTCTATCAGATGTGATTTGTCCTTCTCTATCTATGATTTCCTTGATGGAATTATAAGCTCTATGTTTCAAGGTGGATATATGGAAAAAGTGGGTGTTCCTATCCCCCTCTTTGAGCCATATATTTCTTGATTTTTATTTACATAGACTCTCTTTTCTTGTAGCTATAGTGTGATACTCACAAAGAAGCTATTTTTCCTTATTCTGAGTGTATATATCATACCCATTCCTTTCTATTTCAAATTCTAGCATATAAATTTTAGATTTTAGAGTTTTTTTTTAATAATAACATTTCTAAATACCTGTTTATTCTATTTTATAATTTTTAAATTTAGATTTTTCATTTTTTCAGTCAATTGATACATGGATGATCCATTTAAACTCAAGGACCACCATTCCAACTCTCTGTCATAAATTTTTGGATGGGTAAACCACATAAGCTCCATTCTAAATGGACATCCTATTCTCTTTAGTAGATTTTTTGCTATATTTAGCTCTAATAGGTTATGGTCTGAACCTATGTGAGGTAAAGCCTTTAACATAAAGTCCTTCTCCACCAACCAATCAATAGAAATGAAAAATCTGTCCAACCTACATTGAATTAAATTTTCTCCCAAACTCCATTACTCCAAATGTATTTAGAACCTTTTAATTCCAGATCAAGCAAACCAATATCTATAAATGAGGGAAGATAAATCCTTCATATTATTTGAAACCAATTGAGTTTTTCCTTTTTTATCCCTTGGATTTAATGGAGAATTGAAATCTCTAGCCATACTCCAAGAGAAATCCTTGCAAGTGTTTCTAAAAACTCTTAATTCATCTCAAACTTTTTCTATGAGTAGAAATTGAATTAGGTGCATAAATGTTTAAAAAATATATTGCCTACCATATATTGGGTCTATGAAGAGAACCACTACGTGATTAGAAGATTTGAAAATAGGCTCCCCAACCAAATTGTTGCTATCTCAAAAAGTAATGAGACCTCCTGACGCACCCATTGAACTAGAACAAACTACTTTAATTTCTTTCTAATATGCATTTTTATGGTTCTCAAAGAAAGCTTCATCTATTTTAGATTCTTGAATTGCCAAAATTTAAGGTTGATGATGACTTCTAAAATCTATAAACACTTTTTGTTTTGAATAACTATGTTTTCCTCTAATATTCCAAGAATAAATCAACATAAGTAGCTAAAAGGAGAAGAATTAACTCCCTTGAATGGAAGAGTGGATTGAAGTCCATCTGAAATTTCCACCTCTGTGATCTTTTTAAAAATTTCTTTTCTAGCTGATTTCCCAACTTTTGGAGGTATATAGTAAGCATGCCCTTTATTTCCTCTTCTAATGGTGATAAAATAAGAGAACTTCATTTTGATGCTACATTTGGGAGTTGTAGGAATATATTATGAATCTACCTCCAATTCTTTTGAATATTTTGGGGAAGAATCTACTAGTCAATTTAATACTTATGCTCTATGAATTTCCCCTGAAATCTTCTTATATAGTTCATTATCATTTTGAGAAAATTTCTAATTCTCTTGTAGCTGCACTAAGATTTCAAATTGGTTTGGAGACTTTTGAAAATCTTAAATCAGCCTTGTCTCCACCCTATTTTCTATTTTTGAAATTATTGAATCTATCTCCTTATTGAAAACTGATTCATCGGGCTGTGCATCTAGTTTGGTTCTTTTGTGTCGACTACCTTTATTTGCTTTTCATTTTCTACTTCTACCTTCTTACTTTGTTCCCAAACTACCTCTTCTAAGGTAATTTATTCATCTAGTAATACCTCTTTGCCTTTTTGTCTTTTCAATTCTATTTTAACTTCTAAATTTAAGGACTTTTCTATTTCTTTGGATGATGTTCTTCCTTTTCTATGCCAAGAAGGTTTGAGCTGAGCTGATTTGTGTTGAGGAGATGTGGGGAAACCTTTGATGAATGCCCTAAATTATTTATTTAAAAAAAAATAAGAACCAACTTTTCAAACTTTGTTTTATAATTATATACCCCAAAATTGGTATGTAGAAACATTGATGAAGGAATTTCTTGATTCACAAAGGTGTTTACATAGAAATGAGCATGCAAAAGTCTAGATTTAGATTTTGTTACTGAATCAATCATAGTCAAATATCCAAACATATTAGAAATGATGATGAAGAGATATTCCTCCCAAATTTAAAATGGGAGTCTAGGGAGACACACCCAAATGTGCATTAAGTTGATATTTTCTATTTCTAGGTCACAACTTGGGTGTCATTTTTTAAAAAAAAAGTCTTGATTTACCAAAGAACCAGGGACCTCCTACTAAAATAAGAGAAAAATCATTTGGGTTATTGAGTATGGTAATAAAAATCCCATTCACCATTTCTAGGATTTCTATATATCTTTTGGGTTTCCATTTTTCCATGTCCCATGTTCTGAAAGTGTCAATATTTGGTTTGCTACCCATAAATTTTCCCATCGATGTTTATTCCATTATAAAAGAGGCTCAATTTATGATTGAGGTAGAGAATTTAATGTGATTTTTTCCCCATCCTTAATAGTCTCAATATATTCTATAGGCAATATTTCTTTCTTATCTTATGACCCTTTGAGTTTAGAGCATCAAGAAACCTTACCTAACTCCTCTTTGGGGTCCTCTTTATTAGATAAACTGGAGCCTCCTTCCAAAATTTATTTTTTCTGTATCCTATCTCCATCCTTTTCTACTTCCATACTTATGAGTGCCCTAAAACCCTCCCTATTCCCATTTTGTTTCTCCATTTATGATGCAAAATTTGAAATTTCACCTTCTTTCCCATCGTTGCTCTATTACTGCTCCATCCTCCTCTGCAAATGGGAGATTTTTTAACATGAAATAAATGACATGTAAATTTATACATGGTTCTTGATAAGATATGCACTTAAATTTTTTTTCTAACACATTTGATCCATGGGATATTGTGATATGTTTATGATGGCCTCTTATGCTTTCCTTTATACACTTCCTTGAGTGTTTTGCCTTGTTATTGTCTTGCTTGTTCATTTATTTGAATATGTTCCTTTATTTGTGACCCATGTACCTATGTGTGCTTTATTTGACATTTTAATATGTCATTGTTTGATTCTTTGGACATTTGAATATGTCATTCCTACTTTTATATATGTTTGACTAAGTTATGCCACTTATTGTGCGATATTTGAACATGCCCCTTATTTATAGTCTCTGATGACCATTGTATGTTGACTTCCTTTTGAGTGATCTTGTGTGGGTGTTTGTTTACTTTTTGAGCTTGTACTATTAATATCTATATGTTACCATGATCTTTATCATGAATCTTATACCTTCATCTGATCACATTATTTTATGTGCTTCAATGCTACATTTACCTAGACATGTTACTCTATATGCTACATGGTTCCATTCACAAATTATATAATTTTATTATCATTTTAAGGTAAGTTAACTACCAATTTATATTTTTTCTCACCTCAAAGGGGGGGGGCATATAAGTGGGGGCATGTCATAGAGGCATGTTCTCCACGTTTGGCACAATTTTTAAGATTTATTGGGGGCATGCTTTGGAAGCATAGTCTCCACATTTATTCAGTACTAATCACACCCATATTTAGTAGAGGCATGCTTTAAAAGCATTTTATCCACACTTATTCAGTATTTAGCACACCCAAATTTAGTGGGGGTATACTTTTGAAGCATTTTCTCCACACTTGTTCACATTTGGCATAATTTTCAAATTCAATGGGGGCATGCTTTGGAAGCATGTTCTCCATACTTATTCAATATTTAACACACCCATATTCAGTGGGGGAATGTTTTGGAAACATGTCCTCCACATTAGAACTTATTTTAGTTTTTGTATTTATCCATATATATTGGAGGCATGCTTTAAAATCACATTCTCCACACTTACATAGTTTTCAAATTAGCCAAAAGACACAATCATATGATTTAGATACACATTTGTGGTAGATTCTATACATTGGTACCATTTTTATACATAGTTTAAGCATGAGACGTATCTAAGGTGCATATTATATGAAATGTACACCTAATATTACAAATCTAAATCAATTTAATATTTCAAAACACTCTTAGGTACTATCATCACCCACTGGGTTGGACTTTTATGGATTGTATTGCGCTAATCTACTACAATAATTGGTTCATTTTTTGGTGTGGTTGAGGTGATTAAATCACTCAATATTTCCAAGTTTTTATGTTGAACTTGATTGTATCATCTATCCTCAATATAATAGTATGAGTTGACTTTGTTCACTCATGCTCACCAAGTTACAAGTATGATTGGGTTGCACGATTGAGCTAATCTCAATTGCTAGGTGGCAACTCACCGTCTCTTCAAGGTTGGGGAAATGTGCCTTCCAATATCTTTATATCTACTTAGATATATAAAATTTCCATATTTATATATTTTTCTTAATCTTAATTTTATTTATTCATAATGATACATCTTTCAAATCAAGTTGCCAATAGACTAGGCAATTGCATCAATACACATGTATGCTCTTAAACCTTGCTCTTTTAATTTTAATGATTTCAAATGTTTTTAATTTTAGATTATATGCACTAATTATATACTATAACATGTTATTGGTTACAGGTCAGTCACCACCAAAAAACTCAAGTTGGACTCACACAAAGTCAATGTGTGTTATACATACCCAAATACACATTTATTCTCATCTAAACCAACAATTTCATTATTAGATTAGTGGGAAAATGTAGATGATATTTATAGATTATATAACTTCTTAGTCTTTTACACTTGGAAAACTTAGACCATGGTTTTTTTGCTTAGTTATAAACCTTTCCCACTTTTATAAGTCTCACATTTGCTTTATCTTGTGTCCCTTGGCATGTCTCTTGGTTAAACTAGTCTTATGTTGATCAAATAGACCTTATATGTTTTCCAAAATTCTTAAAATATGCTTGTCTTGTACCCATATAATTTCTATGCCTATACCAATTTTCTAATTGTTAGGACACAAGAGTCAGTCCCAACCCCTGCATAGATGCTAATGTCCTACCCTGAACCAGGTTTCTAATGCCCTAAAGTCATCTCATTTGAAAATGAATCATTTCTTAATGGTTGGCCTAAGTGATTTAATGTGAGATATTTCTCTATAGTAATGGTATATATTCACAATCACTCCTCATTCATTATTTACTTAGTATTCATACCAAAGAGCATTCAATTGAGAAAATCTTCCCTATTTATTCCTATTTTCATATTAGTCATAGGGATTACACATCTACAAGTATGGATTACAAAAGGATCAACCTAAGAGATATATTTTCTAAGTTACAAGCTAGCTCACTGTTGTACTTGATTTTGACACATATGATTCACACACAAGCCAATATGTAAGAGAGAACTACATTAGTCTAAGGCCCTCTTCGAAGTATTAGATATGTAGGTAGATCTCATTAATATATGGGTATTTGGGTCATCTCATCACCTTGTTCCCACTAACCCATTTTTCCTAAGGTCACTATGAAGATGAAGAACTAGGGTTTTACAATTTCATGGGGAGTGATAATCCATGACCTAGATATGAATGTATCTGTAGAGTTCTTGCCTTTAGTCTAGCATGAATTATCATAGTCATGTGACTAAAGAGAATAAGTAGTCTAATGAGATAGCATGCTGGCATATCACATGATAAATGACCTCGTGCACTCACCCAAAGCATGTCGTTTAATACCGGTTCCTATTGGTACTATCACACAATGGTGTATGCATTGTGTTCTCTATATTAGGGTGATTGAATAGGTACATGATTCGTAACCATAAATATCATAGTATATATAATCTTAACACTCTTATTCCATACTTAAACTCACAAAAAAATATAGGTGCAAATTGAGGAAAGGAGCAGTAGTATGATGGATTTCATAACAAGATTACAAAAGGTATTTTAGAAACACAAGTATTCTATCTCATTACATATCAAATATCACCATACATAGGTCGTATGATATATCAGGATCATGACTAACTCAATATTACAATTACAAGATTACCATTACAAAGATCACCTCTATAAGTAAAACTAGGGGATATTATACATGGTTTTACCCTGACCATTCTGTTATAGTATGAATATCAAATTGATGACTTGTTAAGGACTAGTTACCCCTATATACCCTCTCTATGCTAGATATTTATTATCATGATCCTATCTTCTCATGAACCAATGCTAGATTCACATTTGACTATTTTCTTTTGATGCTCGCATGAACTACTTCCTAATCATCTCCACTTTCTGTGCCCTTGTCTAAGTCATATGCTATTGTCCAAGTCTTCTGTCCTCAATTCTTTTATATTTTTTTCTCCTTATTCGTCAAAACTTACTTTTATTATGCTAAAGCCTTCCACACCGTGTCTCTCCCACACCTTGTCTCACTTCTATATCATTTTAAAAAAATATTTAGATTAAATTAATACAAAATTTGGGGTCCATCATCACCTCATACTAAGCTAATATTCCATCTTGAATTATGTGCCATCTTCAGGTAACTTTGATTCCAAAAATTTGGGTCACATTTACTCAACTTGGTACTTGACTTCCTCCCAATGGTTGAGGGCAGTTTGTAGGGCAGAGGTAATTTCCTTAAACTCACCCTTTAATTTTTTCATTTCCTCAGGTTGTTCTAGAAAGTCACTCACTTAAGTCATCAAAAGTTCAAGATTAGCAGTGGAATATTTATGGAAATCCTCAAGTGACCTAAATTTTGTCAAAACTTGTCCTTAGAGTGCTATAAAATTGGTATTAAGCTCTTGGTGGTGAGCATTGTTCTTCCACATCTTGGAATGCTTTTGCATGCTATGTTCTATTTATTATTATTAGGGCATTCTTAGCTAGTTGATGGTACTAGTGTTCTTGTGTTTGAAGCCTAGCTTCCAAAACCTTAGTGGGTCACACTAATTTTACAAAAAATCCTCAATAATGGGTAGTATGGCACTAATCTTGGTCAAAACACTCTTACATACTCTGATGGTCTCAACAAATTGATCTATGGCCCAAGTCTACTCCTTCTAGGGATTCACCTAGTCTTTAATTTTTTTAATAAAATATCTACCATGGTCTCTAAATTATCAATGGCTTCACTTGTAAGAGGGATCCCATCAACAGTGCTAGCTCATTTTGAAAAATTATCTTACAGAGTTTTAGAGTCCTTACTCGAGATGTCAAAGTTAATTCTTGATGGCTATTATGCTCTTCTAATTCATATTCAAGCCTCAACCTTGCATTA
The DNA here is from genome assembly GCA_037957365.1 of Torreya grandis. Taxonomy (NCBI): domain Eukaryota; kingdom Viridiplantae; phylum Streptophyta; class Pinopsida; order Cupressales; family Taxaceae; genus Torreya; species Torreya grandis. Next base: position 1,749,870 of record JARHVA010000137.1, on the reverse strand, counting down.
CATTCTTGTCAATAGATGATAATGACTTTGTGGTGATTTTGTTGCATCTAATCAACATCATATCCATGTAGAACATTTTTCTTTATGACTTTGAGAGCAAGTTTAATGAGGTTTGTGACTACTTGAGCTAGTGAACACTACTGGGGATCCACCCAAAATACTTTAGGAATACCCCTGTATTCGACGTGAAATCTATGCTATTTGATGGAAGATCAAAGATGAATTATTCATTATAAACATCCATGTATAAGGAGAATTTTCACTGAGTTTGATTGGAGGATTCTTCCTCGAGGAAATACTCCCACATATGTAGTTCCTCTTTAGAGACATTTTGTTGGAGATAGCCATGAATAGGGAGGCTATCACTCTTATTTTATTATGTATTCTTAGTTTCCACAACGTGCCACTTTCTCTTATTAGGATCACATTCAAGTATTTTAACTTCCAAATCAATTTGTTATTAGCCATTTGGGCCAACATCTTAATCACCAGTGTCTAAGGTTGCACCTCTATCTTTCCCATCTTCACCAATGGGACTCTCAATGTCTACTTGTGCATCATTTGGGGTAGGTTCTTCTTTTTATTCTAAGGAATCCTTCTCTAGCTCAGGGGTGGCTTCCTTTTATATAGGTGCCTTGGGAGTTGCCTCCCTTTGTTCAGATATCCCAATATTTGGTGCATAATGCTTTTATATTGAAGGAATAAGTATCCATTGGGTGGTATCAGGGCCCTCTTATTATTACACTACAAGCATCCTTTAGTATCTTGGTGGTTATGGGGTTGTCATTTGCCACTTAGGTTGCTCCTTTTGTGTGATCCTAGTGGCATTAAGCCTTGGCCTTTTATCTTGTCTTCACTACCTTATTTTAGTTTTAGGTTTTAGTGTAAGGGGAAGCATTTATCTGGTGGCCTCATGGCTTCCTAGAGCCTTCTTATTGAGCTTTAGCGTGTAATACAACACATGAATGTGGTCTCCTATGAGAATTTGGTGTGTGTTGATATTGATGTTATCTGATTTATTATTTTCCCTACAGGCCTTGTTCCCTAGGTAGACATATAATTGTCAATGAATATGAGTATCATCATCATTTTTTTAGCATCAATGTGCACCTTGCATGCATTAGCAGTGTGATTTATAGAATTCTTGAGGTACTTGGTAGTGAAAGCATAATGTAACTTTAGCCACCCTAACAAGGTATATGTGGGATCCATTTAAATGTGCATGAGTGAATAATGTTGCATAACAACAAATTTATCTTAAATACTCATTGGTATGAACAACTCTTTAGGGATGCACCATTATTTTTTGAAGGCCTCTTTCATCCCTTCAATCCATCCTTTCATTTTCAGCTTGTGGGAGGGAATGATGGAACCTGGGTAGATGAACTATTAGAACTATTAAACACCAATAAAAGTAGAATCATGCCCCAAGGAAATTATGATTTAGCAGGTAATGGGCCTTCTCAGCATCTACCTCAATCCTTTCAGCAAAATATTGGGAGTAATTATAATTTTTCCCCTGGACCATTTGGCTTGCCACATAGAGGTACACCATGTCAACCTCTTTCCATCTATCCTTTCCCCCAAACTTGGTCATATCCAAGCATGTAACTACCTGAATGGTAGGATCTTGAAGGCTAAAAATGTACATGGTGTGGCCCTCTTTTTTTTACTTTAATGCCTATGCCATCTTCTCAATTACCTCTTGGTCCTCTAGATACACATTAAGGTCAATGCCAACAAATTTTAACCCTATTACCTTGTTGATTCATTGGGTAGTGATCTACATCTTGCACCTTATAAAGTACAAATAATCCTTGTGGATGTGTGAAACCAGAAATCTCACTACCTCCATAGGGTTCCCAAAATAAGGTAGGTGGTAAATTTTGAACATCTTGGCATCATTTATTAAATTAAATATTATGAGGTCATATATGAACTTATTTTTGGTGTTATAGCATTCAACTCTATAGTCATGCTACAAGTCTCCCTCATTTCCTAGTTGACGGTGATTATAGTCAAGTACTTGATAAGAGAAAACCTTAGACTCCCAATTTACACCATGAAAAATTGACTTAGGGTATTGAATTTCTTCAATAAAATAGAGGGTGGAGGTTATTTTTTAGACTTATTTTAATCCTCACCCACCATTGCTAGTTCTTTTCTTACATATGTCTTTTTTACTCACTATACTAGGTTTTATTCTTATGCATCAGACTCACTAGGAACTTCTTCCTAGATCAAAACATGATGTACTCCTGCACCCTCATACTCTTCCTCTTCATGAATTAATAGTAAATGTTCACTTCTTATGGCCTTATATTTTGGTCGCATCACCCCTAGGATGCCCAAAGGTTGACACACGACCATTTGACTCTCCTGAATGAGTATGTGTTTTTTTACCTTCAACTTCCTTGACCTTCCTACTTTAATGTCATTTAATGGTAGATGTCAATGCCTATAACTTGAAACTCTATCCAAAGTGGTCCCACAATCATAATTCCACTCTTTTTATTTTTTCATGATTTTTGCCTCACTTCCTAGCTTAGAATTTGTCACTGCAATTTGATGAACAAACTCTCTTGTAGCTTGAAAATGCTTCACTCGATCTCTATAAATTTTGTAAATTCAAAAGTTTTCAATGATAATGTTCCAAAATGAGGACCCTCCAATCTTATATAGCCTTGAATACTTGTTTACATTTACTCTCCCATACTTTCATCTATCACTTCACTGATTAATGCTCTCAAATAGTATGCCACAACATCTGTTTGGCATGTTTACCATTATGTTTAATACTTTGTCAATTTAATGCATCTATCCCATCCTTGTGATTTTATTGTAGTGAATGCCAATTGTTAAAAGATTTAAACTTTTATTTTCAAAGGTAAGAACCACTTTTTCCATCTTGACCCATTTGTAGTGGCTTTTCCTTTGCCATTATTTTTACACACTTCTAGTCATGCACCACCTCCTACATGCCTTTTTGTGCTTATGTGATTTCACTTGTGTGCCCCTTATGTGCACAGTTCCTTCCATATCTATCTTTAATTTATCATCTTGAAACGTATCCTGCACTAAAAGATGTTTGTGGTCCTCCACGAGCATGACGTAATGAAAAATGATAAAAATGGAAGTGATGAAATAAAGACAACCATGTACTAAAATAAACCTAATCAAAAAGCATGTAAACAATTCCATGCTGTATTTGAAAACAAACCAAAATCCTAAAATATTCTAGTGGCATATGCTTTATTGATAAAATTTGAAATATTACATAGAATGGTAGGGTCGACGCTAACTACCATTAAAATGGCCTGGAAGAAATTGGCCATCTAACCATCTTAAATTGCATCCTCATGTGGGATGGATGATATGAATGATAAATAGGCCATCCCAATGTATTTAAAGTTTACTAGAGTGGCACATGAACTTGGAATCATAGACCAACACATGCATATCAGGGGAGAAAGTTTTATTTTTGAGATGTCTATCATGCCAAGCTTTCTACTTCTACTTTTTAACTCCTAGATTCCATTGCGAAAGAATGTGTGTTTAATCTAGCTATAATAAAGCATTGAGGCACAATTTTAGATATTATTTGACATCTAATTAGCCAACATGTTTAATGCATAAAGAGGGAACAAGGAAGTCCACTAGTAGAACTATTTTAATGCCAAATACAAGATTAAAAGGTGTGCTCTTGTTTAATATTTTGTATGTGGTTTGATACACCCACAAGACTGTAGAAACTCAATAATCCTAGTTAGTGTGATCAATATTGCAAATCTTTGTCAATGTATGGACCAATATTTAATTAAAAGCTTCAACAATGTTGTTAGCTTGAGGGTGGTAAGGAGTGGTCTTATAATGCACAATCCTGAACTTGGCTAAGAGGATGCATATTGTCTCATTGAGGAAGTGAGTTCCAACATCACTTGTTAAACTTAAATGGTATCCATACTTTGTGATGATATTTTCTCAAAGGAACCTAGTGGAAATTGCAGTAGTACAATCATGTGTGGGCACTGCTTTAACCTAGTGTGTGAGATAGTCTATGGTGGCAATGATGTAACACACACTAGTTCATCTTATAGTAGGGTTAATTGGCTGAAAAAAATCAATAAATCATTTCTCAAAGGGTTCATGAATAAGGATTAGATGAAGAGGCATATCATCCCTTCAATTTGGTTTGCCTATGTGCTAACAGATATCATATTGGCATGCATAAGCTTTAAAATATTTAAATAAGGTGGGCCACCAAAAGCCAACTAAGAGAACCATTCATGCCATTGGATCACCAACATAATATCCTCCAATGACACCCTCATGGACCTTTTGAAGGAATTATACACACTCATGTTGTATTACACACATTCATAATACTTCATCTCAGCCAAGCTTTTATAGGCTTCCACCAATTAGTTAGAAAGGGGTAGCATGCATAGTGAGTTGCTTATTCTCCTAGGCACTAAGATGATCTGGTATTAAACTTGTTGTAAGGAAAGTAACTATTTACTCCAATTCTTTAGGCACTTGCATAACTTGAAAAATTTATACATCAGGTAACTCATCTTCAATTATTCATGTTGGTTCACTAGATTTAATATGTGATAGATGGTTAGGATCAAAATTAACCTTGCCAGGTTTTAATACTACAGAAAAATAGAATTCCTCAAAGAGAACTATCCATCGAAAGATTTTTTCATGTAACATGAGTTTATGCACAAGGTACTTGAGCACATCATGATTAATAAAGAACATGAATGGAGTGGCCAACAAGTATTGGTAGAAATTTTTGAGTGTATACACCATGGATAAGGCTTTGTGTTTTACAGTAGAGTAATTTCTCTCAATCGTTGTTAGCTTGAAACTAGAAAAATATATCAGATGGTCAAGATTCCCTTCACTAGCTTATGAAAGGATGCCACACACCACCATGTTGGAAGGTCAATGTGTACATGAAATGGTGTTGTCCAATCTAGGATGTGGAGGATGGGTATAGTTACCAATTTCTCCTTTAAGGCCTTGTATGCCTGTTAATGTCTTTCAATCTATAAAAAGAGGCCATTATTTTTGAGCAATTATTATACTCAAACTGTGATGTTAGAATAACTATGAATAAAATTATGATAATAGCCTATTTTACCAAAGAAGGCACAAACCTCAAATTGAGTGGTTAGAACTGAGAGCTGAACAATATCTTTAATCTTTGCTAGATCCACAAGTAGTTCATCCTAGAAAATGATGTGCCTTAACAAGATCCTAAAAAGTGTGGTGAAGATTCACTTTTTTAGGTTTAAGGAAATCTAAAGTTGCCAACAATTCTTGATCATGAGGCACAAATTAACATAGTAGTCATGTGTTAGGTTGTGGAGCTAAAAGCTTCACCCGGATGCAAACATGGAGGTTACTGAGTGTCACAGTCACTGATGTCAGTCAGGGGTCAGTGCAAAGGGCAACTGACATCGGCAAGAGTTGGCCGACATCGGTCACCTCCAATCAGACAGGGATCGACGTCGGTCGCCTATGCGGTTCCAGAACTAGTTGTTGACGAACAGTCAGTTAGTTGAATGGGTTGTTTGCATGTTAAAGACTAGTTCGAGTCTTGAGTCGCTTGTCTAATTATTGTATGCATGGGATCTATATAATAGACCCATGGGGCTGTATTGTAAAGTGTAGAACCAGAAGAGTTTTTCCATTGGTGGAATCATAGGGGTTCTTTCAGGTATGTAAGATCAGGTTTGATCTGCAGGGTGTTGCAAGATCATGGAGGAGATCTACATGTGATAAGTAAGATCAAGTTGGTCTGCAGGTGTGTGTGTGCAAGGGTCAAAAGGAGATCTATGGGGTATCAAAATCAAAGGTGACATCAACACATCAAGGAGCAAGATCATGGTGAGATCTACTTGGAGTACCGGTTCGTACTCAGTTGTACTGACAGTGATGTACTGACTGGTTGAGGTGAACAACAACTCTGTGTTAGCCATTTGTTGTGACCTGTATTGAGAGAAGATTACTCTTGAGGGAAGATTACTGGTATGCCCACGAAGTGGAAGAAGAGTGTGATCTCTTTATTATAATTTCCTTCTGTAATGAGTTGAATACAATTGTGTGTTGCCTCTCATATTCTATGTTATTTCTTATTTCTAGTTACTTGTACTTCTGGTTAATTTCGCACATTTAGTTGCTAATACAAAGGTAATCAAGTGTGCTCTTAATTCTGACAAGTGGTGTCAGAGCTTTGTGGAACATAGGTCCTGTCAATTGGTATCAGAGCTAGGTTAGACATTCTCAGAGTGAGGTTGACTAATAGGTGGTTCAGATCTGGTTAGTGTTTTTTATTATAGGTCACTCTCAGGGGTTTTTGATTGAGTGGGAGTATAGCAATGGCAGAAGAAGGTAAGCTGAGAATGGAGAAATTCAGACACAGGCGTAACACCATAGGGTGTGTGGTGGTTGGTCTTCAAGATTGAGCTTAAAGAGGGATACAAGCCAAGATATAGATTAGACAATGTACTAGTATAGGTACAGGTGCAACTATTTATCTCCAAGTGGGAGATTGTTAGGTTGTGGAGCTAAAAGCTTCACCCAGATGCAAACATGGAGGTTGTTGAGTGTCACAATCATCGACGTCGACATGATCATCGACGTTGGTCATGGGTTAGTGCAAAGGGTAACTGACATCGACAGGAGTCAGCCGATGTCAGTCACCTCCAGTTAGATAGGGACCAACGTCGATCGCCTGTGCGATTCCAAAACTGGTTGTTGATGAACAGTCAATTAGTTGAACGGGTCGTTTGCATGTTAAAGACTAGTTTGAGTCTTGAGCCACTTGTCTAATTATTATATGCATGGAATCTATATAATAGACCCATGGGGCTGTATTGTAAAGTGTAGAACCAGAAGAGTTCTTCCATTAGTGGAATCACAGGGGTTCTTCCAGGTATGTAAGATCAAGTTTGATCTGTAAGGTGTTGCAAGATCATGGAGGAGATCTACATGTGATAAGTAAGATCAAGTTGGTCTGTAGGTGTGCGTGTGTGAGGGTCAAAAGGGGATCTGCAGGGTAGCAAGATCAAAGGTGATAGTAACACATCAAGGAGCAAGATCAAGGTGAGATCTACTTGGAGTACCGGTTCGTACTCAATTGTACTGGCAGTGATGTATTGACTGGTTGAGGTGAACAACAGCTCTGTGTTAGCCGTTTGTTGTGACTTGTATTGAGAGAAGATTACTCTTGAGGGAAGATTATTGGTATGCCCACGAAGTGGAAGAAGAGTGTGATCTATTTATTGTAATTTCCTTCTGTAACGAGTTGAATACAATTATGTGTTGCCTCTCATATTCTATGTTATTTCTTATTTCTAGTTGCTTGTACTTCTGGTTAATTTTACACATTTAGTTGCTAATACAAAGGTAATCAAGTGTGCTCTTAATTATGACAAGTTGTGTCAGAGCTTTGGGGAACCTAGGTCCCATCATCATGCACCAAGCTATACATGGTCCAGTCATCTAGATACATTTGGAGGAACTTGTGGATGAAATATTTAAAAGCCTTCACCACAATTCCAGAGAAGACTATTAGTGCCTTATTTAATCCAAATGGAATGACATTATACACAACTGACCCCATTTAGTGGAAAAATTGGTTTTTGCCTTATCTTCCTCAAAAATTTATACTTGATGATAGCTTGAAAAGCCATCAGTGGAGGTATAGATTTCACATCCAGTGACACCTTCCAAAATCTCCTTTGTGAATGTTGTTGGGAATAGGTTCATGACACACACAACATTCATTTGTCTATAATCCAGACAAATATAGATTTGGATATCCTTCTTGATGATAATTACCATGGGGATAACCCATTTAGATTCATCAATGGGAATGATAACCCTAATGTGCAATATGCTAGTAATTTCCTCTTTAACGCATGCACATAGATTAGGCTTCATTCAATATGGTCTCTTATTGATTGGTTGAATTCCCTAAAGCAATTTTATATACATTTTACCCATTTCTATATGCATGCATTTCATCTATGTGTAGTTGCATGGGATAATGTCATCATACTCCTATAGAAGTTTAAAGATTTTGTCTAATTTTGCTTCAGACCAATAATTTCCCATAGTGGCCATCTTGTGTGTATTTTCTATGCCAATATTGTACTGAACCATTTGGAGTGGTGCAGAATATGGTTCTAATTAGATTTAAAATTATCTCTAACATCACACACCCCTATTCCATAGGAAATTTTAAGTGGTCAAATATCGACTCGGGTGGATTGGTGCTAGTACCCTCATCAACTTGACATACAACCTTTTGCTTACCCTTACGAATTTGTTCTCTATGGTCATATTATAAATGGGTTTCAAGTTCTAACTAAGTCATTACAGGAGTATCAAGTTCTTGAAAGATGGCCAAATCATCTTTAATTGAACCATGCGTGGTCTATATTCTATCTTCAACTAGTACCTAATCGCCTAATGCTACTTGATAGATTACTTTCAAGGATAAATTTAGATCCAATATTGGTAAAGAAAATGAGAATGTGGTGAGCAAACCATGTTTGATGTGCTCCTAGGTAGATATATCTATAAACATTTATTTATGAATATACCACACTCTATCCCAAATGCATAAAGTGTCATAAAATGTATGAACCCATAAGGATTGGGGTAAAAATATCTCATCAACAATCCATATATTCTCACAAATGGCTATATGGTCATTTAAGGACTCAACACCATTATAATTGAGTATGTCATGAACATGGTTATCATGGTGAAAGTGACGATTATCACAGTGTGTACCTATTCCCATGTCAACAACTTGTATTGATGAGTAAACCACCAATGAGCAACTATTTCTTGAAGTAGGTAGGGAGCACATGCATACATTCATTTTAAAAACATAGTAATCCTCCAATTCTTTTAATTACTCTCAAACCTCAATTTAACCATGGAACATAAGTTCCTGGTCCCACTAGGAGGGTGGTGCATTCATTAGGCATCTACCAATGAGTCAAATAGACTTATAGCACTTAACCAACTTGCATGGAACATTTATCTATCAACCAACTGTAATGCATCCTCATCTTGTTAGATCATATGCTTCATGAGACCAATGTTCACAAGCAATGCTAGTGGTGTCAGAGATGGATTGTGTGTCTCCCCTTTGAAGTAGACCATTAAAAGTAGGATCTACATATTCATTTCCTTGTGCTATGATGTTATAAATATGGTTGAGATCCTCATCAACATCAACTATTTATACAAAAGGGAGTCCTTGGTCAATATTGAGAGGAATGACCATGTGCTAAGTGTCATTTTCAAAGTTGATGTAACAATTTTTGAAATGCAATTTAGCATTGTTGGCATAGCATCACATTCAACCCAATAGATATGTAAAATCATCACCTTTAACTAGTTTGATTACTTCAAAATCACCTTTGAACGGGACACCAAGGATGTTGATGGTGGCATCCTTAAGAATGCCTATAGGCACTACTCAATTCTTGTTGTCCATGAATAAAATGTGTGAGGAACGATGCAAAGTGGGACTTCCCATCTTTTTCCAAGCATCCTTTGTGAGAACATTGACTTCTATGCCAATGTCTACCAATATATCTTGTATCATCTAACTATCAATGGATGCATTCATAATGACTCTTTATCACATTCAAGATTGGTTTAGACTTGAGTCTTATCATTATGCATGAATCAAATGATGATCCACTGAAGTCTTGGTCATTTATTGTTGTAGCCATTTATTAAGGAATGGGATGATGTTCTCACTAAGAAGAGTTCTTAAAATTCATCCTACCCTAAGTTTGTTGAGATAGTTTATCTTTGCATCTCAATGCACATCATAGCATCCTTATCCTTCAAAAACCCATTTTTTCCTTGTAGGTCATGTACCAAGGCCATCATGTCATGCAACACTTCTTTTTATTTTTGAGCATCGGGGTAGTATTGAGCACAAGGTTCTTCATGATAAACCTTTTTCGTAGGTGGATTTAAATTTGGTTGGGAATGAACACCACTCCATGTCATACTATTGACCTTAGGTCCAATTGGTGGGGTGGTATAGTGTAGTCTCCACTAAACACCTAGAGTTTTTATGACACAAATCATTCTAACACCCTTTGCATTCCATTCTTTGGTGATAACCACATATAATTTGGGGCATTATTCTAAATGATGTTCATTCTTACAAAAGGCACAAATTGGGTAAGCTGGGAAATTTCATTGGTAGTGATCTAGATATCCATAATAGTAATTAGTTCTAGGTGGAAATGACCACCCCCATGTCCATTACCACATCCTCAAACCTAAAAAGATATACCTCAACTAGTCTCTTGATTATTAAAAATATAAGTTTGGTGAGTTCCTCTTGTGCATGCTTCATAAATCTCATTGATGACTCAATAGTTATGAATATCATGTGTGTATGCATCACATATTTTAAAATATAGTGACACTTTAGCTTGGGTAGTGTGCTGGAGTGAAGGAGAACTTATTACATCATGACTCTCTTGGTAGATTTCACAAAACTATTTTATTATGATGCAAACATTCCTCTATGGGAAATCATTCTTGTTATGGCCATCCACTTTGTAGTCAACATGCCATAGGATTATGAATGTGTCATGAACATTCTTGGCCATTAACTTCTCCAACTAATTATAGAAGCAATCTGAGCCTCCATAAAGGGTATGATCTCCATATCTATACTTATTATAACTTTGATGCGAAGAGTAGATTTTAGTGCTTCACACAAGTTAGTAAAGGTCTTTCGGGGTAGAACTTGATGAAAAGGAACTAACAACCCTCCCATAAACCATTGAGCATGTTGTGTTGGGTTAATCTCAAAGATATTTTTGAAAGAAGCATTTTGAAATGTGCATCATACTCATGCACACTCTTAGTGAGCTCTAATTTGATATCCTTTAGGGCAACAATACTTTATTGCTTAAACTATGGGATGCCAAATTCTTGGAGAAAAGTAGTTTTCAGCAATTCAAAATTCCAAATAGCTTATTGAGTGTCAAATTTTTGGTATTATTTGTGTGTGTGATATAATAAAATAATGGCAAAATGAGTAGCTTTTCATTTTAAATAAGCGTTACCCTGCACTCACTAAATGAGTTCACACTTATGAATGTGTTCTACCATATTTTCAACACCTCGACATTCAAGGAGATAAAGGATAATCTGGTAGTATATCGTAGGTGCATATGGTGGTTTTAGTGGATCCTATTATGGCATTCCTCCAATCCGTCCTAAACCTTATAGTGGAGATCCACTGAGTGCCTCGAGTGTCGCCACCTAATCCTCCTCCAATAGAACCACCACCAATACTTCCTCCTATGCCTCATACAATAATAGGTGCACCAAAAATAGTGGGAACTAAAGAAGGCTGATTTGATATGGTTGGGCCTATAGTTTGATCACTATTTATATTAGGTCCACTTGACATTATGAGGTGAACCATAGGTCATACTTTTAATGGAAAAGTAAATGTTAAAGGTAGATTTGTATGCTGAACTTACACTCCCAAAGATTCCTCTACTGGCTTAGCTTTAGATTCTTTAGATTCCACACTATTAGTATCCTAATTTATTATAATAATTCCATTAAATTCAAATGCATGAGCATGTGCTATGGTGAGGGAATTAGGTCTATCTAAATTAGGTTCCACTATCAATGTTTGTCCTACTTCTTCTATGCATACTTATGCTATTGAAGGGTGAAAAATTGTGGTTAGGGGGTACTCATTATGATTTTTTCTCTCTTGTGGATTTTTGTGGCACTTCTAATATCCTCCCATTAACCGCATAGATAACTACCTCTCATAGCCCTATACTTAGCATCATCATGTTTTTGCTTCCATAGTTCCCACTGCTCAACTTCCATGCTAAACTCCCAATCTCATACCAATGTATACCTATCCATTTCCACACTAGTTATGCTAATCATATGTGAGAGAGTTTAGTCATACATAGGAAAGTTCTCAAGACCATAATCAACCACAAGCTTTTTAATCTCTAAAGGGAACTACTTGAAATACCTTCCATGCGACTCTCTTAGGAAGTTGAACTATGTTTCTTTCAAGAAAGAATATGTAGAGACCACATATTCTAAATTATAATGTTTAAGTATTCCCTTCCACTAGACATTTAATGATCATGTCTAAGCAGCTTCCAACTTGGCTAGGACTGTCTGATGCTTTATTAACTAGGAAGCCTTCTACCCATAATTTCTTGAATGATTTTGTGCATATGATAAAACCCAAGCATGTAAGTGCACGAGCAATTATAAAAAGAATTTTACATATATAGTATCATATATATATTACTCTACCCATGTACATGCAAAAATTATTTATTTAAGATATTGAAGTGAAAAGTTTTCTTCTACTATACCAATCTAACACTTGATATTCTCCAAAAAAAGTCATTTGACCATCTCCCTACCATCATGATAATAAGTGCAATGGGTCCATGAAACAAAACCAAAATGTTGGGTTCTTTTCATTTAGTCTAGCATGGCTTATCCTATTCACATGCCTATAGAGAATGAGTAGTCCAATGATCTAATGCATTGGCATATCATGTGAGAAATGATCTTGTGCACTCACCCAAAACACGTAACTTAAGACCAGTTCCTACTGGTTCAATCATGTAGTGGTGTATGCATTGATTTATCTTTACTAGGGTGCTTGAACATGTACATAGCTATTAAACATAAAATTCATAATATATCTAATCATAATAATCTTACTCCATACTTAAATTAATCATCATAGAAAAAATATATGTGCAAATTAAGGAAAAGAGTAGTAGTACAATTGATTCTATAACGATATTACAAAAGGTATTTCAACAACACAAGTATTCTATCTCACTACATATCAAATATCACCATAAATAGGTCATGTCACACATTAGTTTCATGGCTAAGCTTAAAATCACAATTACAAGATTAATATTAGAAAGATCACCTCTCTAAGTAAAACTAGGGGGTATTTATACATGGTTTTACCTTGACCATTCTGTTATAGTATTAATATCAAATTGATGACTTGTTAATGACTAGTTCCCCCTATATACCCTCCATGTGCTAGATATTCAGTTTTGTGCTCCTATATTCTTATGAACCAATGCTAGATTCATGATTGATTATTCTCCTCTGATGCTCGTACGAATTGATTCCTAACCATCTCTACTTTTTGTGCCCTTATCCAAGTCATACACTTTTTTGATTTTTTTGTCCTCAGTTCCTCCATATTTTTTGCATCTTTATTCCTCACAACTTGCTTCTCCCATGCCAAGGCCTTTTGCACTATGTCTATTTAGTGTATTGGATTACTTCCATGCCATTTAAAAAAAGTATTTAAAATAAATTAATACAAAATTTGGGGTCCAACAACACTAGAACAAAGATTAAAACAACCCCAAAAGCATCTAGGTGGTTACATCCTTTTCTATCAGGTATTCTATATAAGATATATGTATCTTGTTTAGATAGTAGCATCAAAATAATTGTCTAAGGCTAATGTTAGTGTCTATGGTTCTAGAGGCATTCAATCAAGAATTTGGTGACTATTCCATAATCTTATTCCAGACTAATTTATCCCTGTTTCATATCCAAAATTATTTTAGCATCAGAATCAACTAATTATATTGTTTCTTTTTCATTTTCATATCTAGCATAGTTTTACTTACTATTTTTAGCCTATATTAGTTTAATGAAGTTAGCATATGTTATATATGAGTTTAGAAGTTAATTTGCCTCCTATAAATTTGATTATCACCCTTATACATTTTCATATATTTATTCTTAACCTTATCTACCCAATTGGGATCCTTATCTAAATTTAGGGTTAAACAAATGAATAGTTGAATAACATGTTTATAAGGCATGATAAAGATGTGAATAAAGTTCTTGTAAGAACTCTTCATTCACATAGTTTGGTTTTTATATATGCAAGTCTAATAATGGAGAAGATGGAGAAGGAGATGATGGAGTATTATTTATTCCAACACACTCATATGCATGATAAACTAAGAGAAGAAGCAAAATAAGAAAAAACTATTATGGCAACGATTAAAGAATTGGTTGGTAATGACATGATAACAATAGAGAATTGTATCCTCTTTAACATGAAGGTAATATAAAGTGTTAAGTTTATGGTCCAAGGAATTCCTTAAGAGAACATGTTGATGAGTTTCTTCAATAATCTTCATTTAAATAAATTTATTCAGTTAAGTCATATCAATCCAGGGTTGGAGTTTGAAGGCTATATACATTAGGGTACAATATACATTCTGGGAATAGTTCTTCTCTTAACAACACTATTACATGAATTAAAACACACTTTCATAAATTTAAATTGCATAATTCAAACACACTTGTAGAATGAGAAACACAATTACATAATTGAAATTTTAGGCATTAAAACACACGTTGCATGAAAGGAAACTAAATAATTATTGGTTTATGGATCCAGTTAGTTTTCATGTTATATGATACTCCAAACATAAAACAAATATTCAAACATGAAAACAATAAATAAATAAATCTACTCTAGAAAATATAAATACAAACTAACCTTTTTTCCTTAGGTTGAGTGTGCCCTTGTTCTCCCCTTAGAAAAAGGACTAAAAATAGGAAACTTTATAAATGCTCAAATGTTTTATTCAATCTAGTCTTCTTCCAAATTTAAAATTATTCTTGTTATCATTTTATGAATGAGAAGGTTATATTTATAATACAAATTCTTCAATAACTTCCTAATTAATACTAACAACCTAAAAAAATAGTTTTTAACTTATTCTTATTTTAAGTTAAAAATATAACAAATTCAGTTCATACATTCTTTAGAGAATTGTGACAATCCTCATTATTCAAGGAGAAAATAGTGGGAAGTGCTAGATTCACAATCCACCATCTTCTAGTTTATTGGAGAGAATCTAACGTGTTTTGTTTCCTTTCCAAAAAAAATTGATATTGTTGGAGATAATAAATCATGATCTTGACAAATTTGGTTTCTTCCAATAATTTGATGTTGAGATATCATAGTAGTTGGGATACTATAAACATCTTGCCTTCTTTGGAAATACCTATTTTTAGAAATACTATGAATATAGTTCATAGAATAATCTCCAAAAAATAGAAAACAATCATCTCTAGAGCTCTTGTGATTTTATTTTTCCATAATTGAAAACCTCTAACTAATTTTTGATGAATTCCAGAGCTAGACTGGTGTCTTCCAGAGTCAGAATGATGATTTCAATACCTAGATTGGTGACTTCTGAAGCCAAATTCAAATGAGCATAAACTTTGCATATGGATTTGGATCAAGATGATTCTATTTTTGAAATTGTATAATATTTTGAGAGGAATAAAAATATGCAATCAAATTCAAGTTTATGGGTGTTATTGATGACTATTTTGATTTTTTCCCATAACCTGTCCATTTTAGTCTTACATCTTCACATTACAAAACAATAATCAAACCAACATAAAAATACACAACCTATTTTTGGTTAATGTAAAGAAACTTTTGTGCCTTTGACTATCTTTCATCTCTAGTCCATATATCTCAATTGCTACTGATGAAATTGATATATGATTTATATGGGACTCCAGATCTACTGATGATGTTTATATCTGCTTCAAGGTTATCCTTGATTTGATTTGGTATTTTAGCATTTCAAACTTTTATATTTGCATTGATGATTCATTTCATCCTGTATAGACAACATTTAACATCCATACTCCAATAAATTGCTATAAAATAGCAACAATGTAAGATGTAATAACTCCTAAATGATAAACTAGATTTTCATCCCAGATTTCATTCTAAACAAGCATAAGTTCTTAAAACTACATCTAAGTCTAATTTAAAACATGATTTATGAAAGAGAAAATAGTATTACTTATGATATAAATGAGAGATATTATGATCTCATCACATACAAGTGGGAATTAATTTACATCTGTTAGAGGTGGGAAAAAAGACTCTCATAAGATAAATTGAAATATATTGGTAAGAAGAACAAGAGCTTCTGAATAGGACATTGGTAGATGGATAAGGGTATGCATTCTATCTCCATCTTAAGATATTGGTAGATATTTAAATGGTAGAATAAAAATTTCAATTTTTTTTGTAGATTATCATCCAAAGATAATTTGGATAAGAGAAGATGAATAATGTCACACATGTGGCATAGATGCAATGAACAAGATATATATGGTGGATATGTTGGTGTAACCCTCACCTTGTTTACACCTCAAGTTACCTTGTTCATTCTTATGGTCTCTTCTTTAGTGAACTTTTCTCTTTACTCAGGACCAAGATATTGGTTGGGTCACCAATGTTCTGATTGGTGACTATCTTCTATATAGGAATCTTTCTATAGACTACAAAACCCACATTTAATCAAATAATCCTCTTCTCATGATCTAACCTCTTGAAGGTGTTCCATACATTTTAACATACCTATACAGACCCATTCATATCAATCATTCCTTTGTTGGAAAACTTAAAACTCTTCATTTACCTATTGGCTGTGATATCATCCTTGTAACCCCGTTTCCTCTATTTATTGGCCATAACTCTTTGTAGGTTATCTCAACCATGAATGTAAAAACACTTATGGATACCCATTAATCCCTTCTATAACATACCTAAGATTCAGCTAGGCTTCCTTTGTACGGATTAGCACTTCTTGCTTTAGGCCCTGCTCTAATTAGCCCTCCGTTCATGCAAAGCTCCTTGTCCTGAGCAAAATACAAACTTTCTGATCAAACCAAACATCATTAAAGATACCCATTACCTCCTTACAGGTGAATCAAATGTTTTTTAGTTTACTTCTTTGGAGAAAACCACTTTTTCTATATTGGCCTACTCCCTTCTCCTTGCATACACCTAGGACGTACTTTGCAATTGACCTTTTCCATACTTATTCATACTATACCATCTTGAAACCACTTAAAATAGTTGGAAAACATCATCAAGGGTCAAACTACAAACTTTCAATAATTTTTAAGGATTGAAACTCATTTTAGAGGACAAACCCTAGTTTTAGGGCTTTCCCAATCCTTTACAGGCTTAGAGCATATTAAATGCAACTGGGAGTGTTTTGAAGGGTTTCAAGGAACCAAACCAGATGCATGAGGTCTATCTAGGTGTTATTCAAATTTTATAATCCATTACCAATCCATGTTAGCCTTCTTCTCATATTCCAACCAAGGTATATCTAACTTACCTTGACTGTGTTGCTTGTGACAATCAACAGGATTTCAATGCCTCTTACAAATTATTGTGGTCAATAGATTTATCCAAAAAATCCACCAATACATTAGTTCCTTAGGTAATCTAAACTCTCTTCCATTCCCTTGATCTCATACATACATCAATTCAATTCCTTATCAAAACTTACAAAACTCAGTATACTTACCTGTCTCAGTCACCTACAGGCCCGAGAGTAAACTTTGGGGACTTAAGATATACACAAGGTTTCCAAAGTCTATTTATTCTTCATTTAGGTCTACCCTTATCTCATAGACCAATATTCATACTTTTATAACCTCCATGCATTAGTTTTTAGGTTAAACCATTCTTAACAGTGTACTGTGTTTTTCTTGGGATACCTTGTCCAGACCCTGTTTAATATCCTTTATTGCATACAAAGTTCTTTAGATCTCTTGATCATATAATACCATTTTAAACTTGTTATTGGCATACACCTAAAGGTCCCTCATGCATATATTACACCATAAGGTGATCATTTTTTTTAAGCTCTTAAGGGAAATTACATACACACAGGCCTGCTTACAGCTGAAACCAGAGTTCTACAGATGACATCATTGTTTGCATTTATTCACATGAAAATCAACATCATTTTTCTTAATCAAACAAGAGAACTTACAAATAAAGGTATCAATACATCCATGATCATGATCAATGGCTTCCAAAGCCTTATTTAGACACTTCATTCCCTCTTCTTGTCCTCACATCTAAATATTCTCTCTGTCCTTTTCTCTTGCATTCTTGATCTCCTGGTTGTCTCTTTCTTTCCTCTCTGAATGAGGTGTTCCCTCTCTCTCTTCTCTACATCCCTCTATCCTCTTGAATGAATTCTCTTTTTCTCTTTTGAAGAGCCTCCTCTCTAACCTCTACGACCAACTTGGGCTCAAGACAAAACAAACATGGTTTGTAATCTTCAACAATATGCCAAGGTTGAAATATTTTCAACCACTCTTCCTTTATTTGCTCAACAACTCCAACTTAGGGGATTCTCCTTTAACCACTTTCACTCTTTTATTTTTTACATTGACTTTTTACCTTTACTTTTACAATTACTCCTCATTAACAACATTTTGGAGGGAAAATACAATAATTTGAATTTGAATTCAAACATGACTAGAGCTTGCATGCCTAGTGAAGACTAATCCCAACTTGACCATGTCTTGCATGAAGATGTATGTAGATGCTCCTGCATCATATGTTTATGTTAATGACAATAGAGGATGCAAAATGTGTTGTATAAGTGGGAGCAGATGACATTGGAATTGAATAAGAGAATCTTATGAGTCAAGGGTTACATGGTTTTCATATGGTAAAAAGGAGTACAAGGTCATTTTCACATGGCATGTATGTGATTCCAAAGATGATTAAGAAAGGAAGTAGTAATCGGGCTATAGTTGGGGTATGCAGGATGAAAATAAAAGAAGAAAAGAATGAGATGGAAAAATTGATGTTGTTATCAACCCATATATGTGTAGAGGAGGGTGATATTACAATAAAGATGCCATTAGAAGAAGAATATAAAAAAATTACAACAAGTGATGATGAAGAAGAAGAGAGGTTAAAAGGATTAGTTGGGGCAACATTTTAAAAGGAGACAAATGAAAAACTTTAGGACATTTTGAAAATTGGAATGGTAGAGGAAGATGTTATTTTATTAGAGGTACTGGAGTTATTTGACATTGCAATGAGAACATCAAGAGAAGATAATACAAATAATAATCTTAGATAAAATTATAGGCTATGAGTGACATTATTGATGCACAAATACATGTTGAGTTCTTTGATGATAAATCTATGAAGGAAGAAGTAGAGGGTGATATGTATTTTTTATAAGAAAGGAGTATGTGACAATAGTGTTGAACACATTTGGTGGAGGTGGATGGATAGAGATGGGAATAATCCTATAAAAGGATTGAAACTAAGAAATAAATAATATTAAATAAGGTTTATAGACTATGAGGAAGCAATCTAAAATTCAAAAATAAAGGTAATCAAATATATGTAGAGGAGGACAATCTATGGTTCAACATGTAGCTGTAAAAATAGGATTAAAAAAATTGGAAACTTTAGAGGCACCTAAAAAGGTGGAAGGGTACACCATGGCCATGGAACTTGGTCAAAATACTCATTATATCACACACCCTACCCTTTTGAGCAATATCTCATTATGTTTCCACAACATATGTGTGATGTAGGAGAATCTAATAGGTAAAAATAATCATGCATTAATAAAGAAAAACATGTAGGGGTGTGTTTGTGTAGATTAGTTAGTGTGCAATTTTTGGCATGGTAAACAACAACATGCCAACACTTCAAGGGCATAAATTACATCAAATACTATTACTTTGGATCAAGTTATTGTTATAATTGTGTTAGTTGAGTCATTTGAGTGCTAGTAACATTTAGGAAGTGGTTGCATTTGTTGAAGATCTAAAAGTGATAAATGTAGGGTAGAGGAAAAAACATCATGTGGAATACATAAAAAGCATAATGTGATTGTATGTTTGGATTCATATTTCAAATTTATGTACTTTTAATAAAAATTACATCTTGTTTTGAGTTTATATGCAAAATATATGACATTAAAAAGTTGTAGGAATTTCATTGTTATGAAATTATCAGGATGAATTTTCAAGCTTAAGTGACCATTTTGTAACCATTAATTTTTAGTGCAACATATTTTATACATATAATTCAAGTTAACTTAGGATATTTATATATATTAAGGTTATATAGTGCACAATATCCTAGGTTTAGAATATGATAAGGATTAGCCTATATGCTATTCAATAAGAAGACACCACTTCATAGGCCAATTAGATTTTTCTATTTTGTGATCAATAAGATAAGGGGAACTAGCTCTTACTTTGTCTATAATACCATCTCCATATATTTATTGTTTGGCTGAAAATATAGTTTGAGGCCCAAAAATGCACTCTATATTTGCCATTCATTTTTCTAAGAATCGTCATTATTTTGAGGACATAATATGTGATGAAAAAGCTATCTTTGGCTATTTTACAATTTATACATGGTATAAGATATTATGAATATCTAACCATGATTTAGATTTCTCACATGGTTATCTCCCTCTCAATCTTGTTTTCATCACTTTGGGATACTAAGTTGTTTGAAAAACCTTCCGGTCTTTCTTCATTTAGAAAAATACGATTTTTTTGGGCATTTTTTTTTGTTATATTTCAATTTTCATTAAAAAACAATAATTTTATGGGAAGTGACATTACTAAAAAGATAATAAATAAATTAAATTTTAAAAAAAATAAATCAATTTTTTTTCCATGGATTTTTATTGGTGAGCATTTGAAAGTTTAGCTCATGTAGGGAATAAGGAGGGATTAAGAGTCTGTATAGCAACCCAATTTTTGTTGTAAAACTTTCTTAGTTTCATGGAAATGACATATTTTTAAAATTTATCCTTTGAATCTTATTATAGTTAAAAATATTATTCTTATAGGAGCTACAAACCTCTAATGAAGATTTTTTGCAATTTATTTAGGCCTTTAAATGCCCTACATTGCCCCTCCCAAGTCTCTAGCTTTGCCTCCACCATTGCCCCACCACCTCTCAACCCACCTACCACTTCACTTGCCACCAAATCCTATTAGATTCATTTTGGACCTCCATATTTCTTGGAGAATATCCCAACAATTAGCTTGGCAATCCAAACTTATTAGAGGCCATCTTGACCATCCTAGGCCGTTGGAGTCCCTTACATGTTTTTGCTCTAGGAGTTTTGTTTCTACATTTAAGAAAGACCCATAAGACACTTTTTTTGGTCCATATTTTGAATCCAAACATTATATTTTGGGTCTAGTGTGGTAGTTCACCGCCACCAAAAATTTAGATTTTTGTCTAACGCCATTTATATGGAACTCTATTTATGCAACCTTCAAAGTGGCATATCTTTTGATCCATAAGATATTTTTGAGTGACATTTTTAAAAAAGTTAATATTATCTCACAAAATTTCTAGATATATTCTCCTTTGAACTTCAAACTATCCTAATCATGCCTTTAATGTTATGGGCCTCTCTAGGCTTTTCTTAGGCACATTCTTCAACTATGCATATCTTTTGATTAGTAACTCAAAATGAGGTGCCATTTTTTGGAATATGCTTAATTTTTTCAATTAGAATTTATAAAATATTTCATATTTATTTCAAAATGTATGGATTTATAAATATTTCACATGTCCTCTTTCTCCTTTGTGATTTTGGCATACTTTTATGTAGTTGTAAGGGGTTCCTTTTCTTGTAAACACAATAATAATAAAGTTCCATACTTTTGAGGGGCATAATTATATTTGGGCACCTTGATTAAGATGTCAAACATTTTTGATATCTATTTTATTCAGAACAAATATATCTATTGGAAACAAGATAATTGAGAGGGTGGGTGGGGTGAATCAGTCTTCAAAACTTTTCATTCAATTCCACTTAATTATACATGAACCATTTTAACAAGCATTCACATCTTAACAAACATAATCATCAAATCATAAGAGCGTGAAACACAACATATACATGGGAAACCCTTAATGGGAATAAAATCCATTGATTAATTAAATGGAATATATTTATATAAGATGAACATAAATCTTTACTGAAGTACCAACTTGACATGGAACACCAACCCCAACTAGCTCAGCACCAACTCAACTAGGCTTTAGCAAGCACCCACTTGAAAAGAGGCACCAACCCCATAGATGACTCAGCATCAACTCAGCCACCTAATTGTTTTATCACCTTTAAAAACCCTTATTTCTCACACAACATGTGATTATCTTTTCCTTCATCTCTTTGCTCACTTCCATCCCTCTCAAAACTGGCTTCTAGCCCTCTTCACTCAACTAGCTCTCTTCATGTCTTGATTAGGTCTTTTAACCTTGATCATCATATGTATAACCTATATTATATATTCATGGAACTTATCTGATGGTATGATGACCTCTTTCTTCTCATCAATGATTTATATCATTTGCTTTTTCTCTTTTGCTCGCGCTCTCTAAGCATACCCAAATAGGCCTAAATTACCTTACTTTTATTCAAGTCACTTCATCATAGACTTATTAGTTGGACACATACTTATATTCTTAGTTCATCCATCAATTATGTCTTAGCATATTAAAATAAAATTCCTTAATCATGAATCAATCAATACATTAGGTCGACCATATCTTAATTGGCCCTTACTCCTCTTTTATGCTTTACAGAGATATAATAGGTCTTCTTATCAACACGTTACCCTTTGATCTTTATTGAAGAATTTACAAACACCTCACATGGTAGGAACACATCATATGTAACTCCAATAGACCTTAGTAAAATTCACTTTAGGTCCACAACACCTTTTAGGTCCAACCACCACTTGAACCCTTTCTCAAAACATTGTTCATAAAAGGTCTGTGCATATACAAAAACTCTATCTTAAATAACTGAGGCATATACTCAATTTTGTCAAATAACCATTAAAAAAATTCACATATTCAGAAACCTTATGACCTTAGGGTCATCAAAAACTTCATCATATGCTTCAACTTAGGCTATACAAGCTCAAACTCTTCTCTGCAAGATACTCACTTAGAACTGCCAACTGACTCCAAAACACAGTCAAGAAAACATGATATTCTACATTTGATTAAACCAATTCAAGGGATTCAAATTCATGAAAAATATTTTATATCATCCTTAGATCAAAATCCATTAATCATATCGTGATTTCTAATGGAAACTATTGTTCTTATAGACTAATATGTTGATCTTCTCTCTTATAGACTCTACTCATCCAAACAAGCCATATTAGCTTCAATGTTCTAACCTCTTACACTGAATTTTAAAATTATAAAAAGCATGGTTAGAATATTCAAGTACAAAACAACACCATCATTCACTTAATGAATTTTTATTACATAAAATACATCAAGACTCATCTTCTTACTTCTACCTGATTTTATTATTGTCTACACCACTAGGTCTGTTAGCAACTAACCAACTTATATCACCAACTTTGCACACCTAAGATCTGGAACTTTTCTAGAAACATTAATGGACAAAAACTAAATGTCTCACACTTTTATATTCATCCACTTCATAATTTTGACTCATTCAACTCTGCCTGCTACAATAGATCTTTGAAAAACTAGCACTTGCCTGTAAGGTGTGCTTACTCACTTGAGAAACCAATCACACCTAGAGATTCATAAGAGAGTTTAATTAAAAGTCCAATCACTTAACTAGCCATATAAAATTGTTCTAATCTCTTTAGAATAATATATTCAATATCAAGTCATTATTAGGGTTTTATGAGGGTTTATACCATCTTCTATTCTTAATGATCATTCATAAAACTTATCTCTTATTTCTAGAAACCAATGCCTATAACTTTGAGCTAGAAACCTTCCTTATATACCATGAAAATATTATATTCTCATGTAGATGTTTCACATGCCAATGAGCATTTGAAAAACCTTCTTGGGTAGACAACTCTTCATTATATGCACTCGAGAAACCTTGAAACACTTTTTCAAGCCTTTTCTTACAAAATCTAACCTAAAAATTCATGCACATACTTAAAACAACTTGACTCACCTCTTTCAATATTTAAATACTCATCCATGTCATGGAGAATGATCCTGATACCTCATCTAGACACCATCTCTCTACTTGATTTTTAAGCCTTGACCTACCAGTCATATTAGGTCTTGAATGTGACCTTTTAACCACCCCATGGGATTCACATTGAAACTTTCCTATGTTCCAATGTCTCTTGTGTATGCTTAAGGAACCTCATACACTCACTCTTCTTTGGATCTTCAATAGAGAATATTTAAAGCTTCTTACATATATTTAGAGCTTGAATAAGGATCTTTGTAGCATCTTCAGAGCTACATACATAGATATTCAAAGCTGACATTAATCATTGCAAGGCCTTCAACACCTCATATATAAACACAAATGACCTATCTCATGCTCAAACATTATCAAGCATTATTCAAATAATTTTCATCTTCATAACTCATTCAGAGCATCTTTAGAATTGATTACATAGATATTCAGAGCATACAACTTCATCTTCAGAGCTCACTCATTTCATCATGCTACCTGCACATACCATCTCACAAGGTCTCAAATATTACTTGATCATCTGCCTTCACAATAACCTTTGAAATTAATGACATTATATTGACATCAATGATATTAGATTGACATCAATGACATTAGATTAACATCAATGAGAACACTTATTCCAACAACTCAATAATCAATAATATCCTCCTTAATCAATGATAATGTCCAAAAATCTCCCCCTTTGTCATTGATGGAAAACACACTCAAAAAACTGTGTCAACCACTCTTGATGGATATCATCTCTTAGACCTGGTTCTTGCCTTTTCTCATTCTTTCTAACCTTTTTGATCTTTATCCTTTTCTTTCCTTTTTTGATCTTTCTCCCCCTTTGACATTAATGACAAAGGTCTTTCACAACTATTATCCATTTCAAAATGAACTTAGACTACAAGACACATATCAGGCTCAATCAATAATCTGAATAGCTCTCCCTCAAGTCAAGCATACACCATGATTTTGTTAGTAATAGACATCGAGGGTCATTTTTAACTACTAAAATCATACTCTCTTCCTCTAAGTTGATACTATCTCTCAAATATAATAGATGTCACACAATCTTCAGAAACTATGGCAACCACTTATGATAACCATTCTCAAAAACTTCTCTCAATCAGGTTACTCTTCCCAATTGATCCATCAAAATATTAACAAATAGATTCTATGAAGCATCTCAGATACAATCTCTCCTTAACTCCATGCATATCAAAAAACACTCACTTTATTGAAAAAGACCTAAGAACTACCAAGCTCCCCCATAAACCAAGTAAATCTTCTTTCAAAGAACTAGAAGTTCATATCACTTAACTTTCTTGATATGACTGAAGAAGATCAAAATATTGACCACATACAAGGCTATTCCATTCTTGATACCAACTATAGGATTAGGGACTCCCCCTTTGTCTTCATAGATCAGGCTCAACTACTCATATAAATAGATATCAAAAGCTTACCTCTTATATACCAATTGGCTGCATTTTGACTTCAGAACTATCAACATAGGAATGGATGATATCCATCTAAATCGACATCATCCTTGGCATTATTACCTTGTGTCTTCTTCTCTTTTGACTTATTTTCAGCTTTGAAAGCTACTTTTTTCTTTCTAGGTATTTCTTCATTGATTCTCATCTCATAGGTAGTCAAGATGCCATGAAGCCCATCCATCTCTAGCTTGTCCAAATCTTACATTTTTTCTATTATACACACGTTAGAGTTATATTTATGAGTTAGTGGTCTCAATACCTTTTGGAAAATAATATACTCTTTCATTTCTTCTCTCAATCCTCTAATGATATTGACAACTTCATCAACCCTCAATAGGTAGGATGCAATAGTTTTATCTTCATTCATATTCAAGATTTTAAACTATCTTTTAGGGGTTTGTAACTTGGATAACTTCACCTTGGTGTCTCATTCATAGATGGTCTTAAATTTGTCCCATATATCTTTGGATGATACACAATTCATTACCATTACAAGCTCTACTTATGATAGGCCACATAGAATGGCATTCATTACCTTGGAGTTATTTTCACTAGCCTTCTTACTTGGTACATTTGTTGGTGGAATAGGAGGTACAATGTAACCATTCATAACTAGCTGCCAAATATCACGTCCTTGTGATATTAGATATATCTTCATTCTGACAATCTAAAAGTCATATTTAGATCCATTGAATAATGAAGCCTTACTAGTAGAGAAACCACCTTGAGCTTGATGACTAGTCATCCTTGCTCCTTAGGATCTCCTTTAGGCTATCAAGCCTAATCCAAAGGACCCACTCTGATACCAATTGTTGGAAACAAGATGACTAAGAGGGGGGTTGAATCAATCTTCAAAAAAATTCATTCAATTCTATTTAATCATACATGAACCATTTTAAACAGCATGCACATCTTAATAAGCATAAACATCAAATCACAAGAGCATGCAACACATGAAAATAACATGTACGTAGGAAACCCTCAAGGAGAATAAAATCCATTGATGAATAAAATAGAATACAGTCATATAAGATAAACATCAATCTTTAGTGAAGCACCAACTCTACGTGGAGTACTAACCCCAACCTCAACACCAACTCAACTAGACTTTAGCAAGCACCCACTTATAAGGAGGCACCAACCCTTTAAATGACTCAGCACCAAATCATCCATATGATTTCTTGATCAATTTTAGAAACTTTTGTTTCTCACACAACATATGATGATCTTCTCCTTCAGCTCTTCGCTCACTTTTATCCCTCTCAAAAACTAGTTTCTAGCCCTCTTCGCTCAACTAGCCCTCTTCATGGCTTGATTAGGTGTTCTAAACTTGATCCTCATATGCAAAACCTCCTTCAGATATTCATGAAACTTCTCTAATGGTCTGCATAATCTCCTTATTCTCACCAATTATCTATATCATTCTCTTGTTCTCTTTTGCTTTCTCTCTCTAAGCAAACCCAAATAGGCCTAAACTACCTTGATTTTATACAAGTCACTTAATCATATCCTTCTTAGTTGGACACATACTTATATTCTTAGATTATACATCAATTAGGTCTTATCATATTAGAATAACATTCCTTAATCATGAATCAATCAATATATTAGGACGGCCATAGCTCAATTAGCCCCTCTTCTTTTAGCCTTTAAAGAGACCTAATAGGTATTCTTATCAACACATTACTCTTTGATATTTATTGAAGCATATACAAACACCTCACATGGTAGGAACATATAATATACCACTCCAATAGACCTTATTCAACTTCACTTTAAGTCCACAACACCTTTTAGGTCCATCCTCCACTTGAACCTTTTCTCAAAACACTGTTCATAAAAGGTCTATGTATATATATAAAAACTCTATCTTAAACAATTGAGACATATACTCAATTTTGCCAAAAAAACATGGAAAAAATTCACATATTTAGAAACTTCATGACCTTAGGTTCATCACAAACTTCATTAGATGCTTCAACTTAGGGTATATAGGCTCAACCTCTTCTCTGCAAAATAATCACTCAAAATTGCCAACTAACTCCAAAACATAGTCAAGAAAACATGATCTTCTGACATCTGATTAAGCCAATTCAAAGGATTTTAATGCATGAAAAATATTTTATATCATCCTTAGAGAAACCCCCATTAATCAGATCATAATCTCTAATGGAAACTATTGGTATTATGAACCGATTTGTTGATCTTCTCTCTTACAAACTCTACTTAGCCATACAAGCCATGTTGGCTTCAATTTTCTAACCTCTTACACTAAATTTCAAGATTTTACAAAACATGAATAGAATATTCAATTCCAAAAGAAATCATCATGCACTTTAATTCATCATTCTTACATGAATACACATCAAGAATCATCTTCTTACTTCTGCCTACTTTTCTTATTGTCTGCACCACTAGGTCTATTAATGATTGGCGAACTTGTATCCCCAAATTTGCACACCTAAGATTTGGAACCTATCTATAAACCTTCATGGATAAAAAATACAATTCTTACACTTTGATCTTCATCTACTTAGCAACTTTGACTTGGTTAACTCTACCTGCTACAATAGATCTCCAAAAAATAAGCACTTGCATGTAGGGTCTGCTCACTCACTTGAGAAACCAATCATGCCTGAAGATGATTGGAAGAGTTGAATTCAACCTCTAACCACTTAACTAGCCATATAAAACTATTTTTATCTCTTTATAACAAGATATTCAACATCAGGTCATTGTTAGGGTTCTATGAGGGTTTATACCATCTTCTAGTCTTAACAATCATTCATAAAACTTAGCTCCTTTTTTAAGAAACCAATGCTTGGAAATTTGATCTAGAACACTTCCTTATCTACCATGAATAGCTTATATTCTCATGTAGATGTTGTACATTCCAATGAGCATTTGAAAAACTTTCTTGGGTAGACAACTCTTCATTATGTGCACTCGAGAAACCTTGAAACACTTTTTCAAGCCTTTTCTTATAAATTCTAACCTAAAACTTCATGCACATACTTAAAACAACTTGACTCACCTCTTTCAATGTTCATCTGCTCATCCACGTCATGGAGATTGATCCTGATACCTCATTTGGCCACCATCTCTCTACTTGGTGTCTAAGCCTTGACTTCCCAATCATATTAGGTCTTGAATCTGACATTCTAGCCACCTTATGGGCTTCACCTTGAAACTTTCTTGTGTTCCAATGCCTCTTGTGTATGCTCAAACAACCTCCTACACTCACTCTTCTTCAAATCTTCAATAAAGCATCTTCAGAGTTTCTTACAAATCTTTGAAGCTTGACTAAGGATCTTCGTAGCATCTTCAAAGATGCATACATAGATCTTTGTAGCTAACCTTTTAATCATTTGCAAGGCCTTAAACACCTCATATACAAACACAAATGACCTCTCTTATGCTCAAACAATATCAATCATATTTTAGAGAATTCTCATCTTCGTAACTCATTCAGAGCATCTTCAAAACTACCTAAATAGATCGTCAAAACATACAACTTCATCTTTGAACTCACTCATTTCATCATGCTGCTTGCACATACCATCTCACGAAGTCTCAAAGCTTACTTGATCATGTACCTTCACAATAACTTTTGACATTAATGACATTATATTGAGATCAATGATATTAGATTGATAACAATGACATTAGATTGACATCAATGACAACACTTATTCCAAAAACTCAACAGTCAATGATAATGCTCAACAATATCCTCCTTAATCAATGACAATGTCCAACGATATCATTCTTGTTGGGAATTTTTGGCACACTTGTTAATTCATGACACATTTGGGTTATTTTCTAGGGCTATATTTGATAATATTGTGATGAATGTCATGCTTGTGCTTTGAGTTGATTTATAAGATCTTATAGTGCCTTCATCATTTTATGTGTGCATTAAGGCACATAATGGTTTTTATTATCTCATTTTCATGTTATCATTGTGTTTGTGGTCACATGGCCACATTCATTTATTATTTTGAGAGTTATTATACAAACTACCATTATGGAATATTCACCTCCACCAATACTTATTGGAATGCATAATTATACACCATGGCATTTATGCATAGAAAATTTCTTCACTACATAGGGCCTTTCTTCTTTTGTATATGAACAAGTTCTTACTCCTTCTGACCTAGTTTAGTGAATTATTAGCTCAATTTATGTGGCATTGTTCTTGGTCGCTTGTTGATGATTTTTTTAATCCCTTGAGCACAAAATTTTTATTTGCACTATTTTGAACATTCTTTAAAATATGTATGGAGACCCTTGCTTTACTAGAGACTCTTCTTGTGAGATAGTACTTTCCACACCTACTCTCTCTTGTGATGATGTTTTCCTATCACACATTTCCTCCTCTATGTAGAGCCTAATTTTTGGGACATATGTATACCATACACGAGACATTTATTTATAGATTTGTCTCCTCTTTTTCTACAATATATTACCCTTATGGAGCCATCATTTGGCAACCATCTCTATTATTTTTAGATGATTTTGTCTCCACTCATTGAAGTACCCATATTTATTTTTGGGACTTCCAAAAATGTTCATTTCAATGATGACCTATCATGTCTTTTGGGTCCTTCATACTCCGTTTTGTAAGATTATATCTCCATTTAGTTTAAGGATGGCCTGCCATATCTTATGAATCCTCTTTCTTTTAATGTTTTAGAGTATTTTTATGGGAGTGCCCCAATTAGTTTCTTTGGAATTTCTACGCTTTATGATATCGGTGACAATATACTATATTTTATGGATCCACGCGATTTAGATTTGATGTTTGTTAAGCCCCTCCACTTCACATTGGAAATTATTTCAAAAAATTATCGATATAATTCTTCTAATAGGTCCACTTTAGTGGCATCATCTTTAGTTATTTTGCATGATATTTCTAGACCATTACCACACTTAAGCTTTGGACCAAGTTTATAGATCTTCATACTATTGTCATTGTATTTTTTCATGGAGTGGGCATATTATCAATATACTTATTTTATATTTCCTCTTACAAAGGGCATAAGTGTTGTTTGGTGCAGGTGGACTTCCTTCAATCTTCAGGAAAGTGCCCTTGTTATCAACATTATTCTATTTGTGTCTCACTTTCATTACCACCATTGACATATAATTTTAAGGAAGTAGCCCTTGGGTGTGTGTAGTCCTCCTTTCTTCATATAGGTTTTCATTGTACATGGGTACCTCATCAGGCCTAGTTTTAACAACCCATTTCATAGGTTTTATAGCCTAATTTTTTGTATAAACCTCCCTAAATTTCACTTGATTTACAGCCTCATTTTTTTTATTAACTTAGAATATTTTTCTATACTAAGGTTTGGTATTGCATAATTTCCTAGGATTAGAATATGATAAGGACTATCCTATATGTTATCCAATAAGAAGCCATATCTTCATAGCCAATTAGATTTTTTTTTTTAGAAAATAAGAAAATGGGAACTAGGTATTTATTTAGCTAGAAATACCCTCCCCATCTATGTATTATTTAGTTAGAAATTTGTGTTGAGACCCATGGAGGCAATATTATATTTTTCTATTCATTTGTGTAAGGGGTGCCATTATTCTAAGGAGACGATATGTTTATAAGAGGTTATCTTGGGTTATTCTCCATTTTATATATGGTATACATTAAGGGGATTTTTTTTAATTGTCACAGTGGTTTCACAATCAATGTTATGAATTAAGTAGTGGTTTCACTCATGAGGAATATAAAAAGAAACCCACTACCCAAAATAAGGATTGTCGGTCATTAAGCATTTCTAAGATAATTTGGAGTTCAAAGAGACACTCCAATATTTAGAGGTAATTATAACAGATTCAAATCAATTGGTAAAAGAGATGAGGAGAGTCATTTGAAAGAGGGTATTCACTTAGTAGAGTAAGTGAGAGAGAAGGAACATGTGTTGGCCTGTAATTTTGACCAAGTTTAAAAGTGTGCACTTGATTGTGTTAAGTAATACTAACAGGGTATAAGATGATTAAGTATTTTGGATAAAGTAACATGTTGAAAGAACAAGGCACAAAGATTACATCTACTAGTTCTATCACAATTTTGACCAAGTCCAACAAAGCACCACCAAGTTCAAATATGTATGCGAGGAAGTGGTTTTGCAGATGTACTAAGGTACCAGGGAGTGCTTGAAATAGAAGGACCGAAAAACTTAAGTCTTGGCATACTTTGATAATGGCACTATAGTTGGTGAAAAACATGGAGCACAATTAAATAAAATGAGATTGTGCAAAACACATATCAAAAACTACGGAGCACCTATCTAAGGAGTTGGCAAAGAGAACTAGTCTTTAGGTAGGATGATATTTATGGAAGTCATTGTTTGCAATGGCTTGCACGGATCTAGGGCCACATGGTACAAATATAGGTCTTTGTTAGTTAAGGGATTGTATGACAAACAATTATCCATTACTTTATTTAGAAGATTGTTATGCTCTTTTAGGAAGGCATAATTATTATGTAATGGCAAGGTGGTGACTTATACCTATAAAATCCCACTTTACATCTAAGTTTAATATTTGTGAGTATTCTATGGTTTTTTTTGTTAAAGTGATAGTTGTTAGAAAAATATTGATAATTATCTCTAATTATGTACTTTTAGATTGGTCATTTAAACCATGAACATTCCATGAAAAAATATTCATGAGTAATTATCAAGGTTCATTGCCTCGCCATCATGGCCTTCAAGCATTGCAAAGTTGTTACTCATAAACTTATGTTGTTGAATTTTAGTAAGATAGTATGCAATTTTTATTGGTATCCATTCTTCCTACACATACTTGTTTTCCTCTTTGCTTGGGAAAGATCTCCACAAGTGTTGAATTTCCTATCAATGAGAAGACAAAAAGGTTTCCCTAGGTTGTGGGTCTGACGAAGAGGGAATACTCTCCCAAGTAGAGAATTTTGAATTCAAGGACTCTTGTGACTTAAATAAAAACTTGAAGGTGGAAACTCTTGAGACTTGAACAATAAATTGTAAATTGTTTAAAACAATATACCTAGGGTTAACTTGAGGAGTTTGAGCAACTAATGCCTGAGCCACTAGCAGTAGATTTGCAATAGTGGCGGCCATGACAAACATAGAGTTTGCAATGGGACATTTGTCATTTTGATTATTTTGGTTATTCCATGGGCCCACAAATTGATAACCATCATTGGACCCTTCTTGGGGCTTGCCTTGCTTAGTCATGGTTTTGGTTAGAGGATTGGTGACAACCATGAGAGGACAATCTCTTATCTTGTGTTGGGTAAATTCTTACACATCACTCAATGAGTGAAATGTTTCCTACCAAATTATATATCAATAATTTCCCTAAGGTCTTATGCAAGGTCAAATTCCACATGAACTCTCCTATGAGGTCTAGTGGCATAAAACATGTTGATTTCAAAACACATGAACCCACCCAAGGATTTGGTAAGTTGTTCCATGAATTACCATAAAGGCATAAGAGGACCATGCACTTCCACCCAAATGAAGACCTTAAGCTTGAATTTACTAGATAAAACAAAGCCTATGGACTAAGGGGGGAAAACCAAAAAATTCATCCTAACATACCACAACCCATATTTGAGACTGACAATGCACTAGGCTGGGATAACAAACCTAAAAAATAAAAAACCCTTTATCAAGTTTTGCACTTGTTGTCAAGCTTAACACTAGGTGTTCCATTGAGTCTTAATCTAGCTCTTGAGCATGGATTCAGAGGGTGTGTGACACAAAACATATCCACTAAGATTATGTGTTTCAAGCCCTTTGTATGCCTTTTCAAACTAAGGAATTTCTAAAAAAAACATCAATATGATTATCCTAATCTAAGGGGGTACATTACCTTGTGGAAGACTTTTGACACAAACTTGCGAGATTTCTTTAACACTATTATCTCCACCTTTATAGTGAGTTGCATCTAATAATGAAAGTTCCCTTGGGGAGCTCATTAAATAGAAATACTACCCAAAGGGAATATTCCTAAGCTTTAAGTTTTTATTAATGGTAAAAGTGTGTTTTGGAGAGATCCCTACCCAATACAAGAACATATAGACACGGTCTACAAAAACAAAAGGAACATTGATGCCTGCAAAAAATAACCAGCATAAGAAAAACCAACACTACAACAAAAGCACAAAGATTGCAAAACCACAATAATTGTGCAAAACAAAGATGAGACTAGGACCCTTCAAAACTATTATTCTTTGATGATCTAAGGGTCATGTTAGGAGAAACAAAACCTTTCTTTCTATGAATGTTTTTTTTACCAATAATCATCCGTTCCCCTCCATCATCCGAAAGGATAAGAAAGGACATTTCAAGTGAATCTTCTAAATTATTCAAAGGTAACTACACCAAAGAATCCCTATTTGAATCCTCACCTCCAAATTGGTGATCTTTATTTTCCTTCCCCAAGGGGGAAGGGACTTTTGATGCTTGTTCAACTTCATTTTGGGCCAAAACCATTTCTTCATTTGGTTTATCTGAATCACACTCTAAATCAGTACTTTCGCTATCATTGAGAACCATGGAATGCTCAAGGAGAGCATCCTTCCACTAAGAGATCTTGATCATACTCTTAGAAATTTTACATGAAGAAGCAAGATGGCATATTTGAAAGAAGTTTCTACAATGAAAAAACAATGTCTCAAAATTGAGAGATTGCTTCCAAGTTCGATCTTGAACCTTCAAATTAATAGACTCAAGAAGATCTATGGAAACATCTAGATTAACTAAAATCTAAGCAACGGTAGTTTGGTGCATGGACTTGGGATTCGTATATAAGAATTTCCCCAATGAATCACCAATAGCTTTGAAATAGAAAGGAGTCCAAAATTGTAAGGGTAAAAAGGGCAGCCTTACCCAAATTGGTTTGACGTTGAAGGCCTCAAAATGAGGGTCGAATTAAGAAAACCGTGGCTTGCAGGCAAGAACACAATTGCTCGAAGACTAGACAGGCCATTGAAACAGAAAAGTCTTATCCTCTTCTAAATCAAAGAGAACAATAAAATATCCTTTTGCACAGGGAAAAATGTGCAGGTTACTATCCATAAGCGATAGTCAATTTTCCTTCATCCAGCTATTCAGATCTGCAAGAGAAGGCCACAAGTTGGAAAAATGATAGATCATTCCAAAATTTGATAGATCATGTTCTATACTCAGAATTGTTTGAAGTTGCTCTCCTTCAAATGAGATAGAGAGGTTTGATTTAGAAGGCACCAATGGCTTGTTTTGCTTCTCCTTAGCTATAGCCACATCATAAGAGGGATGCTTGTCCCCTGTATTCCATTTCAAAACCCCAGCCTTAGCATAAGAGGGATGTTTGTCCTTTGCCGCCGCATTAGTATTCTCCCCTGTTTCTATTGGACCTTGTATTTCATTGGCCCCTCTCACAACCTTAGTGACAATGGCCAAGGCAATGCCGTTTATAATGCATTGGTTGCCCTTTGAACTAGAAGCCTGGGGTATTGAATATACAACCGTTGCTAAACCAGATGTTATTGAACCAAATGTTGTAGCTTAACCTGTTACCATTGAACCAGTCGCCATCGCCGTAATGGTATGATTAGGTTTCGAGGCCATGGTTGATGAAAAGATCAAGAATCAAATATGTTGAAAACCTCACGTAGACGTATATTTTTCCAACACAGATAAGCTTCAATGCATGATGAAACATTTAAGTTATTAAATGTTAATTAAGGCAAAAAAATCTTGCAGAGCTGAAAAAATTTAAACAAAATAGAAGTGGGATTCTAAACCATAGGTCATGCTAAGCAGTGAACTAAACATCTAATGTGTTACCACTTTGAGTGTAGTACTTTGGAAATAAGCCCTATATTTTAAGAATGACTATTTTTTTTTTAAATTTTATTTTTAAAAATAATTCTTCCATAAAATAATTTAAGACTTAAATCCAACCTCATCCTTTTTAAATATAGAATTTACTAATTTAAGACTTGAACCCAACCTCATCCTTTTTAAATATAAAACTTATTAATTTAAAACTTGAACACAACCTCATCCTTTTTAAATACAGAACTTACCTTCCACTCATCAAAATATCCATTCAATTTATGGATGCCCGCTTTTATTAAAAAAGATTTTATTAAATATATCATAAATTTTTGTATCCATTCAATTTATGGGTTATTGTTTTTATTGCCTATGATTTTATTAAATATCATTAATATTTTTTCTCTAGAGGGCCTCTATACCCATGCTCGTTATAAACCCCATGGGCTACTAAGTTTTACAGTTCTTAAGGAGTGGTGAGGCTCAGGGTGTAAAGGAAATTTTAAAACTATAACACTGGTTGAATTTGTTCAACACACTTTTGTAATGGCAGCCGTCACACCTTTTCAGGTATACTGTTTTTTCTTTTCTTTAAAACAATGGGAAAAGTAGATGATAGAGACGTTTTAAATCACGTTTTATGATTATTCATTTTCTTTTTAATGATAGATTATAAAATGTGATTTAAAACATTGATCAAAAAATTGTTTGATGGAATCATATATATATATAATGAATTAATAAATGTAAACCCAAAAATCGATCTAAAATTCATTCACACAATTTTTATAAAAAACTTATTGCACTTAAAACATCTAAAATAGAAAAATGTTCTCACATTATCATATAAAATGGTGCATGGTATACAATTTTAAAGAGTTTGATGTATAATTTTGCAGGGTCATTTAAGAAATCATGGAGGGATGCTTGTTTTGTTTGTGATATTGTGCTTCTCGGTAGGCAGATCTTATTGCTCTCTCCTACAAGATGTTCTAACCGCAAAGAAGACTGGAAGTTCTGTCAATTTTTTAGTTGTGGGAGATTGGGGTAGGAAAGGATTGTACAACCAGTCCCAAGTTGCTGCTCAGGTTAATACAAATGATTCTTGGATAAAATAAAGCAGAAAAATGATTGATATTACCCATTAGATTAAAGTAGGAAAAAAGCTGCAAATTGATTTTGTTATTTCCACAGGAGATAATTTTTATGACAATGGATTGAATGGCAAAGATGACCCAAGTTTTGAACAGTCATTTTCTCAAATCTACACAGCAAAAAGCCTGCAAAAACAGTAGTATGCTGGTAAGTTTAATACATTACTAGTAGTTATGAGGTTTAAAGCATTTTGTGACTCCATGCAAACAGTTTGATATGTATGATTGGTTTCAACTGTGTTTTATTATTATTTTTTTGGTCATCTTCATTTTTGATTGAAGAAATTTGAACTATACATACCAACTGACTACTTTATAATTTTTTTGGTATAATCATATTAAAATATTGTAATAATAAAATATAACTAATAACATATATCTCTTATCTTTAGAAAAATATTTGAAGCATGTATATAAATATAATAAGGTTTAAATTGTGTTGTGAACAGTCCTAGGAAACCATGACTACAGGGGAAATGCTTTGGCTCAGCTGAGCCCCTCTTTACAAAGACGAGATCCTAGATGGTACTGTCAAAGATCTTTCAGGCTCCATTATAAAATTCTTTCTCCATCTGAAGGTATTTATACAGGAATTTCAAGTTTTCATGGTCTATTATAATTTAAAAATAAATTAAATTTTTATTGTAAATTATTTGTATAAAAAATTTATATATATGATTGATTATTTACAAATTTTAAAATATTTGTCAATTAAATTTAAATTTGTACGAAATTTTTGAATAAAATTGTGTCAAAGTTTTTAATTAATGTTTTGGTTCACATTCCATGAACCATCATTAGAATGAGAGAATGAAATGATGATAGTTCATGAAGTCTGAACCTAAACGATGATCTATGGAAATACTACTTCTTTAACTAAATTTAAATTTAAAAACTTCAAACTTTTACAATTTATTATATGAACACTCAAATTTATATTTTGAATAAAAAAATAGATCCTACCTTGACTAATTACTTAAATTTAAGAAGAGGATTAACAACTTAAATTGAAGAAATTTTTTTGTGACTTTTTTTTAAAGTAAATATTTTACACCAACTTTATTATCAATCAAGATGAATTTAAACATTGCGATAAAATTTGTCTACATTAACACTTAAATTTATATACTTAATTTTGAGGTAGTGGGGCTCACACACTACTATTCTCTTATAAGCCGTTTTTATCCCAAATTTAGGCTTATTATAGTGTTCTTATGTCAATATTTAGTTTCTTATCAAATCCACTAGTCAGGGCCCTATTAAGTAGGTTCCTTGAGAAAGAAACTTTAATTAGTTATAATATATTATTATTTATTATAAATTTAAATTTTAAATATAAATATTATAATTTTATTTAATGTTTTAAATAATTATTTAGAATTTTTAATTTAAAAAATTAGATTTATTATAGATTATAAAAACATAAAATATTTAATATGTATTTTTTTATGAAAAAGAATTAGAAATAAAAGAACATAGTTATTCTAAAAATTATAATATTCATTTTATATGAATTATGAAAACATAAAATATTTAATATATATTTTTAATAGGATTAAAAATAGAGGAACACAATTATCTAATATATTTTAAAAGTTGTAATATTTATTTTATATGAAAAATGAAAGCATAAAATATTTAATATTTACTTTTAATAGGATTAAAAATAAAAGAACACAATTATTTAATATATTTATTTTGCATAAACCGTGTATTAGTATACATTTTTCATGGAAGAGAATCTTGATAAAAAATCGTGGATGGTGATCTAAAAACTTGTGGTCTGAAATGTTGAGTAAAAAATAAAAGAACACAATTATTCGAAAGCTGTAATATTTTTTTGTATGTACTATGAAACCATAAAATATTTAATTTACATCTTTTATGGGAAAGAATCATGATGAAAGATTATATGTAATGATTCCAAATATCAAGTAAAAAAAGAAAAACATAATTATTCTAAAAGTTGTAATATTCACTTTATATGAATTATAAAAATATCGAATATGCTTTTTTTTTGAAAGAAAATTTTGATAAAAAATCACAAGTGATGATTTTAAACATCTAATAAAAAATAGAAAAACATAATTATTCTAAAAATTGTAAATATTCATTTTATATAAACTATAAAAATATAAAATGTTTAATTTATTATTTGTTCATTTCCCTCTTCTGCAGAAAGTGTTTTGGTGGATTTTTTCTTCATAGACAGCTCACCGTTTATTGATAAATATTGGGAGCTTAGTAAATTTACAAATGATTGGAGAGGAATTCTTCACAGGGGAAAGTATCTTCACCAGCAGTTAAAGGTAGAATGGCAATCTTATAAGTTATAAGAATGGAAGTATGCAGTCTGATAAATATGTTATGTTAAAATTGCAGGATGTGGCAAAAGCTTTGGCAACTTCAAATGCTACATGGAAAATAGTAGTGGGGCACCATAACATTCGAAGCATTGGTGAAGATGGGGATACTCTTGAACTTGTTCAAAAGCTATGGCCAATTTTAGAAGTAATTAAATTATTTATATATTTTTTATTTTTTTAAAAATAATTAAAAAAAAAAGGTTTTAGACTTGTAAAAAGATCTAAAATTTTAAATTTGAAAATTATTTGTATATTAAATTTATAATGTAAAATAATATGTTGTTATATTAAAATTAAAATTTGTTAAAACATAAAGTTAAATATAAAAATTTAATACTTATAATTAAATATTTTGATAGGTATCTCAATATTATCATTATCAACAATCTATCTATATCTATATATATAAAATTATTAAATATTTATGTTTTAATTAATAAGATAATAATTTTGTAGTTTAATATCATTTATATTAATTAATATAAATTATAGTTGTGAGAGATGTGGAAGTACGAATACAATGTATATGGATAGAGATATTATTTAAATCAGAATATGTGAGTAAATAAATAAAAATATAATTAAATTATACGTAAATATTGTTATCAAAAAATATAGATACTAAGATATGTACATAGACCTTATCTTTATATTAAAATTTCTTAGTAATTATGATATAAATGTTTACTTTACATTTATTTTTTATAAATGATAATTAAATTTTTTAATTTTTATTTAATAATTATAAACATTATCTCAAGTTTTGATTCATACTCCATCACCATTTTACTCATTCTTTCATCTTAATGATGATTCATGAAAATATCAATCTAATAACTAAAACACAATTTTATATAAAAATATCTCTATAACAATCAATAAACTATAAAAATATTATTACTTTAATTATAAACAATCATGATCTAAATTCAACTCCAATAAAAAAAATTAAATTTTATTAGAAAGAAACCAAAAAAAAAAAAAAAAGAAAGAAAGCAGCTAATTATTCTAACACCCTAGACCTCATACCTCATATAATTTTTGTTAATATAACTATGTAATTCATTGCATAAACATAACTTTCATTTTTATTAATTTATTGCTAGGCTTTTGAAGTCGACTTGTACACATTAGCAGCCTAACCAGGCAGGTATTTAATTTTTTTAAATCTATTTATTTTTAGATGAAAAATTAGTGTAATTTAAAATATAAAGGGTTTTATATATTTATGAGTTATTTTTATATTGTAATAATATAATAATTAAATTTAAGATTTAAAAAGATATATTTTTTTTTTATCTTACTTTTTTTTTTTTTCCCAATGAAATGGATGCAGTTCTCTACAACTTCTGACAAGCGGAGGAGGATCCAAAGCATGGGATGGAAGGCGGGATCTCAATTCTTTTATGTCTGCTCAAGCCACAAACAAGTCCATGCACATTGAGTTGTATGACATTGAAGGGAAGACCCTCCATGAATTGGACTTGTTTACATAATGGTAGTCAAGTAATTATTTTGGAAAATTTTATGTTTGATTGTAATTGTAAAAGGTTGGGTTTCTTTATTTAAAAAAAGAAAAACACTTACATTCAATCTCTCTCATTCATATATATATATAAATTCAAACTTAATTTATATAAATATTTTAAAATACTAATTTTGTCTATATATTTTATTTTTATTATTAGATATTTATTTTTATATAATATTGAGTTATATTTGTAATATAATTAAATATATTTAAAATAACAAGTTTATGTTTTATTATTTTTATATGTCCACTCAAAATAAGTTTCACTCCATTCAAAAAAATTCCCTTAAAAGATATATATATATATATATATATATATATATATATATATATATATATATATATATATATATATATAAAAATATAATTTAATAACTCATTTTTATAAAATAATATTATTTTAATTGTTATCAATATATATAATTATAATATTAATATCATTCATATGTGACTGGGTAAAACATAGCATTTTGATAGTTTAAAATCAGATCTTAAGGTCACTTTAAATTTGGAATAGTTTCTTTTTGAAAGGAATAGCTTCTCCATGCTTTACTGCATCCTGTTGATACAAGAGACAAAGCTAATGGCATCCAAGTGAGCTTAAAAAATTTGTTCCAAAAGTCTACGACAAGGTAATTCCTCAGTGTCTCCCTTTCTTTGAGAGGTAAGTATTCCTACTATTGTTGTTAAACAATATCGCAAGTGGTATGAAAATTGTTCTATCATTGCTTATTTTGTTGGCCGCAGTCCCTCAGAGGATTACCTCCATAATTGGCTTCGCAACCATTGGGAGCCATTAAGTGTCCATGTCTCTGGAATCCAAAACCTTACCAAAGGTTTCTTCTTGTTTACCTTTAAGGATCCCTTTGAAACACAACTAATTCTTGCAAAGTCTAATGTTTGGTTCCTTTGCAACCAACTTATGATTTTGTCTCCCTGGTCCTGTGATTTTAAGGTTTCTGACAATGCCACCCTTCGTGTACCTGTTTGGGTTGAGTTTCTTGGTATTCCAGTTCACCTCTGGGATTTTATTTCCTAAATAATCACTCTCATAGGATGTGTGGTTATGATTGAATTGGGTAGATGGTTTTCCCCTCACCCTAACAAACAAGTTTGCATGGAGGTTGACCTCTCCAAGGAGTTGAAAGATTTTATTGAAATCCAAGTTAGGGAGACCCAGTGGTCACAAAAGTAGGTTTTGCTTCTTAAATTGTTGTTTCGACATAAAACCCATGGTATTGTATGAAAGTTGTAAGTTTGGGGTTTTGAAAGGTTGTTTTGAATATGTAAACCCTAGTTTTTCATAGAAGGATAGTTTTGGCTATTTTGGAGATGGTATTGATACTCAGCAAGTTTTCTATGAATTTGACAAAGGTTTCCAATATTCATGGTGGTCTGCACAGGGTATGGATGAAAGAGCCATAAGTGAAAAAAACATAGTTATTGTAAGAATTGAGGGTTAAATTATTTACATGGGTGAATTCATTTGCAGATTAATGAACCTAAGTAAATGAGAAATCAAGCACATGCCATAATATAGAAAAAGATGAGAAATTCCTTGCAGTGGAAACAAATTTGGAGAAGTTGCACATGCATATTTCTTTGTACTAAAGAGTCGATCAAGCTTGCATCATAGGATAAGACTACTTGTATGTAGAGGCTTCCAAATTTAAT
Organism: Torreya grandis; assembly: GCA_037957365.1. Classification (NCBI taxonomy): domain Eukaryota; kingdom Viridiplantae; phylum Streptophyta; class Pinopsida; order Cupressales; family Taxaceae; genus Torreya; species Torreya grandis. The sequence goes on along the minus strand of JARHVA010000137.1, from coordinate 1,707,865 downwards.
ACTAGTGATGGTACTAAGAGGTCATTAGACACCTCACAAAGAGTATAGTGATAAAATGGATTAGAGATATTGTTCATACAATAAGGAATCTCTAACAAGGAAATATGACAAAAGAATTATAGTATATGTAAAGATGGAATGCCTGAGGGAGAAATAAAACTCGACAAAGCATGAGGAATCAAAGATTGTCATAACGACAGAACAGGGTCCTACTTAGTAAAATGATTTATCTTTTTTCTCAATAACCACCAAAAGTACATGTATTTTTATTTCTCCATTGCACTTTTTTGTAATAAATTAAAAGGTTATGTTTTACCTTTTTAAAGTCATTTGAGATAAAGTAACTATAAAATATAAACCTTTTACCATAAAGGTGGTTATGGAGGTGGTTGTGGGTAGTTACATCTATTGTAACCTATAAATAGGAGTATGGAGCTCCTTTGTAAGGTTAGCTTTAGTTGGGCTCAGGTTTGCTTTATGCCAGTTGGTTTTCTGACAATAGAACTTTTTCAAGTGGAAGAAAAGAATTTGTATGTACAGTCCCATGAATAATCAATAAAGAAATGATTTATAGGACTTCATTTCGTGAGATTTTCTAAATGATGATATGCATGAGTATGTCAGTTCACTTTGATTCTTATTCTTTTATTTTGATAGAATTTTATTGTTAGATAGTCAATGAATGTGAAGTTATTAAGTGTGGAAAGTTATATTGAATCTACATTATGAACTTTGTTATTGGGAATCCTTGGTGAAATTAAAAATAGGATTTTATGCCTATTTTTATTAGGAAATACAAGGTTGTCGAATATCTTTCTTTGTAAGGTTGTCCAATATCCTTGGTGTATGTATCATATCCATATGTATAGTATACATCTTTCCCATCTCATTTTAATGAAAATGGCTTCCTCTACTCAAATATTGGACTATTCTAGTGAGTCTTTGTGTTTAGCTATCTAGAGTTGCCCTTCATCTTTTCTAGGGTTATCATTGCAGCTTCTATGTTAACTTGCCAGAATAATCCCATTCTTCCTTTCTCCTTTCCTTTATCATTCTTCCCTTCTTTCCATTTTCCTCATCTTTCCCTTCATTTCATTTCTATCTCCTTTATGTAGTTTCTAGTTAAAAGTACAAAAACCCCCAATACAAAACATTTTTACTATAAATAATTATGAATAGCTTTTCCCCTACTTTTCCATTTTTGGATTTCAATAAAGGTAGTTCTACCTGATAATAAGAGAGGGACTTTGTCTTGTGTTGTTGACTAATACAAGGACTCAATTCCCACATTGTTGACTCAAAGTCACCAATTTGTCCCCCTGATAAATTTTTTAGCCAACAATTTTTGGCAACTCTGATGAGGAATCAAAGTGATTTATACACATAATTTTTAGACATTTCAAGGAACCTCCCCTAGAATGGAACTTGGCGACTCTATTTATAAAAATTACCTAGTGCCTACACCTTGCTAATTACAAAAATGGCATTGGTCCACCCCAATCCCAATGTTCCCTATCTCCTGTGGGGAAAACATTTTGAGCCATTGGCTTTGGCCCAATACAATGAGTTACCATAAGTCTCAAGGAAGAGATTCCTAAATTTCTTTGGAGAAAATGGTCAAGACACAGATAAAAATATCCAGGCCTTCACAGTGTCTTGTAGCATTTTGGGAGTTATGTATGAGGATGTTGCTGTGAGACTTTTCATTGAAAATTTCATTGGACTTGTTGCTAAGTGGTTTTAGAACTTAGAAGATGTATGTGTTATGGATTAAAATTCTTTTAAGAGTAGGTTCTTTGATATATTCAAATCAACTATGAATGTGTGTGTAATTTTATCAAATTTCTTATAGATTCAAAAGTGAGATGATGAGCAGATGAGAGAGTTCATAGCTCATTTTAACAAATTTTTGAGATTGATCCCTCAAGAAAATCAACCAAGTCCCAATAATCAACTTTGTATTTTCATTGGTTCTCTTCACCCAGAGATAAAGTTCATCTTAATGAGGAATATGGTAAATGACTTGGTGGATGTACAATAAGACATCTTCAAGATTGAAGATGATTTGATCATGTCTGGAATGTTGAAAAAGGAGGTTTCAAAAAGTGATACATATTTTACAAATGATAATGAAGAAATAGTGAAACCTAATACAATCAAGAGTCTGTAACATTCAGAAAAGATAGTTCGAAGGCAAGTTCCTGATCAAACATGTCAAAACTCTAACAGACAAAAAGAGAAAGTGATCCCTATCACATATGATTGTTTTAATTTCAAAATTGTGTAAGAAGGTGAATAGTTGGAAGAACTATTGATTGATTAGAGAATAGATGAAGAATTTGACTCCTCACCCGATGAAAAAGAAAAAATTTGCCTATTTCACTAGATTGCTTAAACCCCATAGTCTTGGGATAAAATGAGCCATTTGAACCACAAATAGAAAGGAGTAATAATGTAGAATATGATGTTATACTTTTTGAAAGAGAAGAAATTGTGGAACTAGTTTTCAATAAAGCAGACGATCCCTTCTCTATCATAATGAAAGACTCAATAGTCAAAAATAAATATTCTTAGGGTATTTCAATTTAGGATCTACCAAAGAAGGGTTCTCCATAAAACTTGAATCCAAAAAAATCAACCCCACATAGATTAAAAATCATAAGTTGGTCAACTCTGAGGTCAAGGAAGAAATCAATGTGGAATGAAATGAATGGTACCTAATAATCATTACAAGCGATATAGAAAATGTCAAGGCAAAGGAAATTGATGAAGATAATGATGATGACTCGTCTAGTGATGAATTCATTTCTACCATGGAAAGTGATTCAAAAAAGAATATTAACACCTCATTCATTTTGCAAAATAATCATATTATGGTTCCAGATCAAAAATAGATATGTTATACCTCTCTAGTTTAGATATTATATCTATTATAGATGTATTTGAAATCATCTAAGAAGATATTGAAAAATTTTAGTAGTACTCAGAAGTGCTCATAGAAGATCTAGAAATTCATAATGTTTTCATTCTAAAATAGAAAAATATTGCTCATTTGTTCATTCATGATCATTCTTATGTGAATGATAATTGTAAGTTCCTCTTTCCACCCACTTGATTATTGCTGCTAAATGTGTTCGTAGTTCATAAGTCAAATCCATTATTCCAAAATGGTAAGTAATTATCCCAACTAGTGAATGGTTTTGTATAGTCTTCTCATTTTCATTAGCTCCCTGTAAATAGTTCTGCTTTCCCAATTTTGGCTTATTTTCTTTTCCCATTTTTATTTTAGTATGTGCATATGGTTTTTTAATAAATTCAATAGCCTATTTTTTACCCCTCATCCATGTTTTAGTCTTTTTACCTACACATATTTTTAGCAATGATCTCTACCTGGTAAATATCATAGGCAATCACAAGTTTTTGCAAGAATGATAGATTGAATAGGTTTTTCATGGATCTCTTCAAGTGATCAGATGATCTGACCCAACAAAAAATATTCATTTATTATATGATTGACATGGGTGAACTGGCTATCAGTTGGTCAAATCCAGGCATATAATTTTTTAAGTGAATAGGTGATCTGACCCAATAGTGTGTGTTCATTTATCATAGATTGAGAGTGGTGAATTGGTTATCAATTGGTTGGATCAAAATATATAAATTTTTAGAGTAGGGGATCTGGCCTGGTAGTGCATGTTTATTTATCATACAATTGAGATGGGTGAACTAGCTATCAGTTGGTCAAATCAAGACGTACAAATGTGAGCTACATAAAAGTTTTTAGGAATCCACAAAAAAGTGAATGCACCTATAATCTAATATTTTGGAGTTCTGTTGTGTTCCCTTAAGAAATGTAGTCCCATAGTTGGATCCAGTTATTGTCTTGAAATTTTACATTTCACAAAAACATCCCCAATTACACTCTCATAATCAATTAGAGGTGTTTTAATAACATGGATGGTAATTTTTTTGCAAAATAGACATCAAATTTGTATCCCAATGGATAAATCTTAAGTTTCATATTGAGGTCTATTTTTTGGGATTTTTGAGTGACAAAGTTGAACATATTAATGATCTCTTGACTATGCCTCTTTTGACAAGAGAAGGTCGTGCCTTAGAGCCAAGTGTCACACTTGAAAACAAGTTTATACATGATAATCATAATAGGATGCATGATGCTGGATGATGCTACATACAAGGTTCTCATCACTGGACTAAGAGGATTCACAAAGGATGAGATACTACAAGATGGCTTCACCATTTCTTGTATCATGAAAGCACAAAAATGTGTTAGCACTTAGGGTAGACACAAGTAGTACAAGAATGGACAGAGTTGACAGAAGATTGAGAAAGAAGCTAAAATTTTCCTAAGTCTGGCTTTGGTGGGTTTTATTATCATATTGGACACATCATCAGATTTTGATAATGTATTTAGACACACATCAAATTTTTTTACCTTGTTGAGTAGAGTCATAAATCTTGATATTGGTTTGAACATTCTGAAAAGCTTTGCAACATGCAAAATGCACCTTTAAATCTAACAACATGCAAAATGGATTTCAAAAACCTAAAAAATGTTTCATGAGATTTAAAAACCCGAAAAATGTTTCATGAAGTTTAAAAACCCAAAAAATATTTCATGAGTTTTGAAAACCCAAAAAATGTTTCATGAAGTTCAAAAACTTGAAAATATCTCATGACCTCTAAATAACCACAAAGTATTTTAAAAATTCCAAAATTACACAAAATGTTTTATGATCCTCAAAAGTCCACAAAATGTTGGATAAAACTTTAAATCCTACAAAAGTGTTTTGTCAACTATAAAATCCTGCATAATGTTTTAAACCCCTCCATATTCCTCAAAGTGTTTTAATAGCTTCAAAAGCTTGCATATGTGTTCTAAAAGCATTAAAAACCCATAAGTGTCTTCTAAGCTTTATTTTTCTGCAAAGCGTTTCATAAGCATGAAATTTTCACAATGTGTTTGATGAGATTTCAAAGCTTTCATACATTTTCAACTTCCTCCCCTTATCCCTCCACATAACCACCATGTTTCCAAACTATGAGAATTGTGTGGTATGTAAAGTTTTGTTTTTGAAAAGGTGACCATGTGGTGTTACCTAATATTTTCAAAAAGAAACTTTTTCCCACTCATTGAAAATCCATGGATTTTAGCTTAATGGTGGGTTATTTAAAAAATGTGGTTTTATCTATTTTTAAAGATGGGTTTTATTTCATTCATGGTATTCTCTATTTTAAATCTTTTCAAGGGTGGTTTTAAATATAAAAATAATGGTTTGTGGTTTTGGAAGAGTAGTTTTGGCTAAAATAAGTGCAGTTTTATCAAGAAAGCTTCTGGGTTTTGCTTCTTAAATTGTAGTTTCGGTATAAAACCCATGGTATTGTATGAAAGTTGTGAGTTTGGGGTTTTGGAAGGTTGTTTTGAATAGGTAAACCCTATTTTTTCATGGAAGGATAGTTTTGGATATTTTAGAGATGGTATTGACACTCGGTAAGTTCTCTATGACTTTGACATAGGTTTCTAGTATTCATGGTGGCCTGCACAGGGTGTAGATGAAAGATATGTAAGTGAAAACAACATAGTTAATGAAAGAATTGAGAGTGAATTTATTTGCAAGGGTGAATTCATTTGAAGATAAATTAACTTGAGTAAATGAGAAAACAAGCACATGACATAATATAGAAGAAGATGAGAAATTATTTGTAATGGAAACAAGTTTGGAGCAATTGCACATGTATGAATTGGAATTCATGTCACTAACCTATGAATTTTAAGGACACACATGCATAGTTATTTTTACTAAAGAGTCAATAAAGATTTCATCATAGGATAAGATTGATTGTATGCAAAGGCTTCCAAATTTAATACTAGTGATGGTACTAAGAGGTCATTAGACACCTCAAGAAGAGTATGGTGATAAAATGGATTAGAGATATTGCTCATACAACAAGGAATCTCTGACAAGGAAAGATGGAAAAAGAATTATAGTATATTTTAAGATGGAATGCTCAAGGGAGAAATAAAACTTGACAAAGCATGATGAATCAAAGATTGTCACAGCAACAGAATAGGGTCTTACTCAACAAAAGGATTTGTCTTTTTCTCAATAACCACCAAAAGTCTCTGTCTTTCTATTTCTCCATTGCACTTTTTGTAATAAATTAAAAGGTTATGTTTTACCTTTTTAAATTCATTTTAGATAAAGTAATTGTAAAATATAAACCTTTTACCATAAAGGAGGTTATGGAGGTGGTTGTGGGTAGTTACACCTATTGTAACCTGTAAATAGGAATATGGATCTCCTTTGTAAGGTTAGCTTCAGCTAGGTTCAGGTTGGCTTTATGCCAATTGGTTTTCTGTAATTAGAACTTTTGCTAGTGTAAGGAAGGAATCTGTATGTATAGTCCCATGAAGAATTAATAAAGAAATGATTTATAGGACTTATTCTATGATATTTTCTGAATGATGATATGCATGAGTATGTTAGTTCACTTTGATTCTTTTTCTTTTGTTTCATTTGAATGCTATTGTTAGATAGTCAAAGAATGTGAAGTTTTTAAGTGTGGAAAGTTCTATTGAATCTATATTAATAACTTTATCATTGGGAATCCTTGGTGAGATTAAGAATAGGATTTTATGCCTATTTTAATTAGGATATGAGGGTTGAAGAATATATTTCTTTTTAAGGTTGTCCAATATCCTTGGTGTATGTATCCTATCCATATGTTTAGTAAATGTCTTTTCCATCTCATTTTCATGAAAAAGGCTTCCTCTACTATACCTCAAATCTTGGACTATTCTGGTGAGTCTTTGAGTTTAGCTATCCAAAGTTGCCCTTCATCTTTTTTAGGGTTATCATAGTAGTTTTTGTGTTTAAATTGATAGAATAATCCCATTCTTCCTTTCTCCTTTCCTTTCTCATTCTTCCCTTCTTTCCATTTTCTCTATCTTTCCCTTTATTTCCATTATATCTCCTTTATGTACTTTCTAGTTAAAAATATGAAAACCCCCAATAGAAAACATTTTTGTTGTAAATAATTGTGAATAGATTTTCCCCTACTTTTCCTTTTTTGGCTTTCAATAAAGGTAGCTACACATACTAATAGGAGAGGGAATTTGTCTTGTGTTGCTGACTAACGTAAGGACTCAGTTCCCACACTACTGATTCAAAGTCACCAATTTGTCTCCCTAACAAATTTTTGAGCCAATAATATTTAAGGTGATGTAGCTGATGATGAAACAAAGTAGGTTACTTGTGGAGTGATTTGGCATGATCCACATGAGAATATAATGCATGTGAAGAGGTGGGGTGTAGTACTCCACTTGGTGACTTAATTATTTATCTTCTATAACTCACATGCTAAATAAAGATAAGGTGAATAATTGAGGCACATTCCTAAGGCATATTCATAATTAAAGTGTGGGGAGAAGTCAAAAATATGATTAAAGATTAACATGTGAGTGAGATGTCCTTTTTGGTGTCACATAGAAGAAGATGCTTGGCACATGTGAGAGATATTTAACACATGTGAGAGGAGTCAAAATTTGGGGAATATTTTGACTCATGGGTATGTACATGGGATAGTCAAAAACATGGTTCATTATTCTTGATTGAGGTCATATGCATGGGTCAAAGTTCAATCATGAAGATGTCTTTCAAGTGGGCCTTGCACATGTGAGAGACAATATTCACTATTTAAGAATAGTGAAGCTACTATAAACATGGTGCATTTCTTTATTTCTACTAAAAGTTTCCCTCTTCTCTTTCATCTCCTCTCTTCTTCTTGTAAAATATATAAGTAGGATCTCTCTCCTTTGTAAATGCATCTTTGAAAATCATTAAACCCACCTATTTTAAAATATTGAACTTGTGTTCAATTCTTCCTCTCTTGGATTAATTCCATGGAGTGTTGATTTCTAGTTTCAATGGTGAGATATCCTCCTTAGTTGGTGTTGGTAACTCCATCTATGAATTGCACTTAGACTTCATATTAGAGTTACTAGTTTCAGTGGTGCGAGATCCCCCCAAGATGGTTGATAGTAGATTCAGAGTTGCAGTGATAGAGTCAGTGTGTGAAGTATTATAAGTGTGTAAGTCTTTTAATATATGTGTGTGTAAGTCATATTTCATGTAATTATTATATTACTAGTTGGTAGTGTTATTTATATTATGAATTGTGTGTTGTAAGGATTTATTCTTAGTAGTTCAATCTAGTTTATGTATTCTTCAGCATTATCATTGTAGTAAACTCCCAATGTATGCAAGGAGTTATTTAAGAGAAGTTGTCTATTGTATCATTCAGTAGTAAAATTGATAGAATGTGTTGTTATTGTATCAAACATAATATATGTTTGATAGCATTGAGTTTCATTTAAGTCTATGGTGTATTTACATTAGGTACCATTTAAAATAATAATAAATGTGTATGTTAATGTAAGTGTGGGTTTAGAGGAAAGAATTTCAGATTTAAGTTTATTTGAATAAGTTTGGATTTTATATTTTTAGACTGTTTTAACAAATATCCCCATTTGGGATATTTAAGAACTCGATTCAATAATATTTTTTGGGCATAAATGTTATTGAAGTTAATTAGAAGGAATAATGGTAGGGACATTAATGAGTGGAGTGATAGTAATATTAAATTCAGCCATGTCCATCTTATAATTCTACCAATCAATCAAATACTCTTGAAAAATACATAGAAGTACCTCCAAAAGAATCTGAGTTTATAAAAATTGTGAAATATCAATGTTCATAGTAGAAAAGAGAGCAAATTTAGCAATAGTCATTTTTAGAGAGATGTTTGCATGCAGATGAGTGATATTCTCAACATGGCATTGTGCTTGGATCCCATAAAATTTATGTAACATCTAAGTATGATAAGCCTACAACTGGTGCATAAAGGAGTCTCGAGCTTGTCCAAATTCTTGAAATGCAAATGTAAACCCAACATAAGTGATAGAGGGATCAAACATGGTATATTTAGAAGAACTCATAGTGGTGAATTTAAGGAGTGCACCATTCCATACCACATCCACTTGAGATTTCTAGTCGATCAACCCATGGGACATAGATGTGACTCAATTGATCATAGTAGTGAGACTATCTTGATAAATCTCTAGGAGATCATATAACTCATTTGGATCCTCCTTGAAAACTTGACCTTATAATTCTAGATGGTTGACCTATTAGATGTTTTCCCAATATTGCATAAGCTAGGCCACTAGGTTTGGAAATTTTGTGCAATTTAGTATAAAACCAGGGCCCATAAATTGAGATAAAGGGTGGGGCAAGATTATTCAATAAAATAGTAGTGTTGTTGAGCACACTTCTTAGGGTAAAGCTATCTTGATACAACTAGGCCACCCTATTCTAGAAAGAAATAAGAGTGTACACAATGGACTCTTGAAAAGCAGAACACCTTCCAACTACTTAGCCAAGGAAAGTTTAGAAACATTTAGAGATGCTTCATTAGTGGGTGGGGGTATAACATAGATAATAGTGGAGGTCATGATGGGAAGGCACTACAATGGAGCTAGGAGGGTGAAAAGATGGTGCAAGATGGTGCTAACTACTATAACCCAAATGTCACAACAAGATTGGGTTTTGGTGAAGTCAAAATTGGGGTGGGGAGGGGTTGATAAGTGGAAGAGGTAGATTGTGGAGTCACAAATGGTGGTTATGGAGGAGTGGTCTATGTAGCCTCAACTAGTTTTGGAAGAGTGAGGTGATATATAGGCAATATGGGCATAGTGGTGGTCTCTACAGCTATTGGTGGAGGCTAAGGAGGGAAAGGTGTAGATTGTATATTTTTTACACCCCCATATTTTTTTATCCTCTTGAGTGTGTGTAGTAAGAGCATCTGACTATGTCATTTTCACTTTTGTAATAAGATTTTGCTCGATCACATTAACAGCTTGCTTCTTCACTAGCTCAGTAATAATGTCATATTTGTGCACTTATTTGGCCTCATTGAGCTTCTATTGTTGATTTTACATGTCTAAAATATGCTGGACTAGATGGGGATATCCATTGGCACATATATAGTGTGTGTAATTATTTAGGGAATTGCCTCCACAATTATTAGGTTCTGAAAATCAACAATGGGTTGAGGCTCAATGCTTGTCTAGCCACCTTGGTTTGCTGAGGTTATTATTCCTCCAAAGCCCATCATTTTTACATTTCCTTATGTCATTTTTTTGCTTCCTTTCTTATTCTACACTTGACATCTCATTGTACTTATTCTTTGGTAGCCTATTTTTCCTTTGGTATTTATACGTCCAACACAATCTCTTTAATATCACTGAGGGTTCATCAAATTGCTATGAAGAAGAAATCACAATGGATCCATGTACCATTTATCTTAACACACATCCCCTATATCACCCAAATCTAGGGGATTCCTTAGGTAATGATGATACAACCCCTCCTAAAGATATAGGAGTTGTTATAGGTGGTTATGTTTTGGTTGTAACTTCTTTCTCTTCCTCCTCTATAGTAGGTTTATATCTATATAACATGCGATGCTTATGCTAGAGAGATTAGGGTAGAGTCTTAGCAAGAGGGTTAATTTTATGAGCCCAAGAGGATTCGTCAAAGATACCTTCTATTATAATTTATGCTTGGATTCATTGTAGTTTAGATTTCTCACCAATAGTATCCATAATAATGGATTACGAATAAGATATAAATTCTACCCATAGATGTTGGGGCACCTATTTATGGATTTGTACTATACACACAAATTTCCTAAATAAAATATCTTTTTCTTCTTCCCTCTTATATAAATCACCAACCATGACTGAAAGCATACTTTGGTAGACGTATTATTCATTGGTTTGAATGTTTTTCCATTTATATTCTATAGTAATCTGAGGTACATGTGAGTCATCCAACCATGTATTCTGGTTACAAATATTTATTTTTAGAGGAGAAGGTGATCGATGATTCACAATAGATTTACACTTTCCTTGATCTATTGGAGTAGACATTCTCAATTAATTTTGTGCAATGTCCACCAGAATGGGAACATTAAGTAGAATTTTTGACAAAAGGGTAATTCTATGTGTGGCCAATTTTTTTTGTTGAGTTACTTCTTTCTGGGCCATATGCATATCAATAAAGAAGGGAAAAGGTGAAATTAGAGCCTTTGGAAGCTCATGAATGTAGATATAAATTCTTTGTGAATGTTTCACAACCACCTCATGTTGGCCAAAAAATTGCACACAGGTGGTGGGTTTCTTGGGTTATTGAGCACCAATTCCGTGAGTTCATCCTATCATGCACTAAATAGTTGTTGATGTGTAAGGTAACTAATTTCACTATGTTTCTAAATGAGGTCCTGGAATGTAATGTCTAGCCAATAATCCACATCTAGATTGATAACACCTTTGGGAGACTTCCACTGTGCAAATATAAGTAATAACACTAGAAATTGATATTGAAAAGTTTTTTCATGGATGTGATGACATTTTTAATATTCATTATAATCTCAACCACTATAAATTCTAGATAATTAAATTGTTCCCCTATAGGATCATGCAATGCATAATATCAATTACCCTTTTGGTGGCCTCCATTGTGGCTTTGGTGGTTTTCCAAAAATGTGCATTAATACACTTTACTAAGATGCAGATGAATTCATCTGAGATGTCATCTATAGGAATTCCTTGATTTCCATAGGCCGAGGCCTTCTTAATCTCAGGTAGAATCAGAGGAGCTTTTGATTTGTAAGGTACGAAAGAGCATCCATGTGCTACCATGCTTGTGTCCCTTGCCATCGTATCCTCATTCACATATATAGTGATGTTCAAAGATTTTTTTATTGTTATACTCTCCCAACAGAAGTTCCATGATTTCACTTAGTTGGTCAAATGTAGGTAACCAAATTAAGCACTCCACATCAATGTTATGGAATGTATGTGGTGGTGTAATTTATAAATGTTGTGTATTTAGTGCTACTTTGGGAAAAAATAATCTTTATTTGATGTATTTGAGAGAAGGATATGCCTCTAGATATGAAAATTTTGCCTGGCCTTTGTTTGTCACAATCTTAATGTCTTATAATTGTGCAGTGAAGAGAATTTTGATGAATTATAGATGTGAATTTGTGGCCATATATAATATATCTAAATTGTGGTTAATTTAGTTAGAATATAGGATTACAAATTGGTGTAAGAGACTTGGATGGTTATTCACCAAATTGCTTAAAAATAGCTAAGAATGAAATGATTATTCAACATGCAATAGGGGTTAGATATAGAGCTTCATTCACATAATGCTACTCTTGAGATTTAATTTCACCAAATTATCTTGGGATCTTATTTTTAAAACTATTAGTAACTAAATCTTTGAATTGATTAGCTAGCACACCTTTTCCTAATGTGGCATCTTTTTACAGTGGATAAGTGGAGTGATGTGACCCACTAAACCTGTGAATTGATTATTCCATTTCCTAATGTGGATCATGATGATTATTTGGGTTCTATGATACCTATATCACATGCATGGGTATTAACACCCATATCTTAGTCATTATCTATCATCAATATTTCTATTGTACATAGCTTTCTTAAACTTAATTGTCTTTCCTTTCTGCCCATTTTAGTTGTAGTATATATGTTTTCCTTCCAATTATGCACAATTCCTCCTATTTGAGGGTTACTGGAGATAATTTATTTACACTGACTTCTAAACTACACACACAACACAAAAAAACCAAAACCAATCCACACATCATAAATGAAAATGAATCCTATGCTAAAATGGTGTGAATGAGCACCTATTCTTTCCTAGGTACATAACTTATTGGCAGTAGGGTTTGAGCCTAATGATATTCACCTTTTTAGGAAAAATGGTACCTTGTAAATACTAAAGGACCACCATTATTAGATATGGTAATGCATGAATAATATACGGTCCCTTTCAATGGATGTTCCATTTTCTTGGAAAAGCTCAAAATTGGCTATCATGCAACATGATGGGCTGATCTATCTAAAATTATTTAATATGTAGATTATTATCATACCAAAATTTATATATGTAATTATTTACCTCTTATGTCTAAGATGATCTTTGATGATCTTCATCCATTATTTGTATGGATAATAGCCTTTTCCCTAGAGATTCATGATCTCCCATACACATAATGATTACGATCCACAAGATAGGTACAACATACTCTAAGGGTATTATTGCTTCTAGAACATAGACTAGTTAAAAGTGGGTAATCCCTGAGGCACGTTTGTTATTCATGAGATATGCCCATAAGATTAAAATAAGTCTATCCTCTTAGTCATCTTACTAAACATAATAGACTTTTATAAGCATCTTACCTAATATTTTATTTGTAGCCTCTGCTTGACCAGTCTTTTGAAGGTGATAGGATATAATTTTATGATGTGATATGTGGAATTCATTAGTAAGTGTTTTTATGGTTTTATTAAAAAAGTGTGTACCTCTATCACTTACCAACTTGATTAGACACCCAAACATGGTGATTATGTTCTCATATAAGAACTTTGTTGTATCCTTTGCATCATAGCTAGTTGTTATTATCGCTTCAACCCACTTGGTAAAATAGGTAGTCATAGTGACTATATAGAGTGAATGACTTCATTTTTTGGGTAGATTGATAGGACCAACAAAATTAATCCCCCATTATTTAAAGGGTTGGTGTGCAAGCATTGGCTGGAGTGACATTTCATCTCGATGGTTTGGCTTTTCCATCCTTTGACAAACATCACACTATTGTGCAATTCAATGTGCATCCTAAAATAAATAAGGCCACCATAGGCCACATTGCAAATTTTTTATTGATGTAACATACTCAAAAAATTGACATCCAATGATGCCTTGATGTGCTTCTTAATTACTTGAGATCATTCATGCTCAAGTGCTACTCCACTCAATACTTCATCCTTACCTAGATAGTATAGGAATACTCCAATGATACTAAAAGGAAGGGCCTTGGCAATCAACTACTTATTTTCTCACTCTGTGTAGTGTTCCATAAATGTCCCCTATTCTAGAAACTATGCGATCTCTTCTAATTATTTAAGAATCATAGACACCTAAAATAAATGTGAATCAGGTGATTCATTAAGAATTTCCTCTGACTCTTCACCATTTTGGAGTTGACTCAAATGGTCTGGTTTAACATTCTCTTGACCAGGCTTGACATTAATGCAAAACTAAAACTCTTGAAAAATAATTAACCATCGATATATATGACCTCCCAGTAAAGGTTTATTTACTAGGTAAGTAGGTTTTAATGATCAGTGAACAAATCAAATGGTGTAGCTAATAAGTAATGGTGAAATTTCTACAGTGTGAATATTATTGCAAGGGCTTCATGCTTAGTGGTAGTGTAATTATTTTTAGTCATAGATAGCTTCAAAATGGAAAAATTAATGGGGTGATCTAGACCACCTTCTGTTGGCTATGTCAAATATGATCCCTGATGTATCCACATGTACATAGGAATTACTATATTATATAAAATCAATGTTAGTGCAGTTACCAACCTCTACTTTAAATCAATAAATGTTTCTTGGAATTCATTTGTCCGAATGAACCATATATCCTTCCTTAATAACTTCTCTAAAAGGGCAAATATTACATCATACCCCTTAATAAACTTTATGTAGTAGCCTTTATGTCTAAGGAAGGATCACACCTCTGTCACACTTGTGGGTGGTGTCATTCCCATAAGTACTGTTATCTTGGCTGGATCTACCAAGATACCTTTGCTGCATATACATGACCTAAAAAAACCCGAAAGGGTGTAAAAGATAAGAACTTTTTAAAGTTAATCATTGTATACAATCAAAATTACATGATGTACATGAATCAATCCTGGATCAGATAAGATAGATCACACCTACACTTTCAATTGAGGCACACACTTGTGAAGTGAGATCATGACCAATCTAAGGATATTTTAGACCCAATTATGGGATCACTTATATCATCTGTCACAACACATCATGCTAGGAAGGGTTCTAAAGCCTACAATCTAACACAATCATACAATAACCCTAAAAGAGTCATATGGTTTATATATTCACTTATGATAATAAACAAGAAATTAAACTAATATAATAACAATAAAAGTAAACTAATTTAGTGTTCACCAAAGCTTGTGGTACAAAGTGGGGGTTAGAGCAAAATAAGTAAATAACAACTAAATTAAACATATATAGGAGACATATACTCATACCAATGTATATGTAATCCTAATACATGGAAGAAAAGAATACATACTGCATTATCTATCTACTCTTACAAAGGAGAAATAAAGTTAGTAATACTTACTTTTGAATATGAACTTGTCGAGTCTTAACCTCTCCCTTGGCCAATGGTGATTCATAAAATATTGTTGTGGCTTTTAAGGACAACCAAGATAAATCATATCTAGGTTATATGACCTACCTAAGCATCCAAAAAACTTCTCCATAAGACAAGATCAGAGATCCAAAATAAATTATTAAACCCTAAAGATTTATTCCTCAAGTATAATGGTCAATAACCAGATGTTCATTTGCACTTATTCACTTAATTTAACTCTCTTATAAAATGGTAAGGAATGACCTTTTATATATAGTAGTATCTCACCCTAAATAATCTCAAACATGTCAACTATGCTAGATTGATAGTGTCAACCTAGAACATTATCAGGATAATGCCTAAAGTTTATGCTAGGTCAATCGAGATACAAGGCAATAAGGAAATACAAAGTATCCCCAGATAAGCTAGGTCAACCAGGTCGACCTAGCTTACTGAACAGGTCAAAAGGGAAATAAGGTAAAAAATGAGGGATAAGACATGAAAAATGGTGGGGATAGATAGGAAAGAGAGAAATAAGATTAGGGTTCAAGTTTTTAGGAGGCTAGAGTGTAGATAGCAAGTGGCAAAATGAAAAATAATCTTATGAAACACTAAAGGTCTACCCACCCCTTTCTCGGTGCACCCCTTAAGGCATGCACTCAGAGAGATTGAGACTCGATAATTTCTTGAAAGATATGAAGTGTGAATAATCAATAAAAGTGTGAAAATATTATGTATATACATATGCCCTAGTTGAATCTCATCACATGTCACATAGGTACAACACGGGATGGTGCTTTTAGATAGAACATGATGACACATAACATTGACGCTAAGTAAAGTGTATTAAGAAGAAAATAAGATAAATGAAAGGATAGAGTTGAAAAACACATACCTTTAAATTACCTTAGTGTTGGAGAAGAAGATTGGAAGAAAGTGAAGGTGTCCAATGTAAAGCATACTAGGTGAACTTGTAGACGTTAGTGCAAAAATAGCCAAAAATCAATTTTTTGGAAGATAGGCATATAATAGTGGAAAAGAATCTCTATGTCATCATGAATCTAACACATTTTATAGTTTTCAAAATGGATGAATAGAAACAAAGATATAAGAAAAAGAAGGAATCTGAAGGAAAATAAATGAAGAATTTAAATGGCTAAAAAGTAGTTTTAAATATGAAAAAGAGATTTCATTTTGTTAGTTTGCATTGTAAGAGAAGAGAAAAAGAGATATGGAGAGAAAACAAGCTAGAATGGTGAGTGAATGACATGCTAGATGAGAGGAAACTCTAGGAGTGAGAATGGGTGTACTATAGGTATGCATCTAAGAATTTCAAACCATATTTTGAAATTTGAAATGAATTAAGTGAATTTTGATTAAATTTAATTTTAAACATTTATATATGATAAAAATTAACAAAATTAGATTTTAAGGGAGGAAAATAGGAATACAGGAAATGGGTTGGAAGGAATTAGGGAAAAAGCCAAAAAAGGCAAGTTTTTGGCAAAATGTGCTAGGTCAGCACACTAAAACCCACTAGGTCAACTAGGTCGACCTAGTAGAGTAAATCAGGTTAAAATCCATGTGGTCAACCTAGAGGGTATAGGTCAACCTAGCACATTCTAGAACTAAAAACCTAATGCAAGGTATCTAGTTGGTCTGTAAGGGCCAAAATAGAAACTTAGCACTAGAGAAAAGTGAATGAAAAGGAAAATAAGAAATATGGAGAAAAATAGGAAATTTTTTGTTCAAACTAGGATAACCAGGGAACCAGAGAAAGCACAAAAAATAATGTAAAAAATTGAAAGAGAGCTAAAATGATCTAAAATTACCAAACAAGGGTAAGGAAGACCAAAATAGACTAAAATAAATAAGAAATGAATAAATAATAACTATTTATGATTAAAATACAATGTATAAAGAATGTATTGTGATTATACATGATATGGAAGAACTAATACATCCTTTGTTGTTTCTTGATTGTAGAGAAGATGATGGCTTTAAAGATTTTTGGATGTTTCTTGGCTATCAAACTTGCTGGAGAGATTGATAGATAGAGATAGGGCTAGACTAATATCCATAGGTCTAAGAGGTATAATAGATATGTGTAGGATACCCCTGAGTGAAAACCTATTAGTCATGTTCCTTGGTTGTTAAGAATGATTGACTAACACTTTTAGATGGGAGGTGGATGGGGATTTGATAGAGGTGGCTATCACACTAGAGGATGTCCATGCCATCCTTGGGATACCTATGATAGGAACACCAATAACCATAGGGATACCAAATAGTGGAGAGGAGAGGAAAACCTTAGCCATGTGGGTTACAAGCTCAGAGATGATATTACTAGGGTGTAGAGTGAGCATGGATGATGTCTATATATCAAAGATTATAGATCTCTAAAAGGTAGTGATAGGCCTTATGACATAGTGAGTGCTCTATCACAAGTTAGATGGAATGGTACCACTATACGTGGTAGCCCTGAGTAGGATGATGTTGGAGGAGGGGGTGTTATATGATCTATGCTCTCTCATCTAGGTCCAGCTTGTGCATGATCTATATGAGATTCTAGTCAAAGGGCAGAAGACTATAAGACCAATCATACTATTAATAGCATGGATATATGAGATATTTACTATGTATCGATTGGTTGGGTTACCCCATGTGATTGATGATAGGTCACCTCAAGTGAGAAAATGGAGAGAGGGCTAGGTAGTAAAGGCCTTGCCCCACATTCCAACACTATAGATGGTGAGATGCATCAACATAGTATGATGACCATATGAGTAGATAGATACTACCTAAGAGAGTTATCATATAATTGGACTAGTGTTAGAGAGGAGAGAGGTGATATGACACTATACATGGTGGAGAGAGTCACATTGAATGGCATAAGTGCTAAGATAGATGGGTCTACCTCATCCATTGACACTGATACTCATTCCCAAGCAGTGGAATCAACATTTGAGGGAGCCATGAGGGAAGAGGGGATTTAGACCATTGATAGTGAGGCTAACACTATGACCACACCAAGAATGACCATGGACTAGTCAGGCATAATGAGGGGTAAATCAGGAGGAAGATGTGGAGGTAATCATACCAGATGTACCACCACTACCTCCATAGAGAGATGAGCTATGACCACTAAGGACACAATATCGATGGAGGTAGGAGGAGAGAGTGGAGACCATCATCATCCTTGGTGAGTTAGTAGAGGATCTAGAGGAGAAATATATGAGTGAGAGACCGCTCAGGTGTTGGCTGAGACAAACATGAGCCATGACAACTAAGTTTGAGCTGAGGAGGTGACTTATAAAGGAAGTACTAGGAGGTCACACAAATAGGGATACTATGTTAGGTGGTCATGAAGATGGTGAGACTATAGTAGCTTAGACATAAATAGGTAAGAAAAATGTGATTGATTTATTATTTAATCTTTAAATTGAAAGATATATAGATAGATATTGTGATATATGATAGTGATCTAATATCCATCTAGTGTGATTTTGTAGGTGTACCTAAGGATGAGGAGGAGAGATGGGGGTCCCTAGTTAGGGGAGAACTCCATGACATCCTAGATGAGATTTTACAACTATACAACCCCATGACACTGGAGGATCTAAGTGTACCATCTACCCTAACTTAGGCAAGCTAGTTTAGACTAACAAGAGAGGCCACGAGGTAGATACATATGTAGAGAGAGGGAAAAACCACCAGTAGATATGGGTGTAGGAGAGAGGTAGGGATGGTAGTCCCTAGATGATGAGAGAGTTTCACATTTAGAGATAGTGACACAGATGATGCATGCATTTACAGTGATACAGACCCAAATGATGTAGTCACATATAGTGATCTAGACTGAGTTGGTATAGGCATCGCTGAAAATAGCATGTCTATAGGGGTAGGTAGAGGGATTAAGATCTTAGACTACCTTATTAAAATGTACCATTTTGAGGATTCAAATTGAGGCCTCAATAAGTAGCGTGGCTAGGCCACAAGATAGACATGATGAAGCCCAACCCTAGAGCTAGAGCATTGCTTATGGTTGTATATATTGGATCAAACTATTGAGATATATATGTGATTTATCATTTCTACTTTCTGATGTGATTGTGTATGTGTTCACTATGGATATATTTTTATCATTATGTTAGTTGTGTATGTGGATGCTTTGGATATATTTCTTTCTAGCACATGTTTTTAGCTTTGTTGTATAAACTATAGAAAATATATGAGATGTGGTTTCTTTTCTAGAATTATGAGAAACACATTCATGGTTAAAAATAAACAAGCAAAAAAGATTTGGAAAAATATAATCAATCAAAAATTCACTACAATTTATTGAAGCTAGAAAATGTGTAATAACATGAAAAATGACTAAGTATAAAGAACCAAGAAATGGAAAACAAGATGGTAAAAAGGGGATTTATTTTCAAACCAAAGATGAAATGTTTTTACACCAAATTAAAATAATTAAAATCATACTATATCATTTTGGGAAGTATGAAAATAAAGTAATAAAATGGAAGTTATGCAAAAGGTCACACAAGGTAAGAAAAATAAATGAAAATTTAGTCTTAAATTTATCACACTAATTCAAGTTGGGAAGTATGACAAAATTCAAGAAATGGTTGAAATCTTACATGAACTTAGAAAACAAGAAAATAAGAGCCAAAATAAAATTGAATTTAGCATAAAACATACTAGTTCAAGTTGGGAAACATGTCAAATGATGTGTAACTTCATAATCAATCGAATCATATCTCAAACTTGACACATGTAATTTGATGGTAACTTGATTATTGGAAAACTTTGTGAGGAGGGCCAGGTTCTATCCATGGTCTTACACTACAACTCAACAAAGGGAACACCACATGGGGTGGAATAAGCATGAACAACCAAGTACATGGTGAATAAAGGTAATAAGATAAAACACTCATAAATGAAAAACCCAAAAAGATGCCAAAAAAACATTGGTAAGTAGAATAATAATATTGGATTGAAATGCAAAATGGATGTTAATTTTATGAGGAATTTTTGGGTCCTATCCATGGTCTTATGTTATAACTCAAAAAATAAAAACCCAAGGGGTGTGATCAGAAAGCAAGACAATATTTATCAAGAGGAAATATGAAGAAAGGGAATGAAAAAGTGAGTGTAAAAAATAAAGACTTACGCATCTTAAGAGAAGACCTTAGGATATAAGAGGAATACTAAGAACATGAGAAGACACTAATTGACTAGTGGTCATCTATGTACAAAGGAAACCTATTCCCTATAGACACAAAACTTTGTAGGCAGATAAGTGTGTTACTAAGATTAACTCATGAAGGTAAATTGGTAAAATGAAAAAGTAAAATGGACCTACCTCCCCACAATGAGTTCCTTACTCCTCAGGACCCATTATAGAGCCATCGATCTTCTATAAAGATTGGGTACTTGCATGAGAAATTAGGTAACACTAGAAGATTTATTTGAATTCCCCTATTCCAATCTATTGGCCTACCACACCTCAAAGGTCTTCATCTCTATGTGAAGTTGATTGTGGAGTTTGAGCTTTGATTGGAGATATGAGATGTGCTTGAATCATTTTTTAGTGTGATTTGACTTTTAAGAATATTGTATATTTTGCCTTTTGATATCATTACCTTTTGTTTAAATGATTTGGTTTTTAACTTAATTTTGAAGGGTTTTTTTTTTTTTAGATTCGTCCATCATACGGATTTGGAATGACCAAGCATGAGAGAGATAATGATACACACAAATGATTTTTAGGCTAAGGATAAAGTAAGCTATGTAACCAAATACAAAATACTAACTAGGACACTTAGGCTTGATAATGAGAAAATATGTTATCTCAAATCTCAACCATGTATATGCTTAGTTTGCAAAAAAAAGGAAGAAAGGAAAATGGAGATCCATAGGTGGACAAGTAAAAGGAAATAGTAATGAGAAATACTGTTTGCTAACTGATCACATGGTAAAAGGAGATAATAACCAAAGGGAATAGGATAAATATAACCAAGTCACCATGACAATTATCTATGAAAAGCAAGGATATGAAAACAAACAATCATGAAGATACAAGACAATAACAAGCTAAATATGGTGATTTTGTGAGGATCTTTCAAGTCCTATCCATGATCTTACAAAACAACTCACAAAATAAATATCCAAGGGATGTAATAAGAATAAAAGATAAATATAAATCAATGATGAGGAAAAATAAACATATGCAAAAAAGATAGAATATAAAATTAACAAGAAATATAGTACAACAAAGAAGATAATGATATAAGATAAGCAAGAATTTGAAATAGTGTCAAATGATATAATAAAATATAAAATAAATAAATAAATATGGAGCACATGTCCAATATAAGTGTAGACACCGAAATCGTGTCAACTCCCCTGGTCATCCCCCGTCTTATTCTTCTTCGCCTATTTAACCCTTGTCGATCACTTGTTCCACCAACCTTGACCCTGGCAGCATGTAAAAATGAGCACAGAGCTAAAAGCTAGACTCTATCCCCATTGTGCATCTGTCGACGACGGTCTTTACCCGGCCGATGTCGCCGACGTCGGCAATCCTGCCGACGTCGATCACCATCCCGTTATCCGTTATCAGTTACCATTCGGTTCCCGATCGGTTTCCCGAAACGGTTATCGAACCGTCTCTCGAGACCGTCCCCGGGGCTTCATCAGAATCAACTCGATCAATCATTCAATCTGGATCTCCGATTTCTGACATCTACAGACTCTTGCAACCTCGTGATCAACTGACTCCAGCATCTACCAACTCCAGCGTTCGTTTCACTCCGGCACTACACAGACAACTTCAACTATGGCTTTCATCACGGCTTCTGACAGGTAAGTATTTTTGTTTATTTTTATTTCTTCTTGATTATTCTTCATTCACTATTTCTATCATCCCGAAGCTTCAAACCCCCTAGACTCAACCAAAAACCCGACCTTACTCTGTCTAAACCTTATCTGAATTCCATCAGACCCTATCCTGAACTTGTCTAAACCTTGTCCTGACCCTGTCAAGACCTTCTGCAACTCGCCCAGACTCTGTCCAGAACCTGCCCCGACCGACGCCGGTCACTACCCTGACCGACGACGGCACCTCAACCGACGTCGACACTTTCCCAGATCGACGCTGACACCACAGAGACCGACGCCGGTGACTGTACAGAACAGTGCCGCTTATCAGGTACGCATTTTTATTTTCTGTCATTTATTTCTGTCATTTTATCTTTCATTATCTACTTTCGTCCAATATTCTACTTTTTTATCAGTGGGTTGATATCCTTCTAGGGAGTCTTCGTACTTCCGGGATCGGGCGTTCGCCTGACAACCCACCATATCTTTGACTAACGTCTTTCCATGTTTTAGTCTCTTTTCTTCGCAGGTGTCATTCCTCCACCGCCAAAGAGGAGAATCTTCCAACGTCTGATTTCGGTGCACACAACTTTATCAGGTACTTCTAGCCTTAACCATTTATTTCAGTTTCTTATTTCTTCTTTGAATGTAGAAAGCAATTTTGCATAGAAACATTCTGGCACGCCCGGTGGGACGTTAGGTCCTCCTTGGGTTCTTTCTTTCTTTCGTTCATTTAGGTGCATTAGGTTTCTTCCTTTTCGCCTCCTTTCGTCTCTTCTTAAACGACATCATAAGCAGGACTAAAACGAACATTTCTTTCTTTCTTGCACTTTTAGACTAGCTAAAACTCATATTCTTCGACTCTTTCTCCATTCGTCTTCATACGAACAAACATTTCGACTTGGGCATTAAAACACTTTGCATTTATTTCTGTTTGCCTGCATCTCTTAGACCACACATAGTAATTAAACTGCATATTGAATTAATCTAGATCACTTGATGTTACATGACCAAACCGCCTGCACAAAATAAACATTTTAACTTACCTGAGACAAGGCCCGACTGGGATTTCATCCCCCAGCGGATACCTTACCCGTCCCGGTGACCCTACTTGGATTTCATCACCAAGGGGGAAGCCCACTCCGTTCTCTGGCGGAGGATAAACTCTAGGCGAGGTATATCTTGGCTAAGCGAGACCAGCTAACCACTGGAATCGTGAAGTGAGGGGAGCTTGCTCCTTAGCACAGGCCATGTACCAGACCCTAACACAAACTTCTTGAGCACCATAACAAAACCCGAAACCTTCCATAGACTGCTTCTTCTAGGACTCGACTCACAAAGCCAATCTTCCTCTACACACATTCTAAGGCATAAGCCACTATAATCCTAATAATTTACTTCTAGGGTTTTAGGATCTGCTTGTGTCTTCATCTTTTTGGTTCTTATCTGCTTGTTTGAGCTTATGAGGACGTTCTTCCTTGCCTTGAATGGTTCTGACTCGTAGCCAAGCCAAGGCTCTAGTCGATCACGCGAGGCGTCATCCTCTTTCGTCTACCCCGCCTACAACCAGCCCTATAATGGAGTTTAACTCAGAAATTGAAAGAACTCCTACCAGACCATCTCTGACCCAAATGCCTATTATCCCAGAAGGGGACCAAGATTTCGCACGATTCTTGGACCTCAATACCGCAACCTTGCAATACTATCTCGCGAATAGCCGAACGCGAGACTCCTCGGGCAATCCAATCTATGGAATGCCGACTTCTCTCCTCGAAACTGCGGCCATATCAACGGCGTCCGTAGTCCAACCCTTAGATACCCAGGCTGTTACCTCAACCAATGACCAACCTTTTACCAACCATCCAAGCGTGGCCTCTCCTTCCATCATTGGGCCCACTTTCACCGGGGTTTCAGCCCCCAATCAATCTCAGTCCACTCAACCACTTTCTACCCCCTTTCAAAACTTAGTTGTCTCCATTCTGCCTACCCTTACTCCTATCAACACTAGGGTGGCTACCTATCCATTAGCCCATGTTACCTCTAGCCAACCTCCCATGACCACATCAAACCTAGCCATGTCTTCCATCCAACCATCCTTAGTCACTTCTTCTGTCCCTACGACTAGTCATCCGTACGTTGCACCCTTATTGGTACAACCGACTACGTCGTATACCTCTTCCAGCCTCTTTCAAGCACCTTACAATCTAGGAGGCACTCCACCCGCCAATCTGTCAGTAGATATTATCAAGATGCTGATGGATAAAATGTCCAATCTAGAGACCTCTGTTATCGGCTCACGCAATACTCTCTCGTACGAATAAATCTGCAACGAACCCATCCATCCTTCTGTCCCCATCAGACCATATCCCAGCCAGTGGGAACTTCCTACGTTTTTTCATTTCTAGAGCAAGGAAGACCCACAACAACATTTACGGGCATTCAGACACGCCTGTTACCTTATCACCCACGATGATGCGTTACTCTTACGCACGTTTCCCATGTCTCTCTCGGGTGCTGCACTTGACTGGTACAGCTCTCTTCCCAGCCATTCCATCTTCACGTTCACTTAGTTGGACCAGCTCTTCCTCGATCATTTCTCCATCAATATCACCAAGAAGGTCTCCATCACAGACCTCTATTCTATCCGCCAGTTTGAAGATGAATCTATTGCTGATTTCGTCACTCGGTGGAGGGGCCTTATCAATCAACTTTCATTTTCCTTACCTCAGCCTGAGCTTATTGAACTTTTCTCTCAAGCCTGCGCTAAACATATTTCTTCTACCTTGAGGGTTCAAACCTTCCGCACTTTTGACGAAGCCTTCACGATGGCTCGTAAACTTGAGTTACGTGCCGTCGAGGAGAATAAAGTCAAGTTGCGGAGTAAGAATCCCAACTCCAAAACTAATGACCCCTCTTCTAAACCTTCCTCATCCAATTCTAAATCTAAAGCTTCAGCAAATGCTGTGGTTGTTAGATCTTCTTCCTCTTCACCTTCAACTAATCAACCTGAACCATCCACGTCTATGAGCGCCACTTGTCAATTTCAGCAGAGATACATACAGCGACAGTTTACTCCACTTGGAGAATCATACGCGTCTGTGCTGGAAAAACTCGTCAAACAAGGGGCCATCAATCTCCCTCAGATCCGACCTCCACCACAATTTGATCCCTCATGCGCCATCCTTGCGTGGTATAGGGAAAATGACTTCTGCCACTACCACCGTGTTAAAGGTCATGACACGGGCAACTGTAAAACCCTTAAAAACATAGTCCAAGACATGTTGGAAAAGGGTGACCTCATCCTCGACAATCCTAATGCCCCTCCTAATCAAGGTATCGATATTTTCAAACAACCGTTTCCCAATCATCCACCAACCCATAACAACGTCCAGACCTTGACTGACAATATCCATGAACATAATATTCGAACAGTCAATACGGTCTCGCCCCTCATTTCTAACCAACCTCAAGAGGTGAGTTCATCCATCAGTCCATCACATGTGGACGAACCTCTTTCACCGACTAGTTCTCCCTCAAATTCTCTCATTTTAGAGGACGCCTCGACCTTACCAGCACCGCCAGTTTCACCATCTTCCTTCTTGCTGCCCATGGAGGACCCAACCTTTCCTACTCCTCGACCACAAGTGGAGGGCACTATCATCCCTGCCCTTTACCCGCTTGAGGAGCTTCATTCTCCAGTTTCTTCTCCACCCAGGGAAGAACCTATCTCTCCTTCGTCTCCAACCAAACATGAACCTATCAAGACTTCACCATGCTTTGGGCCCGAGACTACTACACCCGTCTTACCTTCAGTCCCACAACCGTCGACATCTTCTCAAGAGCCCAAACTTCATCCCGCATCTTCTCAGCCATTTTCCCGACTAGTGGAGAGACTCGAACTTCTCCCTTCTAGGAAAGTGGAACATCAGGGATTGTGGGACCGTCTCACAGCCCTTCAACAAGCCCGTGCCCTCTCATCTCATGCTGCTAATCCTCCCATGGCAGAACCTCCTAAGACTATCAACAAAAATCAGATTTCTGCCTCTAGACCATCTACATCTCTATCAACCTCATCAAAACCAAAACCCTCATCTACTCTGCCTAAATCTATCAAACCGCTTGGCGTTCGCCCCGTCTCCAACTTCACTCATCCACAAGTGAAGGTGGACTTAAACCAAACTTCAACTAATAGTAGTCTTCAACCTAAATCACACAAGACTGCCAAACCACATAGGCAAACGCCTCCTCTTCCGTCACCATTGCCCTCCATTTTGGGCCCGCATCCTTCAACCCTAACCAGAGTCCTTCCCACTCCAACCTCTAATCAAAACCGATTGCCTCCTTTGCTTCCTTTACCGACCACTAACCTACCCTCTTCCAAAAGGGCGGTACCTCTCATGAAGAGTGTACCGTCTCAGCCTGTCATCGCACCATCAACCCAGAAGGTGGTACGAAAACCCCCTCCAACTTTGCCCAAGCAAAAGTCACCGACATCGCATACATCGATGAGCACGGATCTTTTAGTGGGTTCATACTCTTTAATCTTGCAATGACTTTTGCAAACTTCTAGCATAACTCTTCCACCCATCAAGCCTTTCCAACCTCTCGGGTCTAAACCCTCCTGGTTCGACGACACGAAGATTTGTTTATATCATCGTACACCAGGACATGACACCGAGACTTGCTGTGCCCTCAAGGCTGTCATTCGCCATTATCTGGAGAAAGACACTCTTCTCTTTGAGGACACTTTCAACTGCCCCCTGACTCTTTCTCATAAACCTTCTACCTCTTCAAATCCATCCACATCTCATCAACCGGTTACAACCCCTTCATCATCTTCACCTCCCATCTTTGAAATCAATGCCATTCACATCACCACTAGGTCACAGAAGGACAAGGCGAAAGAAAAAGCTGCCATTCCTTGGACCTACCCTTTTGTCAATCCACCTCAACCGCCTAAACCTAAGATTTCTATCCTTGGCGCGCCTCAACCCTCCTCTTCTTCTTCTTCTTTCGGACCAATCCATGACTCTATGTTGAAATAGCTTCACCAGACGCCTGTGAAGATGTCCCTCTATGATCTCATCCAGACCTCTCCCCAACATCGTCAGGCCCTCATCCAAGCCCTACAGGCAGCGAAGGTCCAACCCGAGGATCCCCAACCACTTGCTGCCCTTGTCCACTCCTTAGCCCCTATCGCCTCCATTACATTCAGCGATTCTGAGATTCCCACATCCAACACAGAAGATCAGGATGCAGCCCTCTTCATCACTGCCTATATCGATCGGACACGCATTAAACACGTTATGATCGATGGGGGCGCTAGCATCAACATCATCTCCACCCATGCCTTTGATCAGTTGGCTCTTCCCAAGAATTGCGTCTCCAAAACTGACGCGATCTTGCGCTCTTTCAATGACACTACTGCCACGACCATTGGCACAGTCATCCTTCATATTCGCATTGGTCCACGCACAGTCCCAGAGCTCTTCTACATCATCGAAGGAGAGTTCCAATACAACATCTTGCTAGGCCGACCCTGGATCCGTGCCATGTCCTGTGTCCCCTCCACCCTACACCGTTGTGTGAAGTTTGAGCATGACGGACAAGTCCACACCATTCCTGCTGACCCTTCGCCCTTCAAAACATGCAACACCACCTACCGTCCAAATGATGTCCTCATTCCTATCAAGCCGTTAACCCCGGCACTGCCTCCATCTATGGAAGCTTTGACCAGTTCACAACAGGCGGTCGCCCTTACACCTCCCCTTCAAGCGACAACCACAGACCCCATGGAAGACGTCTTCCAAAGACTTTCATTGGGAGAATATCGCTTACCGGCTTTAGACATGTTCCAAACTCCACAAGAGTATGGACGCCTTCATCACAGCCCCAACTATGACCATCGGATAGGGATGATCATACCTTATGGTCCCTCTCACCTTCGCACTAACCTCATCTATGGGGGGCTTAATCAAGCTCCTATTGACGGTAATCCTCTTTCTTCACCTCAACCTTTCACATCAAATTTATCATTTCTTGGCAACCCCGCCTTTGCACACACTTACCTTTACAGGTGTGCATGGAAGGGTTTTGGTTTCGGACGCTATGAGTAGGGCTCCCATCAGCTTATCCAACTGCTCAATGATGACGACGCCAAGAAACGGTATGGTCTGGGATATCACGACCCCACTCAAGACCCTTTAGACCTTTGTCCTGAACCAATCCTTGACCAATCTCCTCCACACTCGCCTGTTTCGCCACCTTCACCTATGGAGTCAGTGGTTTCCATTCCTCCTAGTATTTTTTTTCTATAAACACCATTCACCTAAACCCCTTGACTTATCAGCTCAATGGGGTGTCCAAATCTCTCCCTCTCATTCTTCCCAGCATGATCGAAGATGAGTCGGCAACCATCCACACTGTTCACTGCGTTGACGATGATGCCATTCTTTCTTACATGGGCGCTGACGATTCTTTCATCCAGCGCTCCCTCCCTTTTGAGACCCAGGTTATGTTAAATGAATCAACCATTGAAATCAACCTTCCTTCTTCTGACGTTCCTCATGTCTTAAAGATTGGCCAATCTTTAGACACTCAGGAGCAGCTTGACTATACCCAGTTCCTCTCCGACCATAGCAAGGCATTTGCTTGGACTTACAGTGATATGCCTGACATCGACCCCACCATCGTTACCCATAACATTGTCACCAAACCAGAGGCTAAGCCTGTTAGGCAAAAGCTTCGAAAGATGCATCCTCACGTTGCCCTCCTTGTTAAAGAGGAGCTTCAGCATCTCCTTTCTGTCTCCTTCATCCAACCCATCGATTATCCACAGTGGGTCTCTAACATCGTCCCAATCACCAAGGCAACTGGGGGGATTCAGATCTGCACAGACTATCGCGACCTCAACCTAGCCTGTCCCAAAGATGACTTTCCTCTTCCTAACATCAACCAGCTTGTTGATCTTACGGTCGGCCATGAGATGCTATCTCTTATGGACGGGTTTTCAGGATACAATCAAATCCTGATCGCTCCGGAAGATCAGCACAAGACTACTTTCATCACCCCATGGGGGACTTTCTGCTATCGAGTCATGCCTTTCGGCTTGAAAAACACAGGCGCCACTTATCAACGCGCCATGACCTACATTTTCCATGATCTCCTCCATAAAATCATGGAGGACTATGTGGATGACCTGCTCGGCAAGTCCAAGCTTCGCTGCGACCATCTGACCATTCTCAGAATCATCTTTTCTCGTCTTCTTCAGTACCATGTTCATCTTAACCCCAAGAAATGTGTTTTTGGGGTCCTCTCTGGCAAGCTTCTCAGCTTCATCATTTCCTTCCGTGGCATCGAGATAGATCCCACCAAGATCCGTGCTATCCTCGAAATGCCTCCCCCGACCAATCTCAAGCAGCTTCATAGTTTGCAAGGCAAGCTCCAGTCCATTCGCCGTTTCATCTCGCATCTTTCAGATCGCTGTCAACCTTTTCATCATCTCCTTAAAAAGGACGTCATTTTTACATGGGATAAGAAATGTCAAGAGGCTTTTAAAGCCTTAAAATGCTATCTGGTCTCTCCACCAATCCTCATTCCACCTAAAGACGACCAACCCTTCTACCTTTATATCTTAGCCACTCACCATTCGTTAGGTGCCATGATTGCGCACCGAGACGAGCATCACCGTGAGCAAGCCGTTTATTACATCAGCCGAACACTGGTCGACTATGAAACTCGGTATACCCATATCAAGAAACTCTGTTTGGCGTTAGTCTTTGCTGCTACTAAGCTTCGCCACTATCTTCTTAGTCACAAAACCTTTGTCATCACCCACACCGACCCTCTCAAGTATATGCACTCCAAGCCATATCAGAATCAACGTATGGCTCGGTGGCTCATGCTGCTTGCTGAGTTTGATCTCGAATTCATCCAGCAGAAATCTATCAAGGGGCAAACCATCGCTGATCAACTAACAGATGCCCCTCTTCCCGACAATCAACCTCTGCAGTGTGAATTCCCTGATGAGTCTATCGCTGCGCTTTCCTCCGATGACACCACCTATCAGATGACTATGTTATTTGACAGTTCCAAATGTCAACTAGGTGGGGGTGCTGGGGTTATTCTCATTCCACTCGAAGGAGAGCCCATGCCTCTGTCTTTTAAACTTGACTTTGATTGTACCAATAATATGGCCGAATACGAGGCCTTAATTTTGGGACTTCAGACCGCCCTCTCTCTCAGCATCAAGTCCATCAACATCTTTGGTGACTCGCAGCTCGTCGTCAATCAGGTCAACGGTTCATACCTCTGTAAAAATGAAATTTTACAAAGGTACAAAAACCGTGCTGACTTTCTCCTTACATCTTTCAACCATGTCCTCCTACAGACTGTTCCTCAATCCACGAATAAGTTTGCTGACACCATGGCTTCTCTTGCTTCACATATCCCATCTTCCTCATCTGCATCCAGACTTTTTGTCATGGTGCGTCATGTGCCGTTGCCTTCATATATCTCTCCTCACATTCATCATGTCAACACTATAGACCCTAGTCCACAAGATGCTTGGTATAAGCAACTTGTAGACTTCTTATCTTTCTCTGTCATTCCTCCCAACCTCTCTAGTAATGCACGACGAGCTTTTATCAAGCGTACCGCTCGCTATACCATGCTAGGGGGTCTTCTCTATAAGCGAGGCTTCGACGGCCTCCTTCTTCGCTGTCTCACCTCCACTGAAACATCTCAAGCCATTCAACAAGTCCACGACGGGATTTGTGGCAGACATTTCAGTGGGAATTCGGTTGCCAAGCGCATCCTTCGTTTGGGCTATTATTGGCCTACCCTTCATCAAGACTGTAGTGACTATGTTCGGCGTTGCATCAAGTGTCAGCAGCACTCTAACTTGCTTCATCTCCCCAGTCACGCCTTACAAATTGCTCAAGATTTTTGGCCTTTTTCTCAATGGGGTTTAGATCTCATCAGTGAGATTAATCCTCATTCGTCTCTTCGTCATCAATCCATCATCACAGCCACTGAATATTTCACCAAGTGGGTGGAAGCCATTCCTCTCGTTTCCACAAAAGCCGACAAGATCATCGACTTCATCAACACCCACATCATCTGTCATTTCGGTGTCCCTCATAAAATCATCACCGATAACGGCAAGTCCTTTAAAAACAAAACTGTCCAAAAGCTATGTGACTCCTTCAGCGTTAAACTCAGTTTCTCTTCGCCTTACTACCCACAAGCAAATGGGCAGGCCGAGGCTTCCAACAAAATTCTCACCAAAATTCTCATGAAAGTGGTCAGTGACACAGGCAGGGATTGGCCCATTCACATTCCCTTCACTTTGTGGGCCTACCGCACTAGCATCTGAACCTCTACGGGTGCTACTCCTTTTTCTCTCATGTACGAAACAGAGGCTGTCTTACCTCTCGAAGTACAGATCCCGTCTCTCCGCATTTCTCTACATGATATCCTTTCCAATGATGACTTTCGTCAAGATCGCTTAGCTCAACTTGAGTTACTTGACGAACGCCGTCTTGCTGCCCTTAATCATCTCCATGTCTATCAACGTCGCATCAAACGCACCTATGACAAAAATCTGTGAGAATGAGATTTCAACATCGGAGACCTCGTCCTCAAAGAGAATCAACATGTGACCAATATGGAGTGAAGTAAACGAGGCAAGTTTGCTCCTAATTGGCTCAGACCTTTTATTATCACGCACAAGTATGGATCAGGGACTTACCGTCTGTCTTCTCTTGATGGACGCCCAGAACCTGAGCCTCTTAATGCATTGCATCTGCGACCGTTCTACTGCTAGTCGAGTACTCGTCCACTTGACACTTAACTTGAGCTTGTCCCTTGAGCAGTCCCTGTCCTCTTAATCCTACCTCCTTTCAACCCTATTCCTCTTAACAATTCCTATAACCCTTTTATGCTGTATGGATGCTTTGTCCTAATAAAAGGGAACCCTTAACCTTCTATAATCTTGTCCAAGACTCACATTTCTATAAAAACAAATCAAGATGTCACAATATCCATGGTCACTATATCAATATCAAAATCAAAAAGCAGACTGCTCCCTCGAAGGACAGCTGTACTATCATTGCTGTAATTAATAGACTGCTCCCTCGAAGGACAGCTATTCAAAAGCCCTTATATTAAACAAAAATCTAGACCACTCCCTTGAAGGATGGCTATGACTCAATCTGGCAATAAACAACACTATTTTAGAAGCTTCCTGCATTGATCAGCTTCACAACCTGACCACCAAGCAAACGACATCTCTATGCAGGCTTCCCGCATTGATCAGTCTGCGCTAAAAAAAAAAAAAAAAAAAGAAAAAAATAAAAAAATAAAAAAAATTGAATGAGTCATGGACATGACTTATAGTTGTCTCAGGGTCTCCTATAAAAAGGGGCATCGTTATCTCGGCTCTTAAAATGGGTTACCCTTCTTCCTCCTCCTATCACCTGCTCAAGGGACTTCGAGCTCACTTTAATGTCGAAGTGATTCGATTACCGCTCTAACATAATTACGGTCAACGACGTCACGCATGAATGGGGCTCTTGGTTCTCATAACCCCTATCTATGCTATCTTTTTGGTCCTTGTCAATGAAAGAGCAATATGCCTTTCACATATCTTTCACTTTGCTCACCTTTAACCAAACCTTTTTCAACTAAAACATTCTCAGACCAACAACTCGACAACATGACATTATCATCACCCTTGTCCTTTTCACATAGTATCTATGGACACCCGTACACATGGAAACTATCGACCAGACCCAATTTATGTTAAGCATAAACCAATACTTGCTAAAGCATAAATCAACCTTCATTCATTTTTAGCATACATCCATCACGACTATGGAAACTTGCTAGGGATGAAAGCCTTTCGACCAATTCTACAGAATACACCATCTGTAGCATCGTCTTATCCTCATCTTCCCCTCATCATTTCGACACTTGACCACATCCAATCATCGACCAATCTATCAACCATTTTAACCACCTGTCTACCACTCGGACTATTTGTCTGAACTACATTGGTCTGAGGCCCTATCACCAGGGCTATGTAAGCAGCACTCAGTTGACATGGGGTCTTCTGGGGTTAGCTCAGCCACATCCTTTTGTCCATTCCTCCCCTCGACCACCAACCATTGGAGATCATGCCTATCTCCTCTGACCTCGACTACTTCCAAGACACTGTTGCCTTGGTTGTTTTTTTTTTTTGCATGTATGCTACCTCATGACTGGTTAGCAAAATTGTGCACAGACCTTTTTGGACCCTCACAAGTATAGGATCGCAAACCGGTTGATCCGCCCTACTTGTGGCTTTTTCGTGTTTTTAGGAGCACTTCCTGAGCCTGGGATACCTGGAACACGATGACCATTTGGAGCTTCAGCTTAGATTGAGTGACCCGATCAGCAGACGACTAAATGCTGGGGCTCGGTTATTTCAATTTTGTCACTCCTCGACCCTTGACCTGTGACACTTTTGACGTGACCATCTCGTGCAGTGGTATGCACGCAATCATGACTTTTGCAGCGTTCACCCTCACCCCTTTTTCATCCACTCTTTGTCAAATCAGCACCCGATTCTCGGTTCCCTTCCCTCGACTCCTACTTTGAGGGGGAATACCTTATCCATAATCGAGGCAACCTATCTTTTTCCTATTTTGTCTTGCAGTTCATTCGAACAACCAACAAGATGAAATCAACCTTATCCCACACCTGGGGCAATCACTCCTATTTTTGTCTTGCAGTTCGTCCAGAACAACCAACAAGACAAAAAGGGGCAAATGTAGACACCAAAATCATGTCAACTCCCCTGGTCATCCCCCGTCTTATTCTTCTTCGCCTATTTAACCCTTGTCGATCACTTATTCCACCAACCTTGACCCTGGCAGCATGTAAAAATGAGCACAGAGCTAAAAGCTAGACTCTATCCCCATTGTGCATCTGCCGACGACGGTCTTTACCTGGCCGATGTCGCCGACGTCGGTCACTTATCGGCTGACGTCGGCAATCCTGCCGACGTCGATCACCATCCCGTTATCCGTTATCAGTTACCATTCGGTTCCCGATCGGTTTCCTGAAATGGTTATCGAACCGTCTCTCGAAATCGTCCTCGGGGCTTCATCAGAATCAACCCGATCAATCATTCAATCTGGATCTCTGATTTTTGACATCTACAGACTCTTGCAACCTCACGATCAACTGACTCCAGCATCTACCAACTCCAGCATTCGTTTCACTCCGGCACTACACAGACAACTTCAACTATGGCTTTCATCACAGCTTCTGACAGGTAAGTATTTTTGTTTATTTTTATTTCTTCTTGATTATTCTTTGTTCACTATTTCTGTCATCCCGAAGCTTCAAACCCTCTAGACTCGACCAAAAACCCGACCTTACTCTGTCTAAACCTTATCTGAATTCCATCGGACCCTATCGCAAACTTGTCTAAACCTTGTCCCAACCCTGTCAAGACCTTCTGCAACTCGCCCAGACTCTGTCCAGAACCTGCCCCGACCGACGCCGGTCACTACCCCGACCGACGACGGCACCTCAACCGACGTCAGCACTTTCCCAGACTGACGCCGGCACCACAGAGATCGACGCCGGCAACTGTACAGAACAGTGCCACTTATCAGGTACGC
Source organism: Torreya grandis (assembly GCA_037957365.1). Taxonomy (NCBI): domain Eukaryota; kingdom Viridiplantae; phylum Streptophyta; class Pinopsida; order Cupressales; family Taxaceae; genus Torreya; species Torreya grandis. The sequence goes on along the minus strand of JARHVA010000137.1, from coordinate 1,672,959 downwards.
ATTTTTATTTTCTGTCATTTATTTTTGTCATTTTATCTTTCATTATCTACTTTCGTCCAATATTCTACTTTTTTATCAGTGGGTTGATATCCTTCTAGGGAGTCTTCGTACTTTCGGGATCGGGCGTTCGCCTGACAACCCACCATATCTTTGACTAATGTCTTTCCGTGTTTTAGTCTCTTTTCTTCGCAGGTGTCATTCCTCCACAGCCAAAGAGGAGAATCTTCCAACGTCTGATTTCGGTGCGCACAACTTTATCAGGTACTTCTAGCCTTAACCATTTATTTCAGTTTCTTATTTCTTCTTTGAATGTAGAAAGCAATTTTGCATAGAAACAATAAGTATAAATATAAAAGTACCATGCATGTGCTCATAATTATTGGTAAATATGTCCACACACATTATCCAAGACATTGGATAAATCTATATGAAGTTGGATATGAATTGTTGCTAATGTGTCATCAATCTTTGCTAAATATTGGGCAAATGATTCTTTTCTAAACTCCTCAATTGAAAAATTATGAATACTAATTGGATCATTTTGAGGAGGGAAATTGGGTAAAGGACGATTAAAAGAATGTGTGGGAATAGGATCTATGGGAGAAGGAGGAATCACTAGTGGAGAAGGATCCATAGGTGAAGGAGGGTCCACAGGGGGAGAAGGAACCATAGGTGGAGGCACAGAAGGGACCACAGGAGGTGAAACTATGGGAGAAGAAGGGGGAACCTTCTTGTGAGAATGACATATGGAAGGAATAGTAGCTGGTCCATAGATAGATATAAGATGATCCTTAAGATGCTGTTGAAGGAGACAATAATGATTAGTATGACATGTACTGCATTGGTGTCATATACAATACCTCTCACCATACCTAGGTATATAGTCAAGAAGAAGCTTGGGAGTAGGTTGATAGTGTCTATGGATGGGGAAGAAGGACATAAGGTATCAATATATTGTCACAACTTATGACAATGGGTAAAAGAATGAGTATCTATCTCATGAAAGCAACATATACATTTGTGAGTGTGTTTAGGAGGAACACTCATGAGAGAAGGTGTAACAAGTGTGGAAGAAGAGGGAGATGACTATCCCCCCATTTAGTGGGAAAAGGATCTATCTTAGGCAAAGGAATTAAACCATCACCAAGAGGAGGTGATGATGGAGAAGGAATAAAACTAGTCTTAATAGGAAGAAAACTAGTGAAAGAAGCAAGAGTAGGCTCACTAATAGTGGAAGAAGCAATAATAACATAGGTTAGTTTTAACACAAGTTTCACTATGGGAGGAGTAGGATCAATAGAAGATCTAAGAAGGGTAGCACTAACCTTAGGAGTAAACCAATGATGGGAATCAGGGAACCTAAAAAAAGGTAAGGGCCTGTCATAGCATGATCCATGAGCATAGTCCTATAGGGATCCCTATAAACTGGAGGTGTTAGTTCCATCTCTACTCTATGATAAAGAGGAAAATTACAAGAATCAGGAACTACAAAATTTAGAACATGAGAGGATACACAAAAAGACTCAAGTAAAGAAGAATGATAACACACAATCTTGGCATCATGGGCTTGGATAAGACCACCTAATAAAGGATCATCTAAGGAATAGCCATCATCATAATTAGGTGAATGAAGATCAATGACACAATTAGAAATAACATTATCATCAGAAGAAGCATGGTGAATATAATGATGAGTCTTGGATAAAACCATAGGAATGCCATTATAAGGAGGTTTTTGAGAATGAGGTTGCAAGGAAGCAAGAATTTGTGAGATGAGATGAGGCATGATATCAGAAGTTTTGATCTTGAGATTAATCTCATCAGGTTGTGAGATGAGATGAGGCATGATATCAGAAGTTTTGCTCTTGAGATTAATCTCATCAAGATCATCATCATCATTAGAGTCTAAAAGGTTGGGAGGAATATTACCAATAATTTTAGGATGTCCATTGTATCCTCTAGTTGAGTTGATAAGAAAATTTAGATGTTACGACTCATGAAATGGAATGCTAGGTAAAGGCTCAAGTGTAGGAATGTTAAAGACACCATGATGTTAGAATTGTTTAAAATTCCAAGGGTTAATATCTCCTTAAATCATATAAATATCTCCATTATGAGGGAATTTAACACATTGGCAGGTAGAAGAGGTGATAGATCACATACGATGAGTCCATGCTCTATCAAGCAAGATGTTATAAGAAAGAGGAAAGTTAAATATCATCACCTTCACATGATCAGTGATAGGTGGGATAGTAATGGGAAGCCACACACACCCAAGAGGAGGAAATTTCCTTCTATCATATCCTTGGTAGGTACTACATGTGGACTTAAGATTTAATTTAGAATATCCAAGGGTTTTAATGAAATTAAGAAAAGCAACACAAGTGTTAGAACCCTCATCAATCAAAGCATGCTTAACTTGGATATCACCAATTTGGATGCGAATAAATAGGGTAGGATCATATATATGAAGTAGAATCTCATCGATAATCATAGATGTGATGGGAAATTTTAATGGAAGATAAGTGTCAATAGTTTCATCAACATTAATGGACATATCTTCACATTATTGTAAGATACTATCCTCAAAACTAGATAAGGCTACCTCTCATCCTACTAAAGGAGGATGAGGGACATTCATATCTAATTATAGTTTCATAATATGGTTCTGATGATGGTAATATGTCCTCATGAGTTCTAAAAATGGAATTTGAGAAGGGAGATTAGTGATCTCCCCAATGGGATTCCACTCATCATAACCCATGATAAGATTGTTAGATATAGGCACATAATGGTTAAGAAGGTCTTTGAAGGGAAGAGCTGAAGAGCATTGAAATTTGTGTTGATAAGAATGAGAAGGTTTAGAAGTAGGTTGTAAATCATGTTGAGATGATGAACTAATAGATTCAACTTGATCTTGAGGAGTAGAAGAGGTGTTAACAGAAGGTTGATTAACATTGGAAGGAGAAGATGATGGATGAGTGGTAGAAATAACATGAGATGTGTTATCCAAAGGAGAATCATAAGTTGGATATTCATCAAAGGTTATAATATCATATTTCCCTAACTCATTTAAATGAGTTGGAGAAGTATCTTGGATAACACAATATTCTTGAGAAGGAGATGGGGTATAGATAGGTTGAGAATTGATGAAAGCCACTAATCTTCACATATTATTCATGCTAACCACATTTTATTTGAAAATTGGTTCCGTAAGACTTTATACATTATTGGTGGAAGAGATGGGCTTGCCTTGGTTTTCTTGAATTTGTTGATGAATAGGTAAAGGATCCTTATAAATATCTAGATGAGTGTTTGCTTGATTCAAGGCTAGAGCTTTATCATGAGTTTTATATTCTTTGAATGCATGATCATAAGCTTGTTGACATTGGAACATGATAGAATCATATTCAAAATTAGGTCCAAGAAGAAAGTCCATAGCTAAATTATGAAGCTATCTACAGGTCTCATGAGAATGACCCCAACTAGTGTGAAACCAACAAAACTTGCCAGGTTCATACCAGGTTTTCATAGGATGAGTAGGGTCAATTTCACAAAGAAGAGGCCTAGGTAGACATTTAATCAATTCAGATAAGGAAAGAGGTTTATGAACATTAATGTTATTTGTTGAGAAATAAGGATTAGTAAATTTTTGAGAAGAGGAAGCTGGTTCCAAAGAAGGGGTAGGAACAACAACTTGAACATGGTGAATGGTATCATATGAATCAGAAACACCATCATTGGTAACATTACGATTTTTCTTTTTAAGTAATATATGAGAACCCATGAAAGGTTGGGGTGGCTCGAATTGATGCAGAAGGAGATCTTGTCATTTAGTTTGATCAATAACTTCTTCCAAAGTGTGTGGAGAAAGGTTATAGACTTGATATTATAATTTGGGATAAAGAGCATTTGTAAAGAGATGAAAAAGATTATCATTGGCCATGTTGTGTTCACATTTGTTTGATAAATTCTTCCATCATTTAATAAATACTTAGCCAATTTCATTTTTGCTTTTCTTGAAATTGATGAAATAGGCTGAAGTGTTTTTGGGAAGATCACTAGTTTGTAATTCTTGTACTAAAGCAATCACTAAATCTTCCAAACTTGTAATGGAATGAGGTCTAAGTTGGTTGTACCAATCCAAGGCATTACTTGTGAGGGTCTTAGTAAGGAGTTTGGTAGTGGCAAAGGTGTTTAATTTAACCCAATATTTATAAATATTCCCAAATGTTTTAAGATGAAGAAAAGGATCAATTGATCCATTATAAGAGATTGTAGGTATTATACCACCTATATCAATGTTAGAAATTTGAGTAGTGAGAGGTTCATTTTGTAGATGCATGATAGTTTTATTGATTAAATGAGGTTGAGGAATAAGATTACCTTGATAATCTCTAAGAGGAGTGGGGGAACACTTTGGTTATGTGTGTCCCAAGCCATTGGTTGAGGTTGGGTTTGAAGATGAAGAAGGTGATTTTATATCCTCATAATTTGATTTGTGTTATGAGCTTAGAAAACATTAATTTGATTGAGAGTTTGAAATATAAGTTGGTGATTTTAACTAAAATTATTAAAAGAGTTGGTGTTGGTATCAGTGGCTTGGGTACCACTATTGGTGTTGATGAGAACTTGAGATGAATGATGAGAATGAGAGGCACTAGTGGCAAAGCTTGATTGTGTAGAAAAACATGGACTAGTGAATGGAAGAGAAGAAGAAGCACTAAAATCATGAATGCCTTAGGCAGCAAACAATGAACTAGTGGAAGGATTAAGGATAGTGGATCTTAAGAGAGATCCACTAGATGTAGAAGCAACCATGGTAGTTGAGATACTAGGCATGGATGTAGGAGAAATAAAAGAAGAAGAAGAAGCAAAAGAAGAGGTCATGATCAAAGGGAGAGGTTGTGAAGTAAAGAAATCAATACTACCAAATCCATTTGAGAATATAGAATATAGTGAATGAGGTTCATTGTCTTGACCATTAATCATGAGATTGTAAATGGTAGATGGATCTTTCCCTTTATCTTAGGGAAATTGGTTAATAAATAAAAACATTTTGGGAGTATACTCTAACTTAGGTTATTTTTCTAGGAGAAAAGAAGGATTATGTTTCAAAGAAGTATCATGAGGGAACCCATAGTCTATTGTGCGAGTTGCAATATGGACATTATTAGTATTTGCAAAAGGAACTCTACCTTGTCTATGGGAAACCCTATGAGGATTGGTGAATTCCATCATGAATGTTGTATGAGATTTAGTGTTGTAACCCAAAAATAAATCCATGATGAAAGAGGAAGGAAAGAAATATGAGAAAATAAAGGATTTAAAAAGTGATAGAAATAAAGCTAGGTCAACTCGATCGACCTAGTGTAAAATAGGGATAATAAAGCTGGATAGGGTCCACATAACTGACCTAGTTCAAATAGAAAAACTTGATAAAAAAGGGAAAAGGGCCTTAAAACTATGCTAGGTCAACCTGGGTGACCTAGTGTAGTGCACAGGAGCTACAAAAATTGTTAAGTTGACTAGGTCAACGTAGTGCAATTAATAGAGGTAGAAAGTAGGGTCTAGGATAGTGTGGAGAAAAATTGGTCGATGTAGCACAATAGATAAGAAAAGAGAAAGGATTATTAAAAAGATGAAAAATGAAATGAGATATGCATGTAGCTAGTCTAGAAAAGTAAATATCAAATTGAAATACACAGTCAATTGAACTGACACTGGTCAATCTAATTGGTAGACATAAATAGATTATAATTTTGAAACAAAAGTATAGACCAGAGTAGAAATAGAAAATAAAAATTGACCTTGGTGTTTTGGAGATGAAAAAAATAGGTAAATGACCTGTAACCTTGGAGAGAACTGGCCCAATCTATAGAACTAGGTCAAGCTGGTCGACCAAGTGAGACAGGTACTTGCTGCAAAAGCTAAAAAAGTATGTTAAGTTGACTTGGTCAACCTAAAATATTGAATTGAATGTCTGTAAATGTGCTAGTCAAGCTGGTCAACTTGGTTTATTAGACTATAAATTTGGAAGTCTAAAATCTGGAACCTAGACTGTGAATCCTGAATAAGAACCTGTTGTTAAGTGGTTGGAAACATGCTATGTTGACTCGATTGACCTAGTAGGCTAAATAGAAAGTCTAAAAAGTGTTAGAAACCTGTGTTGGGCCGAGCTAGTTGATCTAGTTACCTATTCTTACACACAGAGAAAAAAAGTTTGGTTGATATAATCGAGCCAACAAGTCAAAACATATGATATAAAAGATGACAAAATGAATAAAAATAAGTGAAAGAAACCTGATAAGGGTTTGATTCACATCAGGTTTACTAGAATGTATATAATTAGAATTTCTTGATGCACATGAATAAATCCTAAATTAGATAAGATAGATAATACCTACACTCTAATTGGGGTACACACTTGCTAAGTAGGAGCATGACCAATATGAGGATCTGCTAGACCTGATTAGGGGATCACTTGTATCTTCTGGCACAACACATCATTTTAGGTAGGGTTCCAAATCCTATAGTCTAACATAATCACAAAAAAACCTTAAAAGAGTCCTATGGTTTCTATATTCACTTATGATAATAAACAAGAAATTAAAATAATCTAGTGCTCACCGAAGCTTATGGCACAAAGTGGGGATTAGAGCAAAACAAGTAAACAACAACTAAACTAAACATGCATAGGAGACTTATAATCACATCTATGCACACAAAATCCTAATACATGGAAGAGAATATTACATACTAAATTATCTATCTACTCTTACAAAGGATAAATTAATTTAGGAATACTTACCTTTGAAGATGAACCTATCGAGTCTCAACCTCTCCCTTGGCCAATGGTACTTTACAAGAGATTGTTGTGACTTGTAAGGACAACCAAGATAAATCATCTCTAGGATACATGACCTACCTAAGCATCCAAAATACTTCTCCATAATATAATATTAGAGGTCCAAAAGAAATTATTGTACCCTAAATCTTTATTCCTCAAGTAGAATGGTCAATAAATAGATGTTTATTCACACTTATTCACTTAATTCAACTTTATTATAAAATGGTAAGGAATGACCTTATATATATAGTATTTTCTCACCCTAAAGACTCTCAAACATGTTGGATATACTAGGTCAAGTAGATTGACCTAACACATTATCGAGCTAATACCTGAAGTTTATGTTAGGTCAGTCAGGATGTAAGGCAATAAGGAAAGGCAAAGTATCCCTAGAATAAGCTAGGTCGACCAGGTTGACCTAGCTTATTAAATAGGTTAAAAGGGAAATAAGGTAATAAATGAGGGATAAGACATGAAAAATGATGAGAATAAATAGGAAAAAGAGAAATAAGCTTAGGGTTTAAGGTTTTAGGAGGCAAAAGTGTAGATAACAAGTGGAAAAAGGAACATCAAACTTATGAGGCACCAAAGGTCTACCCACCTCTTTCCCAGTGTACCCCTTAAGGCATGCACTCAAAGAGATTAGGACTTGGTAGGTTCTTACAAGATATGAAGTGTTAGTAATCAATAACAGTGTGAAAATATTATGTGTATACAAGCACTATTATAAGCAAAATACATCTCTTTAATAGTAATATTAATTTGGAAAAATGATTAAAAAATAATGAAAATACTACCCAATCAGCTAAATAGACTTCTAAGAAATCATGGATGAAATCCTTAAATGCATCTATAATAACCCTTGAGAAAACTACAAGTGAATTTTTTAGTCTAAGTGGCATTACGTTATATGTAAAATAACCCCATTCTATTGTAAAGGTCATCTTGGCTCTTATTCTATGATTGGAATCTGAAGGTACCCATTAAAATCATCATTAAAGGAATACACCTCATGGCTTGTGACTTCTTCTATAACTTCATTCATAAATGGGATAGGGAAAGGGTCATTAATGCAAGCCTTATTTAAAATACTATAGTCACCACAAACTCTTATCTCATCGGTATTCTTTGGTTGAACCACCATGGGACTCACCCATCTAGATTTCTCCACATGAAAAATAATTCTAGCCTCCTACATGGAAAAATAATTCTAGATTTCTCCACAGGAAAAATAATTCTAGGATCATAAGGAGGTAGAGGAAAACCTAGGATTTGAACCACCATGACAATTTTAACGATAAATAGAGGTAAAGTCTATGATAATTTTAAAGATATAATGACACATGGGAGCTCAGATCAAAGATCAATGGATGTATTTTAAAGTTAAAACATTAAAGTTTAGAATATCGCAAAGATCTAATAGAGTGGGTGAGCTTTTCAGAGTTTTATTTAATGGTTTTGTTTTAAAGTTGAGTCAATTAAATGATAATCATCAGATCATGGCATGAAAATTAAAGATCAATGGTCTGTATTTAAATATTTGTTCATCTCAACAATCAAGCGATGGAACACTCAGGGAAGATGCATTAAATGAAAAAAAGAATGATATAGATCACTATGATTGATCAAAATTGTGTAATATGGCATGTGCATCAAAACTAGAGCCTGATATATGATAAATATAGTAAAATATAGAGAATTATGGTAGTGGTGTATGATTTCAAGAAGTGGGAAACCTATCATTAAATAAATATGAATTGAATCCAAGAATGGAGTGTGATGTGTTAACGACCAAGTGTGAACACAGAGAAGATGTGAGACCTAGATCTAATGCATATATATATGCATTAGATCTAGGTCTCACATCTTCTTTGTATTCACACACACACACACACACACACACACACACACACACACACACACACACACACACACACACACACACACACACACACACACACACACACACATGTCATCTAGGATACACACTAAGTGTGGAATAAAGTCAAATTGAGAGGGAGAGAGGTAGAGAGATGAAAAATAAAGCATGATTATTTAAAAAATATGTCTATAACATAGAACTAGATTCATTTTTGAATCAAATTTTTAATCTGGAGTTGTAGTTCCATGATAGATATGATTGGTAGGTGCCATCAAAAAAGTTGAGTTGGTACTCAGTTAGGGAGTAGGTGTTTCCTTAGATTAGGTGCTCTTAAATTAGAAGATTTTCCTTAGGGTTAGTGATCTTAAACATTTTAACCAGTGAGGTTTTAATTATGGGGTTGGGTTAGAATAATAGATTCTAGCGTCTATTCTCATCATGGTTTTTCCCATACTAGGTTTTCCATGTATATTGAGTGTTGTGTATATTTGTGTGTGTGATCTCTACATATACTTTTTAATTAAAATTAAAATTATTAAAGGACTAATTTTAATCAATCTATTAATTCACCCATGGTGGTTTAAATGATTCTAGATTTCTCCACAGGAAAAATAATTCTAGATTTCTTTGGTCACTTCTCCAAGCTGGTAATCACTAGGTCAAAGGGCCCAGTTACACAATGGCAAAGAAGGCTTAAGTTATAAATTAAGTGACCAGTTCCCACCTATATCCAGCCAACATAAAAATAGAAGTGCCTCTGATTGTCATGACCAAAAAACATAGGGTTTTACTGAAAAACCCTAGTAATTTCCAAGAGCAAGGATAAATCATTTCTGAGTTCATTTCTCTTCATCTAAACCTATGGACCATATATATGAGATGCACTTGAATAAAACATAATATATATTCTATCAATTTCTCTAAAATCATATGGAAACAATCTTTGTAAAATCATGACAACTTTATATGACAATATTGCAACTTGTGCAATTATAAAACATGCTCTTCTCTCCATCAATATTGCTTGTGATTGATTCTTTGACATCAATGACATCCATAGTGCCAACTATATCTCTTTTGACATAAATGACAATCATATTGCCAACAATCTCCCCCTTTGTCATTAATGGCAAAATAAATTCTCTAATTTTTTTATACATGCTTTGCTCCTCCTCTGGCATTGATTATACTTGCATTAGATTCTAATGAATGTGAGCTAAAGATATTAATACCAAAATTTATCCCCCATATAAAATGAAACATTTTCCTAAACACACCTTGGACACATGCTTTGCTCCTTATTTGATAAACTTAAAGCTTTTTTAGAGAGCATTTGCACTTTTTTTCCCCCTTTGACATCAATGATAAAGGGATTCCTACTTTATCACTATTTGTCCAAAATTTTCTCCCCTTTTATCAGATAAACGAGTTTTTCCAAGAATCTACAACCTTTAATTCATTATAAATTTGAAAAAATATGCATACCTAATTTGCCTTTTTTCTCTTCTTCTAGGGATTAACAAAGCTTCTGTGATCCTCCCCCTGGACTCATGCCCTATTACTAGGATCTAGTGATGTGATGTAGGAGCCACCACTCCCAATTTCTATCTCAAATAATCAAATTTTTCAATGGAAAGATTTTTGGTGAATGTCTATAATTTTATCCTACCTTGGCACATATTCCATTGTGACCTCTTGATCTGTAACCTTTTCTCTTAAGAAGTGTTTCTTGATTGATATGTTTTTAGTTATAGAATGCATCACCAGATTCTTTTATATATTAATAGCACTTGAATTGTCACAAAGAATAGATATTAGTGATTTATATTCTACCTTGATGTCTTTGAGTGTTTGCTTCATCCACAAGACTTGAGTGCAACATGCCACTATTGCAACATAATCTGCTTCTACTATAGAGAGAGTAACTACCTCTTATTTTTTAATCAACCATGAAATAGTTTGTTTCCAAGGAAAAATTCACCACCACTAGTGCTTCTTCTATCATCTATACTTCCTACCCAATCAACATCTGCATATGTTTTCAAAGTGAAATCTTCACCTTTGGGATACCATAGGCCATAGTCAATTTTACTCTTGATATATCTAAATATTCTTTTCATTGCATTGACATGTGATTCTTTAAGAGTAGTTTGAAATATTGTAACCATGCACACTACTTACATGATATTTGGTCTTGATATAGTTAGGTATAACAATCTACCTATCATTAATCTATACAAAGTCTAATTTGCATCAAGGGACTCATCCTTTTTTCTCAACTTACAACCAGTTATCATGGGAGTAGCTACTAGTTTGTTGTCTTCCATTCCAAACTTCTTGAGCATTTATTTAGCATACTTGGTTTGAGATATAAATATCCCTTCATAGTTTGTGATATCTGTAGACCAAGGAAGAAAAAAATTTCTCCAAGCATAGACATCTCAAACTCATTTTGCATTTGATTAGAAATTTATTTGCACATTTTGTTATTGCTACCACCAAAAATGATATCATCTACATATACAACAATAATTAACGTATGTTCACCTTCTAATTTGAAGTACAGATTATTATCTACACAACCTTTATTGAATCTTTATTGTTGTAAGTACTGGTCTAATCTTGAATACCATGCTCTAAGTGCCTATTTTAGACCATACAGAGCCTTCTTTAGTCTACAAACATAATCTTCTTCTTACAATTGAAGAACTTTAGGTTGTTCTATGTAGATTTCCTCTTATAAGTTCCCATTCAAGAAAGTAGACTTAACATCCATTTGTTAGACTTTGAATTTATTATAAACAAAGAATGTTAAAAGCATTATTATGGCTTCAAATCTAGAAACTAGAGTAAAATTTTCCTCAAAATATATACCTTCAACTTGTATGCATCATTTGCACACCAATATGGCCTTATTCCTTATAACAGTTCCATCCTCATTGAGTTTGTTTATAAAGACCCACTTTGTACCTATTACACTCTTAATGAAGGTATTGGAACTAATTCCAAAGTTTTGTTCTTTTCAATTTGGCTTAATTCTTCTTTCATGGGTTTTGTTAGGGTGTGGAGCTAAAAGCTTCACCCAAATGCAAACAAGAAGGAGGATGCTGCGTATGCAGTCATCGGCGTCGGCAGGATCACCGACGTCAGTCAGTGGACAGTGCAGAAGGAAACCAACCTCGACAGCTATCGACCGATGTCGGTCACCTCCAGGAAGATAGAGACCGATGTCAATCGCCTGTGGTGGTTCCAAAACTGCTGTTGATGAACAGTCAGTTAAGTGGACAGGCATTTTGCATGATGAAGATGAGTTCAAGTCTTGAGCCGCAAGTCTAATCATTGTATGCATGAGATCTATATAATAGACTCATGAGCTGTATTGTTAAGCTGAAGAACTAAGTAGAAGTTGGAGAGTTCTTCCCCTGGAAGAGCATGTTCTTCTAGGTATGTAAGATCAGGTTTGGTCAGCAGGGTGTTGCAGGATCATGGAGGAGATCTACATGTGATAAGTAAGATCAGGTTGGTCTGTAGGGATGTGTGTATGCGAGGGTTAGAAAGGAGATTAGCAGGGGAGCAAGATAAAGGTGATAGCAATACATCAAGAGCAGGATCATGGTGAGATCTACTTGGAGTATTGGTTTGTACTCGATTGTACTGGAAGTACAATGACGTGAACAATAGCTTGTGTTAGCTGTGTGTTGTGACCTATTGAGAGAAGATTACTCAGGTGGGAAGATTACTGGGAGCCCTTGAGGAGGAAGCCTCACAAAGGTGGAAGAAGAGTGTGATCTCTTTATTGTAATTTCCTTTGTAATGAGTTGAATACAATTGTGTGTTGCCTCTCATATTCTGTGTATTTTCTCATTGATAGTTATTTGTTCTTCTGGGTATTTCTGCATGTTTAGGTTGCTTATACATTGGTAATCATGTGTGCTCTTAAATCTGACAAGTTGTGTCAGAGCTTTGGGGAACTTAGGTCTTATAAAATGGTATCAGAGCAAGGTTGGACGTTCTCAGAGTGAGTTTGACTAACAGATGGTTCAGATCTGGTTAGTGTGTGTTGATTACAGGGTACTCACAGGGGTTGCTATTTGAGTGGGAGTATAGCAAGATAGAAGAAGGTAAGCTGAGAAATTTAGACACAGGTTTAGCACCACAGGGTGTGTGGTGGGTTGTCTTCAAGTGGGAGCTTGGAGAGGGATACAAGCCAGGATGCAGAATAGACAAAGTACTAGTATACGTACGGGTGCAGCTGTTTATCTCCAAGTGGGAGATTGTTAGGGTGTGGAGCTAAAAGCTTCACCTAAATGCAAATAGGAAGGAGGATGCTGAGTATGTAGTCACCGACGTCGGTAGGATCACTGACATCAGTCAGTGGATAGTGCAGAAGGAAATTGACCTCGGCAGCTATCGGCCAACATCAATCACCTCCAGGATGACAGGGACCGACGTCGATTGCCTGTGGCGGTTCCAAAACTGCTGTTGACGAACAGTCAATTAAGTGAATGGGCAGTTTGCATGATGAAGAAGAGTTCGAGTCTTGAGCCGTAAGTCTAATCATTATATGCATGAGATCTATATAATAGACTCATGTGCTGTATTTTTAAGTTGAAGAACTAAGTAGAACTTGGAGAATTCTTCCCCTAGAAGAGCATGTTCTTCCAGGTATGTAAGATCAGGTTTGGTCAGCAGGGTGTTGCAGGATCATGGAGGAGATCTACATGTGATAAGTAAGATCAGGTTGGTCTACAGGGATGTGTGTATGCGAGGGTCAGAAAGGAGATCGGCGGGGGAGCAAGATCAAGGTGACAACAATACATCAGGAGCAGGATCATGGTGAGATCTACTTGGAGTACTGATTCATACTCGATTATACTGGAAGTACAATGAGGTGAACAACAACTTGTGTTAGCTGTGTGTTGTGACCTATTGAGAGAAGATTACTTAGGTGGGAAGATTACTGGGAGCCCTTGAGGAGGAAGCCTCACAGAGGTGGAAGAAGAGTGTGATCTCTTTATTGTAATTTCCTTTGTAATGAGTTGAATACAATTGTGTGTTGCCTCTCATATTCTGTGTGTTTTCTCATTGATAGTTATTTGTTCTTCTGGGTATTTCTGCATGTTTAAGTTGCTTATACATTGGTAATCATGTGTGCTCTTAAATCTAACAAGTTGTGTTAGAGCTTTGGGGAACTTAAGTCTTATCAGATTTTAGCCAATTCTCATCGTTGCTAGCTTTAAAATAGTTCTTAGGCTAAATTTAAAATATTAGAGCAAAAATTACTTGCTCCTTGTTCATTGCAACTCTTCTCCTTGTCTGAACTCCTTTATTTTTATTACCAATAACCTATTCTATAGGATGATCCTTTTGAAAAAAATCTTATAGGTGCCTTTTCATTTATTTCTTTAGGCTCTTCATTAGCTACTTCCACTTCAAAATGTGATTCTTTTTTACATATTTCTCTGTTAAGTTTAATATGTTTCAATCATTCTTCAACCTTGACATTGATACTCTCTATAATTTTTTGTAGCCTTTTGTTGTGCTATATGTAAGCTTTTCTTTGGGTGGAGTAACCAAGAAATATTCCTTCATCACATCTTGATTCAAAGCTTCCCAAGTTGTCTTCTTTTCCCCTGATGTAACATTTGCTATAAAATACTCTAAAATACTTAACAGAGGAAAGTCTTCCATACCATAGTTCATAAGGGGTTTTATCACTATATACCCTTAGTTGAACTCTATCCAAGATATATATTATTGTTTTTATTGATTCTCTCCAGTATCCATCAAGTAATTTAACCTCTTTTAGCATTATTCTATCCATCTCCTTGAATATTATGTTCTTTCTTTCAATAACTCCATTCTACTGTGGAGTCCTTGCTGCAGATAAATGCCATTTGATTCCATGATTCTCATAGTATTTTATGAACTCATTTGAGGTGAATTATCCACCTCTATCAGATCTTAAGAATTTTATTTTTCATCCAATCTCATTCTCTACCATGGTCCTAAAGATTTTGAATCTTTTAAATGCCTAAGACTTGTCCGTTAAAAAGGTTACCCATGACATTCTTGAGTAATCATCTATTAGCAATATGAAGTATCTTTATCCTTTAAATCCTCGTATCTTAGTAGGGTCACAAATATCAATATGAACTAACTCTAAAGGATTTGTAGTTACATGGTCCTTTGTTTAAAATATGACCCTTGTTTGCTTGTCTTGTTGACATTACTTGTAAGTAGTGTTTACAAGTTTGGTTATCTTAGGCATGTGTCTAACACACTTATTTGAGCTCACTTTTACTAGTTTATCAAAGTTGACATGACCAATTCTTCTATGCCATACCCAAATCTCATCAAACTTTCCTATTAGATAGATATTACCATTCACTTCACTTAGATTATAAATATTGCTTTCAATTATTTTCCCTTCTACAACTAATCTTCCAGATCTCCTTATCTTAAAGCCTTCTACATTAAATTTAACCTTGTATCCATTGTCACACATTTGGCTAACACTTAGAAAATTATATTTCAATCCTTCAACATAAAGGACATCATGTGCAGGTAATTTTACATCTATGTTTAAGGTTCCTCTACCTTATATTTTTACTGTAGTATTATCCCCCAAGCTGAAAAATCCTTCCTTACATTTACTCAGTTTAATGAACTTGATATTGTTACCAATCATGTGTTTTAAGCAACCATTATATATTACCCAAAAATTATACTCCTTAACATGAAGTGAATTTTGATCAATCATAGATTGTGCAAATTTTTGATCTTTCACTTTATGATCAAAATTTTCAAGACTTTTGGATACGTTTTCAATCTCTTTTTGTGCCTACCTTTTTTGCTTTGAGTTCTCTTTTCTCAACTTTTTAATTTCATCTAAAGCACAAATGAGTTCACCCTCTAGATCCACTTCTCCTTCCTCTTCTTCTTTTGAGTCTTCAACTTTTTTTTTTAATCCATAGAAGCTAATTATAATGTCATGAATAGGAGTTCATTTCCCTCAGCCACAAAAGCACAATCATGGTCATCATCTAAACTATTACTATCATCTGATGAATCACTATCTTCTCTTGTGTATAGGCCCATCTTATTTTTAAAGAAGTTCTTCTTCTTAGAGTAGTGAGGTTTCATCTTTTTAGTATTCTCTTCTTGCTCATAATTATCCTTTTTGTTATCAGGGAATTTAGTAGTAAAATGTCTTACCTTACCATAATTAAATAATTTAAAGGGTAAATAAAAAAATTGCATTTTCTAGACCCTCTTCTTAATTTTATAACAAATTTGGCTTCTTATTCATTAGTCTCTTTAAATCCAGATGTAGGCACTTTTGCATTTACTTGTTTGGTTGATTTGAATGTAATTTCTCTCTTGAAAGTATCTGCTTCTCCCATTCTCATCTCATAGGTTGTGAAGGTTCCATGCAACTCTTCAATAATGAGTTTATCTAGATCTCTTACTTTTATTGTAGATATTTTAGATTCATACCTAGATGGCAGAGATATTAGGACCTTTTTGATAATAACTGAATCTTTCATGTCTTCTCCAATGCCTCTAATTACATTGACTATTTCATCTACTATGAGGAGTTAGTCTTCAATTTTCTCTTCTTCATTCATTTTAAGACTTTAAAACTTGCCTTTGTATGTTTGTAGCTTGGTCTAATTTACCTTATCATCACCTTCATATATGTTCTTCAAAGTTTTCCATACATAATGTATAGTTTGTTAGACTAATCACTAGCATCCCCCTCAGAGATTTTTGACATGGACTAACAGCCTCCCGTGGGTACTTATCTGGTGTTTGTATCAGGCATTAATAGTTTGACCTTTTAGCACAATGGAAAGCATTCCTTTCTAATAATTGGTATTAGAGCCATGGTCATGGGTTTGAATCCCCTCGGGTAACACTGAGGGGGGGATTTTTGGAATGATCGCTAGCGTCCCCCTCAGAGATTTGTGACATAGACTAACAACCTCCCATGGGTACTTATCTGGTGTTTTTATAAGGCATTAATAGGTTGACCTTTTGGCACAATGGCAAGCATTCCTTTCTAACACAATTTGATAATGCATGAATTTAACAAAATTTGAGTTAGACAATCCAAAAAGGATAATATTCTTTGCCTTGGCATTTCTTTCATATACTTTCTTGGTAGCCTGATCAGTAGGAGTTATAGTAGGCATTATATATCTATTTACAATAGAAATCTATACATTAAACCCTAATGAAGATAAATATGATTCCTTTCTAATGCTTCAAAATGCATAGTTTGATCCATCAAAGAGAGGTGATTTTTTTGAGGAAGAGCCTTCTTTACTAGCCATTTGTGTTCACTATCTAAGATCTACTTGAGCTTATTAAGCTTCTTCTAAGAAACAAGGGATCTGAAACCAATTGTTAGAACACAACTATCTACTAAGAGGGGGGTGAATTAGTAGATTGATTAACATTAGTCTTTTAATAATTTTAATGTAAATTAAAAATTATATGAAAAGATCACACACACACAAATAGAAACAACACTTAGTGTAAGTGGAAAACCTAGTATGGGAAAAACCATAGTGAGATTAATTACTAGAATTTATTATCCTAATCTAGTCTCACAATCAAAACTTCATTGGTTACAATGTTTAAGGGTACTGACCCTAAGGAGACACCAATCCCTTGATTTAAGATCACTTACTCTAAGGAAACACCTACTCTTTAACTGAGCACCAACTCAACTTTTTTGATGACACCTACCAATCAGATCTATTATGGAGCTACAACTCCAAATTACAAAATTGATTCAAAAATGAATCCAAATATATGTTACAAACTTATGCTATAACTTCTCATGCTTTGCTCTACATCTCTCTTCCTCTCTACCTCTCTTTTCCCCCCTCTCAATTCTACTTTATTCCACACTTAGTGTATATCTTATATGACATATATATGCATTAGATTTAGGTCTCACATCTTCTCTATGTTCACACTTGGTCATTAACAAATCATGCTCCATTATTAGACTTATTTCATACTTCTTTAATGATAGGTTTCCCACTTATTGAAGTCACACACCACCACCATAATTATCTATCTTTTACCATATTAAGCATATATCAAGCTCTAGTTTTGATGCACATACCCTATTACATAATTTTGATCAATCACAATGATTTATATCATTTTGTATGTAATATAATGAATCTTTTCTAAGTGTTCCATCACTTGACCATTGATATGAATGAATATTTAAATACTAACAATTGATCTTTAAGTTTCATGCCATGATCTGATGATCATCATTTAATTGACTCAAATTTAAAATGTAACCGCTAGATCAAACTCTAACAAGATCACAAGCTCTATTAGATCTTTGTGAGCTTCCAAATTTTAACATTTAAACTTTAAAATGCATCCCTTTATCTTTGATTCAAGATCCCATGTGCTATTAGATCTTCAAAAGTAGCATAGAATTTACTT
This sequence comes from Torreya grandis, assembly GCA_037957365.1. NCBI lineage: Eukaryota > Viridiplantae > Streptophyta > Pinopsida > Cupressales > Taxaceae > Torreya > Torreya grandis. The sequence goes on along the minus strand of JARHVA010000137.1, from coordinate 1,654,747 downwards.
ATGTTTATCATTAAACATTGAGTACTTGATCTCATCTCTTTATTTCCTGATACTTTAGAATACATACATACTATCAATATCCTCAAAGTAGCTCAGTCTTTAATTTTTTATACATCAAAAAATTTAACCTCTTTGACTCCACACACTTTGTTTATATTCATTGCATACTCACATACTCACTAACAAGCTCCCATGAATGTGACACATGTTACTAACACATTCACTCTCAGGTACCTTTAACATATTAACTTCACTACATGTCATTGGATCTACATCATGTGATTAAGTGCTAACCATTGATCAAACTCAGATAAATATTAAGTTTAAGACTTAGGAAATATTAAAGTCTTTGATTACTACATCAAGCTAATAATCACGAGGTCGAAGGGGCTAGTTGCATAATGACGAGGAAGGCTTAAGTTATAACTTAAGTGACTAGTTCCCACTTATATCCAATCAACATAAATATCAAAATGCCTATGAATTCCATGACCAAAAACCATAGGGTTTTTTGATAAACCCTAGTAATAGCCAAGAGCAAAGATAAATCATTTTTGAGCTCATTTCTATTCATCTAAACCTATGGACCATATATATGAGATGCACTTGAAAAAACCATAAAAAATTTTCTATAAATTTCTCTACAAACATCTGAAAATAGTATCTATAAAATCATGACAACTTTATATGATAATAATGCAACTTGTGCAATTATAAAACATGCTCTTCTATCCATTAATCTTGCATGTGACTGATCCTTTGATGTCAATGACATCCATAGTGCCAACTATATCTCTTTTGACATCAATGAAAATCATATTACCAATAATAACAACTAGATTAGTGCCTAACCTATTCACTTTAGGTGTGATGATAACCTATGTTATCATATTTGCTTTCTACATAGCTAAAGCAAAGACATTTCTGGTGATGTCTTATCTCAGTTCTTATAGTGCTCGATAGTTCTTCTCATCATGGCTATGGGATTTGCATAAGTTGTGGTATAAATTATATGGGTTCCTTACATACTATTATAGGAGAAGACATTGAGATGTCACATGTCCTAATATGTAATAGATATCATAGAACTCAGTTTTTATTCTCAAGCACTCATTCTTATGGTGCCCTTCTTTGTCGTACTTCATACACCAAAGATTTGACCTAGGTCTCTCTATGTTGATTCTTGTTTTTATTCCAATATTTTTATGAGGAGTTGTAAGGTGTTATCTATTTATGAATGAGGAGTTGAAACTCCTTCTTAATCCTCAATCTGTTCCACTTGAATTGTAGTTGTTCTACCTTTTTCTTTATTATTGAACTGGGTTTGTGCAATAAAAAACCTTATCCTTGGTTATAGTCCCTCTACAAACCAAGCATCCTTGTCCTTATCTACCATAAAAAACTTTACTTTGTTTATTACATTTAAAAATCTATGATAATATTCAAAAATAGTCTCTTTGACTCCTTACCTAATTTCCTTGAGATCTTTTATGGTATGACTAGAGGATTTCTAGAATTAAAATCTTGCAATCAATTTTTTTGACTTCTTGTAATATAGATTAGTTAACACATTTGTAGAATATAAATTATAATTCTCTACTATCTAATGCTCCAATCAAACTGTACTTTATCACTACTTCATCAGTGATTCTTTTAGATATCCATTTCATAGTGCAGGTAAGTAGGTATTAATCTAGGTCCATAGACCCATCATAAAGAGATAGGTGGGTTAGTTCTCCAAATTAATATACCATAATGGGGTTTCTTACTGATATCATAGTTGATTTTTTTCAACCATCATCAGGGATGGTTGTAGTTTTGGGGGCTTTTGTGCAATCTGGGGTGCCTCCTAGTTTGGTGGTGGTTTCAATGTCTCTTCTAGTTTTGTATATGTGGTAGTTTTAGATATATATCCATCATATCTTTCCTATTCTTCTAAAATTTAAAGTTATGTAATGAAATCCTGAGCCTTTGCACAAATTAAAATATTTGTTTCTGTAGATAACAATGTTGTTATGTTCTTCTTTCTTGGCCTGAGAAACTCTATGCAACTTCACGATATGTAGCCTTTTGTACTTCAAGGGTTTTTATTTTAACTTCTTTTAGAATTGGTCCTTGCCAAGCTTTTTCATCTAAACCTATGTAATAATTACTATTATTTTGAAAAAAATTGGCTCAAGGGATGTCTACTCCTAATGGAAATGATCCTTACCTCCTAAGATATATCTCTCAAAACTTGAACCTATATTATGTCTATGACTATAAGGTAATCCTTGACTTTATTTTTGGAATAGCCTTATTGGAAACTATGAACTTTTACCCATTTGTTCTACTTTTATACTACTACTTTCTTCTTTTGTCCATGTTAAATCCTTATCACTTCCTCATGTTCTATTTTTACTTTGCTTGATCTCCTCACTTTGTCTCTCTTCATCGTACACTTCTCCTTGTCATCTCCTTTTATCCAAATAATCGATACTACTACTACTACTCCTAGTTATAGCTTATTGAAATACACTTTGTTTATTCCATCTCCTCTATTGTCAAAATTCTATTTCTAGATCTAAAGTCTTTTTTCAGTCCTTTTCCTCTAGATTCTTTATGATGGACTAAGGTATAAGCTCTATCATTTCATATTTTATTCATTTTCCCTTATGTCATACACACCCCCATGGTGCCTAAAGTGACTACTCCATATGGAAAGGAATGGGTACCATTTTTTTAATCCATAACCAACATATTAGTTAGCGTAGGAAGTTACTACAATAGTTTTACTCTTATCCCTCTCATAAATAGATCCTTTATGTAACCTTATACTATGAACTCTGTGATATACCCATTAATGGTCAAATCAAACCAATGATCTATCACATGGGTTAAATTTGTGTCTAAGGCCTAAAGTTATTCAATATTATCCTTATACCATGTAATGTTAGCAATCGTATAAGATCTAAAATACTGATATTCTAGATAATCTAATAAGTTAGCTATAAATCTAGGTAATTTGCACTAGAATATCTTATAAATTTCACCATAAATATATTCTTACACAATCTATTGTTCATAACATCCTATTCTCTAATCTTCCTTCTACATAAACTCATCTATTTTCTTATCTAGTTAGTGTTCCACATGTATTTGATTAGGCAACCACCTTAGCATATCCTCAAATAGTGAGTTTCATGCTCACCACACCATTGTTAGTAGAGGTTCTTGGGTTTGATAGAACATGCTAATTATAGGGATAACTCTTATGATTTGAACAAAAGCTTATGGGAAAGGGAAATCATTACTTAATATTTAGATTCTATCCTAAGATCTCATAGGTTTACACAATATTGAGTAATCCCATGGTTATCTATTTAGATAGAGATTTAATGGTAAAACTTAGGTATGATGATAGAGTTGTCAAACTTGTAGATAAAATACCCTTTATTTTTCATTAAGATAATAATATTTATAAAAATTGGAGGTAATTTGTAGATGTCTATAGAGGAAGATTATCAATTCATAGAATTATTATGAAATATCACCTAGCTATACAATGAGTGGATAATGTCAAATAGAAGATAAAACCTTTTTTGAGAGCGATAGACTTGTAACACATATTAGTACCCAAAATATATATCTCACATAGAAAGTGTAGAGTTATTCTATTAACCATAAATTAATAAATATTATTACAATATTCATATTATAAATCACTCATTTACATATTCATTCTAGATATCAATGACTATACTCATTTTTTCAAACATTTAATAAGAAAATATACTTGAAAGGTCCACATACAATATTACCCAACACTATTCAACACTATCTAACCCTTTTTACTACAATTTTTAGGAATATATAATCCTAAAAACTATATTTTTATAACCATGATGTTTATATTTGGCACACAGGTATGTCAACCTGTATTATGTCGCTAAATATTCTATGTATCTAATCCCAACTAAAAATAGAATATCTTTATAACAATCTTGTAGAATAACCACTAACCAAAAAGAAACCATGACCCCTATGCACATGGTACATTCATATATGTGAGTGATTAGTGTACACATTCCCTGACTAACAATGATCACCTTAGTTATGAGCATTTTCATACATTAATCTAGACTAACATGGTGAATGGAATGTTTTCTATTCAAAAGAGTCATAATGCATGTTTAGGATATCAAGTGGATAAATAATTTTCACATTTATTTGACAGTAGTAAGGAAAAAATATATAGAGGTGCATTGGATTTGGTACATGTGGGTTTACATTGTCCAATGTGGACACCTTCAATCTATAGAGCTTTACATTACTTGTTACTTATATATGACTTTTATAGAAAAATGTGGGTTTATTTTCTACATATAAAATCAAAATGTTTCTCTAAATTTGTTACTTGGAAATCTATGGTAGAGGAATTGGGAGGGAAAAATCTAAAAAAATCTTAAATCAGTCAATGGGGATGAGTTCATCTATAATATATTCAAAGAATTTTACAATAAGTAATGTATACACATGAAATATTATACATATCAAAATTAAGTCATGGCAAGGTATAACATGATAATCATAGAGATGACATGTTATATGATGGATAATCATAATGTACAGAATCAATATTGGATAAAATTTATGTACACTCTCAATAGAATTTGACACAAGCCTTAAATAATATATTACCAAAAGAATCATGGTCTAGGAAAATACCTGATGTAAGTAATTTTCATGATTTTGGATCCCCTACTTATATATTGGGCAAAATATACATGTTTATTGGTTATTGTGAGCACAAAGATGCATATAAATTATTAGATGTATCTATATACAAAATTATGGTCAATAAATATGTTGTTGTAGATGATAAAGTACCATTATTTTTTATAATGGTCAATATACTAATAGTAATGTATAATTGGTACTTATTGATGAATTTTATTAAACATGTTTTGGTACTAAATTTGAATAGGGTTAAAAGAAGGAAGAACTAGAAGTTTCAAGTTATAGTGGTGAAGAAAGTGTTTCTAACTCTTCATAATAAAATCAAGAAGACCAACACAATAGATTTAAATGGTACCATGCCATGATGAAAGATGTAAAAAAATATGAGTTGCCTTAATTTTTGGAAGGTCACTCTACAAGTTTAGTAAAATATAAAGTACAAGGTAAAGAGTAGGTAAATTTTTCTCTTACTACTATTTCATAGGTATTGAAACAAAACACAAGTTCAAAGACCAAAGTTAAACTTAAATGGAAATTTTCCATGAAGGTCGATGAAAGAGGAAGGGGTATATAGGAGAAGCACAAGAGTGTTGTGAACAATAAATTTCCTAGAATTATTCAATAATGGAAAGTAATAGGCATTGGGTTTTTAATAGATCCACACAAAAATATCCCTTAGGGGGTATGTTATGTTGTTTAGTCTTGATGTATATTCTATTTGTTTTATTGGAACTGATCACTTTGACAAACAGGGAAAAAATGACACATTAAAGACATGAAAATAATTAAAAGAGTAATAAAATCCAATGAACCCACTATTCAACACCATTCCATACTCTACTTGGTGGTTATAGTGGATCATTACCTATGTACTACCATAAGATGGATTTGAGACATTAGGGACATTTGGATGCATTTTTGCAATGGTAGTGGAACTAAACTTTGGTTAATTTATTATATGGAATTAATCATTTTATTGTAATAATTACTAAATATTTTGGTTTAGTCATAAAGGGAGGATTAGTGGAACTAAACTTTGGTTAATTTATTGTATGGAATTAATCATTTTATTGTAATAATTACTAAATATTTTGGTTTAGTCATAAAGGGAGGGTATCAGACTAGTTTTTTTTAATAATCAAGCTTTTTATAACCTTATTATATTGTTAGTGTCTTTTTAGAGTTTTTAGTCACTTAGATTTGTTATTTAGTTAAGATTAGCTTATGGTTATGTTAGATATATTGGTTCTCATTAAATTTAGTGGTTATTTGATCTATTTATATGGTTCATATTATGCATTAAACCACAACTTGTGTCTTTCAGTAAAATATCATATTAAGTGTTGCCTATATTTATAATACGTTGAAGAAGGCTCAAAATGCATGTAGTTCTCCCTTTTATGTGAAGGTGTGACAAGTCATGTGTATGAAATTATATGTTCTATCTCACCTAGGCCTTCCTTTGATGCAAGCATTCAAAATAAAAATCAACCTTAGAAACTTCATATTTTACAATGTTCAACAGGCTAAGAATAATGTGCACTTTTTATGTAACTTTGTAATAATGAGGGTTTATTCTTCAGGCAAAAAATTATAAATTCATTATGTAATATTTAAAACCATCAATGTCATGCTCTTAAGTAGAAAATTATAATAATGTGTGTGCATGAAGAATGTTCATGCACCCAATTTTATTAATTGATGCCAACATAGGAAGCTATAATATCGGATGCATGAATTGTGTTTATACCCTAATCTTATTCAATGAGTGTCAACATAGTAAACTATAATAGTGAATGGATAAACTACTATTCATGCCCCAAATTTAATCTAATTAGTGTCAATATGTGATATGGAATGACATAATTCATCATTAAATCTAATTAATTTAATAATAAGGTAACATATATGGCATATGTACTGGTATGCCAGAATCTATATAAATCTATGTCAATGTATATCATGATTATTTGTATGTATTTGTGTTATAATCTAACCCAATTTGAAGCAATTGAACCAAAATAAACATATGTACCAATATGAATATATGTAACAATATGAAAAATTGTAGAAATATAAACAAATCTAAATAATTCTATAAATCTAAATATTTTTACCAATTTGAACAACTATATCAATTCAAACAACTGATGTATGCCCCCTTTTGATATGAGGGATGAGGGTAGCAAATTTATCATTTCAAAATATTTATATATAGATAGTTATCATCATTGTAATAATGTATGTAATAGAGTATGAACCATGCCAATTTACAAATTCATTTGCTTATTGATTATGATAAACTTGTTGTTCGAGGTTGAACATTTGTGACTTTGTGAATTATTAGCTCTTGATAATATTCTTTAAAATTTGAGTGATTTGAATTATATATTTTTAGGTCAAGCTTAATATTAATTTTCTCCAGTGGATACATGGATTTGATATAAAATATTGGGGATAATTAATTTTATCATCTAATGTTTTCAATAATTTTCATATGCAATATTAATTATATCACAATATAATATTGAATGTTCCCTCCATTTAGTAGAATTTGGGAAAAAGTTTGTAAAAGGAACATGTTCACAAATTTTATATTTATAAATTTGTGATAAATGATCATGAAAATAATATCATGTAGAATAATATCTTGAGTGTGTTATACCATAGCTGAGGAGAAGTGAATCTGATATATAGATTTAGAGATATCGTGCTTATTATTTTGATAAGTATTAATTGGTGAATTTGATTTTTTGTAATTTATAACATAAATTCATCACATATAAATATGTATTTTTAGTTTTTATAATCATTTGAAAAGTACTAAATTGTAATTTTGTGCTCTAATCATAAAAACTTACTCTATAATGAGATGTGATGATGACTTGATTTGAGCATTTATAGAGTGTTTTAAAGGCTAATCAACCACTAGACTTGTTATGTTTGAAAATTTCACATTTTTAAGCTATTTTCATCATTTAAATATATTATTTTTTTAATTTGTCTATTTTTTTCATATTTGTGTGGTTTAAATAAATTAAAAAGGTGTGCTCAACATGACTATAGTGTTTGAGTTCTACTGAACCTATCCAAAATTATATACCAGACTCATCTTGTGTAGAGATATAAATTATGATGAAAGTTTCCAATGACGATAAATAACAAGAGAATGATATTAGATAATTTATGTTTGACTTAATTGATTTAAACATGATGAATCCAATTTCATATTTTTGCATTTTTTCAAAGAGATATGCATGTTAAATAATTCCATTATGTTCATCATATTGAGACTATGTGAGGATTAGATCTCTCAAATGTTAAGTGGTAGATATTGGATATATCAGACTTAGGCCATGTTTATTATTGACTAATTTAACCACAAGTCAAATTAGGTGAACCCCATATATATTCAAACTTGTTATAGGGGTATTCTAGGGTGTAAATGTGTCCCATTGTCTTTAATAAGGTCAAACATATGTTATTCTTTGTCATATATATCTATAGTTTATCCTACGTCATTCCAAGGTCACATTTTGAGTCATTTATTGAAGTAGTAAAATTTAAATGGGAATAAAAGTGTGTACAAGTGTAATCTAATATCCTAAATTTTAGAATATGTCAGGGAAACTATTTTGAGATTGACAAATTACAAGTGCAACATTGAAAACAAGAAGATTAAGCAATTTCATGTGGTTTTAGGTAGTTGTCTAGCCTATAAAGTAGTTTAGGAATATGTGGATACTTAAAAATTGTCTCTTTGGATTCATAAAGTCTAATTCCATGCTTGAGAAGCTTTGATAGGCCCAAAAATGTCAAAAATTGTCCTATCTTTCCTATCGCTCTCCTAGACAAGTTCAAATGGTCAACAAGTTTTAGCTTGGTATGGCCAGAAGGATGTGAGTCAAATAAAATGCATTTGGTGGGTGATAATACTATTTTTTTAATCCAAATTCATGTCAATATTTATAGGAATGGTGATCTATTCTCTATGAACTATTGCTAAGAGTGTTATCTCTTCTTTTTTGCCTGTACATCCCCATGACATTTAATTTTCTCCTTTATTTGGGTTGGTATTTGAAAAACAAGTATTTTACATGATCTTAAGGAGTATGATAATAATTATTATAAGTTTATAAACTCATTTATAATGTGTGGTGTGAATAAAATAGGCATAATCATCTCATTCTACTAATAGAGACTCCATTGAAGTCTGCAAACTGTGCTTCACTTGTGCATAGTCTATTTTCCCATAAATGGCTTAAGAATAAAGATGGAATATTTGAGTTAAACATATAAGAGTATGTAAAAATACATCTTTCATTAAGTTCTTTATCTCAAGAGTGTTCCTTATGGAATGCAAGACCTAACAATTGCACACAGTCAGATTTCCTATAATAATCACCTATAGTCAAATGAAAGAAACCTTGGATAGTCGCGATTGTTGAAATTAAGAAGGTTTTAAGGTGTGAGAAGAATATAAAGGTGAAAAAATAAGAATGATCCTTGAAAAAAATTATAAATTGGTTGTGATAACCAGCTTAACACACACAATCATAGACCATATTGAGCTATAGGAAGTCTCAAACAAATAGACTAAGTTTAATCTATGAAGGTAAAGCAGTGTTGATATAGAGGTGTCTGAACTTAGTTGAAACATTCAATCAAGTTTGGTAACATGGAAAATATCATGGTGATAATTTTGAGGTCATTTCATTCAACTATACTTGAGTTCAATGCTTGTAAGTTAGGAAAGTTGTAATTGGGACAACTTACCTTAACTTCTCTAAACCAAGTTTTGCTCATATACTTTGTCTTCTCATAGTAGAGTGTCTTGAGGAATGGATAAGTCTTATGGTTTCCATATCATATCCCAAGACTACAGGTAATGAATTGAAAAAATAAAGTGGTTTCTTGATCAAGAGAGAATAGTGTTTGAGTGATTTATAACTCAGGTAGGTTTTGACCTAAGACACTTAGTAAACACTATGCTAAGATGATTAAAAGAAACAAATATTGTAGCGACCTATAGTATTGAGTGAAACTATGGTCTCTAAACATGAGATGAGATCACATAAGTGGAGGATGGAATAATGAAACAAAATTAATGCATATATGATCACATATAGGATTTTTCAACTCCTATCTAATGCATCTACAAGTAACACAGTATGACTGAGTAGACAAACTAACTCATACTAGTGGAGAGAGGTAGTTTGAATGTGAGCACAGGTCTCTAGGAAAGAGCTATGTCCATTCAAATGTATATGATATTATATAATCAAATAATAACATATATGTGAAAAATAATGTCTAAACATGAATAAGAACCTACATGAATTACATTTTCCTAAGATGAACACCTTTAGTCAACATAGTAATAGACTAGCCTATGCAAATGGAGGATGCAAGGGTGAAAGGTTGGCATAGATGTAGAATGGGATAAACATATAGATTACACTGTCATAAATATTAATTTTTTTTATATGTTTTATCCCTAGATCCAAATAATCTAACTCAAATGGAGATAAAATAAGCCTAACTCTGCATATAGACCCTATAGATAGTACACAGATTGAACAACTAGTCTTAGGGATTTCGAGGTTTGAGGGATCTAAAAGGGTAATATAACCATAAAACTTTGGTAATATGGTATTAATGACATTATATATCCTCCTATGCTCACATTTTACCCAATAAAATAGGGTATATTCCCTCTATTTTATCTCAGATAGAGGGCACTCCCAGATAGTCTAATCTGCAGGCATAGTGTGTAAATGAGAAAGGGATGAAATGAGAAATCTTAGATGACTATAGGATGTTATATATAGTTTATTTGGAAATTATAAATAATTAAAAAACACCAATAATATTTATAAATCAGTCATAGGTTTTCATAGGTCATGAAGCACATTTAGGCCTATTAGGCCTATAATTAGGCCTAAGCCCTACAAGGGTCTAAATTCATTCACATGACCATGGAACCCTTCCAATATAGTTGAGAGCCTTTAATGGGAGTTATAAGGTTTATTGAAGCCTTAATTTTAATATGAATTATTGGATAATTTTCAATGATGTCATGGTGATTTCATGGAGGTATCTTGGTGAGTAGATGAAGTGCCTTGATAATCTAAGTAAAAATGACAAAGTGTGCAATGTGTTTGTCCTAGTAATCTTGAAGTTGGATTGGTTGATTTTAAATTTTGGCATGGTTAAAGATGTTTAGGGATGATTATGGTGATTTTCACATGTGAAATGGGTATTATAAGATGTTTTATATGTTTTAAGTGCTTGTATGCATGAGTGGATTTCATTTAGTTGATCATTATTGTCATCTAGACATTTTGGGTCTAGTGGTAGAAAATTTGAGTAGGTAGTTTACTGACATCACCATTACCACATGTGGATGAGTCAAGGAATGTTGGCCATATGGTTATTATCACATTATTCCTTAGTTTCTATGTGTAAAGTCTCAATTCATGTGATGAAGTGAATCCAAAGATATGTAAGTGCAAAGTTGGGCTCCTAGGTAGTTTGATAATGTTTTCCCATACTTGGCCAAATTTACATGAGGCAAGAAAGAGATGAGTAAGTAGTTTGATCATGACATATATCACATGTGTGGAAGTTTTAGGAGAATTTGATCATATTGGGGTTTTTTTTGGTGCCTAGTTGATTTATGCTAAGTTTAAGGTCATGCGATGAAGTGCATCAAAAAATATGCATGTGCAAAGTTGGCCTTCGAGGCAATTCTTGACATTGTTGGCTATGTGGCAGAAAAATATGAGTGAACAGATTAATGGAATTATATATATCACATGAAAATTTTTTAGGATTAGTTTGACACATGGTTGGATTCTCTGATGTGAGCAAATCATATGCTCCAAATTTCAAATCATGTGCCTAAGCACAACAAAAGTTATTAAGGTCCAAAGTTAGCCTTCTAAGTAGATTGCAATGGTTCCTGTACTTAATTGATTTTGCAAGAGTTAAAGTTTAGGAAAAAATGGATATCCAATAGCATCTCTAATATCATATAGATTGATCTAATTGTGCATGTCGAGTCAAAGAGGTCAAAGTGATAGTGGTTTAATGTTGAGCAAAGGTAAAGGATAAGGATCTAACAGTGAGCATGTGTTCATATAGATTGATCAAATGGTGTACATTACAAGATAAATAATTGACTAATACATAGAGATTGATGGTTTAAATTGAGTCAAAGTCTCTATATTTCATGAGATGAGGTCAACTATCTAGATTTTAACTGTGACCGTTTGAATTCAAATTTTTGAATTTAACAAAAGAAAGACTAGTGTCTAGTTTTTGAGCCATATCTTTTGATCTATACAAAATTTACTCATGGTATAAAAAGTGAACCTGTATAGGACTATAAATTACATCTATAAATATAAATTATAAGGTTTTAATATATGTATATCCAAATATATTGATCTCTAAATTTGACTATGTGTTTGATTATATCTATAAGTGACCCAAGAAGATTGTTTGAGCTTATTTTGATGGTATTTCAATGTATCATGATGACTTAGATATTTATGAGTGTCATAAAATAAATAAGAATGATCTATGTGCATCATAAAGGTTTTATCAATCATATGTAGTGTGAACAAAGGATTAGAAGTTGACTATGTATTCATTTATGGTGACTGTGTGCACATAATGTTGTTTGAGCAAATTGTGCTTAAATAAAAGGGTACTATGTTGGTTTTTATCACTTAAGGAGGACCTATAAATCATATTTCATGCATCCATGTGTTGTAAATTATTCATGTGTTCATAGTTTTCTCATATAAGTGTTAAAGAGGTTAATGGGTATCCATAGGTCCTAAAAGGTGACTTAGGCCTATTGAAAAAGAGTTATGCTTAAGTGTGACCTATTTTAGATGTATAAAGGGTGAAGGCATGTGTATTTGATAACAAAAAAAAAATTATATTGATAAATCATGATATCTCTATAAATGGTGAAACTAAATGTGTTGGTTTCTATCTTTTAAAAGAAGATTAGTGCAAGGATTATTGGCGAATATGATAGGTAATGTGCTTGTTAGATGAGTTGATGTGTAGAGTAGATTGAAGATTGAGTGTATGATATGAAGGTCATAATTATATTGGTATAATAGTGCTCTTTTATTTTGAGGATATGTGAAGAGGTTTGTGTGTGCATATGAGAATAGTTTGAGTGAATAAGGAGAGAGTTTGTGGCATGCCTATATGAGAGGATTGTATAAGATATAGAGGGAATTTATGTATGGGTTATATAATTAGAGCTCCATCATCAGGTGTTGAAGACATTAATTCTAGGGTGGAGGTGTTTACTTTAGAAGAGGGTCTAAAGGAATTGATCTTCCTTATGGGAAGTTTCTCCTTGTGAAATAAGTGTTTCACGAAAGACCTTAGGTCAAAAGGACTTGGCCAAGGTTACTAGTCAGAAGGACTTGATCAATATCTTGTTTTTAATATTTTATAGGGCAAGTAATCCATGCATTACAAGATTGAGAGTGGGTTTTATTTCCCATGAGGGTTTCCCACAAGAACTATGTGTTGTGTGTTTGATATTGTGTATGCATTGAATGAATGAGCTCTCTTGTTAATGTTACTTGATCAAGTTGATATATATTGATTGTCTAATAGTTTGAAAGGAATGCAAATGAAATTGAAATATCTAGGCTCACTGATTCACCCCCCTCTCAGTGATTATAACTCTAATAATTAGTATTAGATCAGGTCCTTTGGTAAAGGCTTGGCAGCTTAAAGGTGATCCAAGATACAATATGATGGCCCAGGGAGTAGGAGAAATAATAGTGAAATTACATCATGAACAAAGATTTTCCACACAAAATTTTATCATATAATATTTTAATATCTTTTTTACAAATCACGTGAAAATATTTATAGGCTTTTCACAAGTTGTTATGGGATGTAACCAACTTTCTTATAAAACCAAATTTATTAAAAATAAAACTAATTAAATCATTAAAATAAAAACTAATATAAAATAAAATACTTTGGATCATAAGCCCAACAAATTTCCCCTTGAGCTAAATGGGTATAGATGATGTAGATCTGGAGCTATGACTATGAATTCATCAATGAATCTCTACTACATCTATAAGCTAGCACATTTTACATCATGGTACTAATTAAACTATGGATGATGAACATGATCATGGCCTACTCATCCCCTTTAACCATCGTACCATACTATAGTAGAACCCGATCAAATCCTATTTAACTACATCGACCCACATAAGGTCCCACATAGGAACCCATCTAAATGATCCCCTAGTACTTTGTATGGCACATCTCTTAGATTCCCAACAAATGCCAACATTGCATGCATGCCTTATCTCAACACTAAAAATACTATAAAATCTAATTTTGACTCGTATAATCACTGATGACTGATTGAAGGTTACTATAAAATATCTTCCCCCTATCAGGCAAGAGGTGGGAAGTTGTGCAACATAAAAACAAATTCAAACTAATTTATCTGCTCCTCAAAAATCATATCAATGCACTAAAACAAAAATAAATAAATCAAAGTACACAAACCAAAAATCTCTATCCCAATAGTGAACCCATACTTTGAGCAAATAGTGAATTGGAAAAGGAAATTATCCTCCAACCTCTATGAATATTCCAACCTCTGGTTGACTCTATTTAATATATTAGATCCTTAAGGGCCTATAAATATCGAAATATAACACCATCGTCAATGAAAACATAAGTGGTGGGACACATCATTACAATATTAGTTTTGTGTATATAATGTATTTGGAAAAATATTGCAAAGATAAGGTGTCAGATTCCATCGATAATGCACTTGTACACTATTACATTCAATACATTTGGAATAAAAATCACACAATGAGACTCTATAACATAAATTTTACCATTCCAATGTGTTCAAAATATCAAAAACCATAAAGATCACCTGGTCACATGACCACCTTTTGACTATAAGAGTCGTAAAATGGCACAATTATACCCTTATATCACCAAAGTCATTTTACAAAGTCTTTGAAAAAGGAATATTCTCTTCAAAAAAGCATCTACCAAAACTAAAATTCTTCCAAAAAGGAGATTGGAACCCTTGACCTCCTTCTTACAAAGCTTTTCACAAAATAAGCCTTTCCAATTGCTCTAAGATAATTTACAAGCCATAAACATAGAATATTATATATAAACCAAAGTTTTTACTCTGTGTGAATAAAATAATTATTTGGGCTTGGAAATTAATTCATCCAAAAATATTTTTCCAAGTAAATAATAACGTTTGCATATCTTTGATGGGACCCACACAAACCCTATAATTTTTGAAAAATTAAACTGGAAACATTAGAAAAAATATCCTAAAACCTTCCAATGCATTTCATAGAATTCTAATGCCATGGCTGCTCTATATAAAATATAAAATTAGTTTTCCACTCCTATAGGCCATACAAATCCATACCAAGCCATACAATTCATAGATTGAGACTAGTTGAGATTGTTAGAGAGAATTGAGCAAGTAAATCTAGATTTTTGAATGCTAGGCACTAAGAAGGCCATACAAGTTCAGATTTGGGCTTGAACATTTTTAAAAATCATCTGTGATAACATCTTAGGGCATTTTGATTCTAGATTTGACCTTTTAGCAATTTAATCATAGGAAAATTTGAGCAGATTTAATGTTTAAAAAATGGAGGTCATACTATATAAAACCAATAGTTTCCAGATTGAAGAAAGTCATACAAATGGATTTTGGGTAGAAAACAAGGTTTTAAAATCTCATTTCATCAAAATTATAGCTTAAAAACCATTCCATACTAATGAAAATTGAAGGATTTGAATCTAATGAAAATTTCAGAGCTTTTCGAAGCTCATGTTCATACAATACAGTTTTATTACCATTCATGTTAAAATAAATATTTAAAAAAATTAATATTTTGAGAAATTTTCAAAATATTAACCTTATACCAAAGTCACAGAGGGCATACCTTATATCAATCTAGAAATGAATACAACTTTTCACCTTAATTTCACCTAAATTCATCATGCTCTTGAAAACCATGCTCTGATACCACTGATGGCTCAGGAAGCAGGAGAAATAATAGTGAAATTACATCATGAACAAATATTTTTCACACAAAATTTTATCATATATTATTTTGAGATTCTTTTTACAAAGCACATTGAAAAGCTTTATAAGTTTTTCATGAGTGGTTATGAGATGCAACCAAATTTACCATAAAACCAACTTTATTAAAAAGCAAATTAATTAAAACATTAAAATAAAAACAAATTTAAAATAAAAAACTTTGGATCATAAACCTAACACAATATGGGTAGTCATCAAGGAGGTTTCTCCACTAAGCAAGCACCGATGTTCAATGGATCCAATTATGCATTTTTGAGTGCTAGGATGAGGACATACATTATGTCCCTAGGGTTTGATGTATGATAAATTATTGTGGATGGTTATGTTGTTCCAACTCCTCCATCTAGTTCTCCAGATAAGAAACTATTTGAGAATAATTCTAAGGAAATGAATACCATCCCCTATGGTCTTAAAGAGACTAATTTCATTAAGGTAATTCATTGTAAAGTTTCTAAAGGGATATGGGAAAAAATGTATATCATTTATGAAGGAGATTCAAAGGTCAATTTTGCTAAGTTGCAGACTCACAGAAGTTAATTTGAAAGTATCAAGATGAACGAATAATATTTTGTGGCATCCTTTCTACAAAGAGTTGATGAGATTGTGAACATGATCAGAGATCTTGGAGATAACCTTGAAAAGGATACTATATTTTAAAATGTATTAAGGTCTATATCCCTCATGTTTGATCCAAAATTATATGCTATTGAAGAAAGTCATGATCTTACTCAGCTGAATCTGGATCAATTACATGACACTCTTACTACCTATGAGATGAGGAAGAATGATGTATACCACCAATGAATGAAGTAATATTCAAGATAGAGATTAATACAAAAAAGAAGTTCCAAGGTAAGAAACCCAAGGAGGATGACATTTTTGATATAGATGAGGAATAACTAATTGCTTTGATTTCAAGAAAATTGAAAACATGTTCAAGAAAGTATAAGGGTAAATTACCCCTCAAATGCTTCAATTGTGGAGAGGTAGGATATTTTGATAATAAATGCCCTCATAAGAATAAGAATTATGATGATGAAGAACATGATGATGGTCATTATGATGACAAGAATTCATTTAGGTTTGATAAAATAAAAAATGGATATAGAAGGTTTAACAACAATAAGAAGTACTTCAAAGACAAGAGTCTCTACACCAAATAAGATTATAGCTCATCAGATGAGAGTGAAGTTAGTGACTCAAAATATGATTATGAATATGATGGTCCTATTGAATATGAAGCCATATTTATAGCTGAGGAAGGTAGTTGCTCACATCAAAAGGTGTCTACTTGGAGTGATTCAGATGATGATGAAAATGAGGTGGACTATGAGACTATATTGACAAATGCTCTTGAGAAATAAAGATTGAGAAGAAGATCAATAATAAGATGAAATCTAAACTCAAATACTATGAGGATCAATTTAGTGTATATGAAGTAATAATGAATGAATATTCCAAGGAGCATGGAGATATGGTCAAACATCTCAGCTGTCAATTAGAAGTCCTATCTAAAAGCTTGAAAGCTAAAGAAGATGAATGTTCAAGGTATGTAATTGAAAATGAGCCATTGAGATTTGAGTTATATAAGACATATAGTAAGGTGAAGTCATTTGTGAGATTTGAAAAGAACTCAAGTGATCTATACAATATTATAAATGATCAAAAGCATTCAAGTGATAGAACTGATCTTGGATACAAAGAAGAACTAGAGAATGCAACTTAAAACAAGATGAAGACTAATTTGAACAAGGATAACCATAGTTTAAATACAAATCATTAGATAAGGAATGAAGGTGCTAGCAAAATGAATACAAATCAAATCAGACAGCAAAATTCCATGAGGTATGCGAGTTTTAATGGTTACTATTACACATGTAATCAATTTGGTCATAGGGCTAAAGAATGCAATAGACCTATTAGAAATGAATTTTCTTAGAACAATAATGGGGGTAATTAGTCAAAAGCTATGAGTAAGGTTGAGTGATTCAACTATCATGATGTAAGACACTTTGAAAAATATTGTCCAAATAAGGTAAGGCAAGCTAAGTTTCTATCAAGGAGTATGGTTTTCTACAACTGTGAATAGAGAGGTCATATTCCTAGATTCTGTAAGTAAAGGCCATTAAGTCAAAATAAGTTCAATTAAGTTCCAAGAGTGTAAGGAAAAAGGCAAGTTAGCTCATGGAAACCAAAGGTGAGTCATGATGAGTCTACAGATCTAAGTAATCTATTTGCTATGGTGTAAAATGCTTTAAAAGTTAAAAATTTCTAAGGGCTCTCATTTTTTTCACATGTTGTGAATAAAAAATCCAAGCTCAAAGAGAAGACCAAGGTTCTGGTTGAAGCTAGTTATGAGGTATGTATAGATCCAAGTGAACATCCTATTGTTGTTGAGTAAGATTCACGCAAAGAACATCAATTTTTAGTGCCAAGTGATGAGGTTCAAAATTGTAATGTTGATTCTTCAAATAAAAAGGTATGTCAAGATTCCATAGTTACTCCATGTGTTGTCAATTATATCTTAGAAGAAAATGAGAGTAATACAGAAAAATAACCAATATAGTTCAGAATAATAAGAAGAAGAACAAGATCAAGAAGTCTTATAGCTATACGAGGATTCCAATGGTTACTAAAGAGATGTGGGCTATTCTTGGCTTCACTTTATTTTAGAGCATTGTGGTGCAAAGGATGTCTCTATCTATGCTTCTTAATATACTCCTTTCAATGGAGAAGAAAGTGCTATTTTGGTGTTCTTAATATGGTCCTAAAAGAATAGAGATGAGTGTTTTTAGTTGGCGCAGGTATGTCCAAGTGGAAGAGATGTTGTGGTGATGTCATAGCTATATATGGTAAATTTAAAGGGTTAGATTGAAGGTTTTAAAGTAGAAAAGGAGGATTTGTGATTTGTCAAGATGATCTTTTTTCATAGAAAGTTATGTTGACCTTATTCTAGCATGTTCTAGGTGGTTTTGTGGTCTAAAGGTATGTTGAAGTCAAATTGGACATTTTTGTTTGCTCTTGGATTTCTCAGTTTGTGCTTAAGAGTCTGTTGGTCCTAAAATGGGTTATAAGATGTATGGGTTCCCAAAGATGTGAAAACTCAAAACTGGTCCAAAAGTGTGTAATGGTTATCTCCAAATGTAAAAGAAGTTTTAGAAGTGAACATTGACCATAAGGAGGTTTGTTGACTCTATTTGTTTTGAGGTTCTAGGGTTTTGAAATTTGTTAAAAAAGTGGTTTGCCTTATGATTCAAGGTTTTAGGATTCTTAATAGGTTTATTGGGCCAAATGGGTTGTCAAATAATGTTTCACATAGATTTTAAGGTTTGTGGTTTTCAAACTATTCTTGTTTTTTGTTAGTATGGAGGCCTAATTGACAAGTTGGTTTGTGGAGGAAGTATATTTTAGAGAATGAGCTAGGTGTTTCAAAATGATGCTTAAAGGATCATATGAGAGTGATTTAGATATGAAGTTTTAGGTCTTGAATATGTGTCTACTAAAATTTATGGGCTTTGCAAGTTATAGGTAGGGCTACAAGGAGTCTAGACATGCCTAGTATGATTTTTTGATGTTTTTGTTCAGTATTTCCAAAACATCAAGGTATGTATGTTTCAAGGAAAGTTATCAGGTTGATTAGATCATGTTTCCTATTTGTTAAGTGGCATGAATTTTTTTTTGGTGGTCCTTAGAATGGTTTGAGAGAGAAGGATAATGAGCCTGTGTGGTGGTTCTTCATGGTGTAGACATCTAAAGATGCTCAAGTAATGTAATAGCTTATAAATATTAGGGGGAGTCTCTCACAAATATTTCTCAATGATTTTAATTATTTTTTAGTGTTTTTATGTGTTCTTTCTTCATTGGTTGGACTATTTGGTTGAAGAGAGTGTTGACATATAGTAAAAGGGAGTTATCAAGGCAAGAAGAGGTTGGATCAAGGTAAGGAGGAGTTTGTATCATCATTATAAGATGGTACTATAATTTTGATGGTCTTTTTAGGTCTTCAAGATCAGATTATTCCTAATTTTTCATTGTGTCAAAGGGGGATAAAGTTTTTATTGTGGAGTGCTTGAAGAGAGAAGGAAGGTGAGCTCTATATTGCTATATGATGGTTGTTAACATCAATGAAAAAGGGGGAGATTATTGGATAATTGTAAATTATGTAATGGTGATGTCATGAAGGTATCCTGGTGAGTTGATTAAATGCCTTGATATTCTAAGTGACAATGATAAAGTTGCAATGTTCTTGTCCTAGTATACTTGAAGTTGGCTTGGTTGATCTTCAATTTTATCATGGTTAGAGATGTTTATGGATGAGTATGGTGATTTTATCATGTGAAATGGGTCCTATAAGATGTTTTATATTATTTGAGTTCTTGTGTGCATGATTGGATTTCATTTTTTTATTATTGTTGTCATCTAGACATTTTGGGTCTAGTGGCAGAAAATTTGAGTAGGTAGTTTGCTAACATCACCATTGCCATGTGTTGATGATTCAAGGAGAGTTGGTCATAATTTTGTTATCAAATTAGTCCCTAGTTGATATGTGTGAAGTATCAAGTCATGCGATGAAGTTCATCCAAATATATGCAAGTGTAGAGTTAGGCTCCTAGGTAGTTTGATAGTGTTTTCCTATACTTAGCCAAATTTGCATGAGGCAAGAAAGCACTGAGTAAGTAGTTTGATGATGGAATATCTTATACATGTGGTGGTTGAAGGATAATTTGATCATATGGGTTTGTTTATTTTTGTTCCTAGTTTATTTTTTCTAAGTTTAATGTCATGTGTTGAAGCACATTAACAGATATGCATGTGTAAAGTTGGCCTTCTAGACAATTCTTGACATTATTGGTTCTATGGCAAAAAAATCTAAGTGTGAAAATTAATGGCACTATGTATCACACATGTAAAGGTTTTATGAGTATTTTGACACATTTTTATATTATCCTATGTGAGGATATCATATGGTCCAAATTTTAGATCATGCTTATAAGCATAACAAAAGTTATTGAGGTCTAAAGTTAGCCTTCTAGGCAGATTACAATGGGTCCTATACCTAGTCGATTTTGCAAGAGTTAAAGTTCAAGACCAAATAGAGATCATGTTAAATCATAAAAAAGGATATAATGGTGC
Source organism: Torreya grandis (assembly GCA_037957365.1). Taxonomy (NCBI): domain Eukaryota; kingdom Viridiplantae; phylum Streptophyta; class Pinopsida; order Cupressales; family Taxaceae; genus Torreya; species Torreya grandis. The sequence goes on along the minus strand of JARHVA010000137.1, from coordinate 1,633,734 downwards.
ATGTTGAGTTTAAGAGGTCAAAGTGATAATGATTTAATGTTGAAAAAAGGTAAAAGATATGGATCTAATGACTTACGGGTGTTCGTATAGATTCATCAAACAGTGCACGCTATAAGATAAAGACCTAAATAATAAATTGATATTGATGGTGAAAATTGAGTTAAATTTTGAAGATTATAAGAGATGAGGTCAACTATCTGAATTTTAACTGTGATCATTTGAATTCAAATTTTTAAATTTAATAAAGGAAAGACTAGTGTCTGGTTTTTGGGTCATATCTTTTGATCTATGTAGAATTTTCTCATGGTATAAAAAGTGAAATTGTATATAAATCCAAGGAAAATATATAAATATAAATTATAGGTTATAAATATACATATATTCAAATATATTTATTTCCAAAGTTTACTATGTGTTTGACTATGTTTTGTAAGTAACCCGAGAAGATTGTTCAAGTTTGTTTTGATGGTATTTCGATGTCTCATGATGAATTAGATATTTGGGAGTGTTTTATACTCCATGAGTATGATATTTTTGAATTATTACGGTTTAATCAATCATATTAAGTATTAACAAAGTGTTATCAGTTAACTGTGTATTTGTTTATGGTGACTGTGTGCATAAAATGTTGTTTGAGCAAATTATGCTTAAACAGAAGGGTACTATGCTGGTTATTGGAACTTAAGGAGGACCTATAGATCATATTTCATGGTTATATATGTTTTAAAGTGTTATTGTGTTATTATTTTTATTATAAAAGTGTCAAAGAGATGAATGGGTCTCCATGGGTCCTAAAAGGTGACTTAGGCCTATTGAAAGAGAGTTGTTCTTAATTGTGACCTATGTTAGATGTCTTAAGGGTGAAGGAATGTGTAGTGTCCAACTAAAATATTTTTATATTTATAAATCATGATATATATATATATATATATATATATATATATTGAAACCAAATGTGTTGCTTCCTTTATTTTAAAAGAAGATTAGTGCAAGGCTTGTTGGCGAAGAGGATAGGTAGTGTGCTTGTTGGATGAGTTGATGTGTAGAGAAAATTGAAGACTACGTGTATAACATGTATGTCATAATTATATTGGAATAATAGTGATATTTTAGTTTTATTATATTTTAATATGTGTATTTGTGCATATGAGGATAGATTGAGTGAAGAAGGATAGAGTTTGTGGCATGCCTATGTGAGAGGCTTGTATAAAATGGAGAGGGAGTTTATGCAAGAGTTAGATAATTAAATATAAATCATCATGTGTTAAATAAATCAGTTCTAATGTGGATGTGTTAACTTCAAAATAGGTTATAAATGACTTGATCTTCCTTAGGGGTAGTTTCTCTTTGTGAAATAGGTGTTTCACTAAAAGCCTTAGGTCAAAAGGACTAGACCAAGGTTGTTGGTTAGAAGGACTTGACTAAGGTTGTTGGTCAGAAAGAATTGATTATTATTTTGTTTATAATATTTTATAAGACAATTATTCCATGTGTTTCAATTTTGAGAGTGTATTTTATTCCCCATGAGGGTTTCCCACCAAAACTATGTGTTATGTGTTTGATCTTGTGTATGCATTAATTGAATGAGCTCTCTTATTACTATTACTTGATCAAGTTGATATATGTTGATTGTATAATATTTTTAAAGGAATAAAATTTAAATTTAAATATCTAGGATCACTTATTCATCCACCCTTTCAGTGATTGTACCTCTAATAAGAATAATACAAAGTAGTCAACTTGACATAAAACCATGATAAGGGTACCTAGAATGCATGAGAAAGCCTAACAGGCCATTTTAAAATGATCATAGCTATATGGATTGATTGAATGGTGACCCAAATATATATGGTTAGTTTATTAGGGTCTTAAAATTGGTTTTAGTGTCATTTATTTGGAAGTTGAGCATCTATTTTTTATGAACTATTGTTAAGAACCAAAACCTGCTAAAACCCTCCTAAAACCCTTATCTAGAACTGATGAAGAAAATATGAAGGTTTATGAATCCAACATGGATATTTTGGCCTTGGAAGTGTTTTTTATGTTTTTATAACTCTCCCATGCTCATTCCCACCCAATTTATCTATATTATCACTTGTACAGATAGGTCTATTTTAGGGTTTTCTATAAGTTTTGGTGTGTTTTGTAGGTGTAATGGAGAATTGGTGAATAGAACCTATTAAAGGATGTCTTTATGGACTTATTATAACTCCATATGTTCATATCTCACCATATACCTACTCAAAAATTCCTTTGCTACATAGTTCACTATAGGCAATCTTGGACATATAGTAAAAATGAGAAGTGACTACCTAGTGAGAAGATGAGATGTCTAATTTGGGATAATTTTAAGTTATAAATATTGGATTGGAAGGAAAATTTAATTTTAATAGGTTTCCTAACACCTCTTCCATGGATTTTTTTGAGAAATTGAAGGTCACCTTGATGATAAATGTGAAGATTGAGGTCAAGATAGCTAATAAGTGAATGCAAACAGTGAATACAAGTGTCATGAAGACGGTTATCAATTAGGGGAGTATCTGAGGACTATCATAGATTATTTCCAAATCCCATAAGATTTTTCATATGTTTCAATCCTTATTATTTTATTTTCAAGTGATCAAGAGATGTTCCATCATGAAGGCATTTTCAAGAAGGTAGTGGAAGGTCTCTACACTAACTTTGAAGAGTTTATCATGCTTTAGATGGACACCTATCTAATAAGACCTTCATGGTCTATTATACACTTCATTATTATTAAATTTAATTGTTCCTCATCACTTGAAATTTTTTATTATGACCCTTGAGCTCCACTTCTTCTCTCTCCTCTCACATGCTCTATAAATGCTAGCCATTTTGGATTTGGTAAGAGAATCCACACCTGGTATGGTGAAACCCTACTGGTTTGAATACTATATTTATCATTGAAATAAATATTTTTAATCTATTTTTGATTTTTTTACCTTATTATCTAAGTGTGTGAAGTGGTGCTTAGTGAATTATCTAGTGATAAGTATTTATCCCTATCTTTTCTTTACCCTTTCATGTTTGGTGCAACTAATTCTCTCTCTAACAAGTCACATGAATTATAACTAATGAATTTATATATATTTAAGTGTAAATAGTATCCTTAGTTTCTAAAATCTGACCTTTGCTTTACTCACCTTGAGTATTACAATGCATATCACATTCATGTTTGAAATACTTATGTTGCAGCAATCTAGGATGTTGAGACTAGTGTTTTGATGTCATGTTTCTTAGTGCAAGTGTATGGTAGTCTATTGGATATAATTATGGTGTATCATATCATTATAATAGTTTAATTTCATGTTACTTCTATCCTTTTTCATCCAACCAAGTAAGTAGTGTAGGTGATAAACAAGCAAAGCTATATCTACGGAGCTAGCCCTTAAACCTAGAAGTTTACCTCTACTATAGGCAACCCATAGGCTTAGAGGTAATCCCATGTGTTCCCAAATATTGGATTAGGATTTAAAAACATCTTCTAAGGTGTAATAATTTGTGAAAATAGTTATCGTATGCCTGGTGGGACTATTTTCTCAAAGACATCTTGTCAAGGTGAATGTTGGTCTTGACAATATCACAGTTGCATATGGTGTTCTACTCAACATTTGATGACTCCACTCAACATAATATATTTTTGTAGACCAAGTTTTATTAATTATTTATACATATTTAATTTTCCTTACTTGGTTAACTAATATTATAGGTATCAACCCCATAAACCCCCTCCTTCAACCTTAACTTCCTCTTGAAGTCCAAAATCCTCAGCCTATCTTGATCTTTGAAGAATAAGAAGACTTTATAATCCAAGAAGATCAAGAGAGAGAAGAATAACTTGAGGATAATATGATAAATAGAATTCATTCCCAAAATTTAAAACTAAAAATCTAATACACCTCAATGCATATGATGATATACCCCCTAATGCTACCAAAAGTGTTTCCAATTTCAATGGTGAATGTCATGTCACTCCTAGTGAGCATATTAGGGAGGTCTCTAACTTTTGTAGTTTTCATAACGTCACTAAAGTCAATACTGAAATTATACTACTTACCATGTCCTTTAGAGGGAAATCAATGTACTGGTATAGGACATTTCTATGAGGATGTATCACCACTTGGGATGATTTTGGGAAGTTACTAGAATCAAGGTTTGAAGACAAAAGTGATCACACATCACTTATTCATCAACTAATGTAATTAAAAGGGATCCTAAGGATAATTTGCATGACTTAAATGAGATATATAAAATAACTTGTCATAATCTACATCCTCCCATGAGACCACTTGCAAGATTTATTTTCCCTACATATCTAAGGGCTATTAGAACTAACATAGCCATCATGTTATAATCCATGAGTGGTTAAAAATTACCTATGGCTTATGACATATCCATTAGAGCTGAGAATGACCTAATACAAGATAGAAAACTACCTCCATATCTCTATAAAAATTCTACCCAACATGTATTTTATTAATCTAAATCTTGATACAACTCTAAGTGAAAATATGAAGTCTAGAACTGCCCCAAAGAAGGTAGAAGATACAATTAATTAGGAGGTAAGGTCTAAAGCCTTAGAGGCTCAAGTTAGGAAACTTAATCTATATTATGGAGTTAATAAAATCCCCTAACCCTATCCTTAATGAGTAAATATATTCCTACCTCATAAATATGGTCAAGGTAGAGGGTAAGGACAACCTAACTTCAATAGGCCACCTAATGCTTATAACCCAACTTCCACCTCCAACACAAGAGCCATGGTTTCGATTCATAGTAACTTGGTTCAAGGAGAGTAATGGAAAAAAGGAAAATTCATGGATGTAAATGAAGATGGATGACATGATTTGGTAGCTCGAGGAGGAGTTACTCTTGAATTGTCAGTATAAGATAGGAAATTTATGCAATCCAAATTCATTGAAGGGTGTGGCATTCAAAGAGTGAGCCTTGAAAATTTTCCAGTGGAAGACACCTTTGTTATAAATAAAAATAATTAAGTTATAGGTAATACTATATCCAATAAGAAGAATTTAATATATGTCCATGGTGTTAGCACAAGTTCAAGTAATCCTCTTACAAAGTAGTAAGGTGTGAGTCCAAGTGTGATAGTCCCTACAACTTCTACACCTATTTCAAATTATAATGTTGGAAAGTTTACTTAAAGTGATCTAATGCCTCAATCTCAAGTCACTTATTTTCCCTCAAAGACACAATAAAATGTAAGTGTTCTTAATTTGAACATTGTTGATTCTTTGAAGAATGTTAAGACTAGTCTCTCTCTTTGGGAAATACTTCACTTGCCCAGTCAAAAAGATATTCTTCAAAATCAGCTATAATAAATTCACCTTAGTCCTAAAACATCAAAACATGATGGTGTTACAATCACTAATTCTCCAACTCACATATTTGAGTCCTCTTCCAAAACTGAGAAGCCTCTACCCTTATACCTCACTCTCATTATTGGAGACAAGCTTATTCACAATTGTATTTTGGATAGTGGGGAAAGTACCTTAGTGATGCCAAATATTATGGAAGATAAATTGGGTTTGAAATATGAAATATATATTAAGGGAGTGATGAAACTTAATGGGACACTATCTAAGTTAGTGGGACTTGTCAAATGTTTGAGAGTTTTCTTGCATGATTGTCTAAGCTTCCCAATCCTTCAAGATATAATAGTGGTTGATTTGCTTGCTCATGTTTTTATCTACCTCTAAATGGATTTCATAGCTAAGATATGAGATTATCTCTCAGATAATTATTCCTTTTTGGCCTTCAAGTCAAGGTTTTGATCAAAGGTAACCATTGGAACTCAACTATTGGCTAAGTTTCATATTAAGCCATATGTAGAAGCAAGCTCTAATCTGAATTTTGTCATCAATGATCAAGAAGAGTCTATTATGGATGATGGATCATCCTCTAAGATTGATATCATATATAATATTTTCCTAGATGAGTATGGTAATTAGACTTATGGACATGATCCATACACTTTCTTTAAGCAGACTAATCTTGACACATACATCATCCATGAGGGAGGTGATGGACAATCTGAGGTAAGCACTGATAGTTATTTTCCACAAGATATTAAGAGCAACTACCTTATTCATTTTCATGATGATGATGTTATTAAAATCATGGTAGATTAGGATAATCATGAAGATAATTCCATTCTACTTGCACAAGATGGAAGAGTCCCTGTAGGTGACAACCATGAAGAAAAAGATGACCTATGGCGATAGTTCCATGCCATAGTTCAAGAATTTAAATAGTTAAGTAAGTCAACTTCTCCTCTTAAATTTTGTGAATCTGATAGTAAGGTGGTTGATGAGTCTATTAATAATTAAGGAGAGTGTCTTTTTAAGCATTAGAATATATGTCAAACTATTGTCATTATGAATGCAATTATGAAGGAGTCTAGTGAAGCCAAAGTAGAAAATTTTGTGTTTGAAGAGCAGTCAACACCTCAACCCAAGGTTAAACCATTTTTAGATGTGTTGGATCAAAAATAATATAAATTTTATGGTTCTAAACATCAAGTGTGTCATGTTCTAGAAAAAATTAAAGTTGAGGTAACTTTGATTACTTCCAAGTTGTAGTTGAAGAAGTACCAATTGGACATAGCAGAAGTCAAGAAAATTACAAACTCAAACAAGTATTTGGAGAGATAGGAGTGTCCTTAAAATATCCAAGTGGCACACTTGTAGACATAAGAATATCTAAAGGTGGTATGTCATTTGACTATCCACATAAGCAAGTGTTTATTGATAAGTATGTTTCACATGATGGGTTACTTTCTTAGAGAAAAAATGATGCAAGAGGTACCATTTTTGACCCTAGTTAAAGTAATAGTGATTTTCCTTCACCTCAAGTGTATGAGGTTTTGTACATACTAGGATAGGTTTACTTTGATTATGTTGTGTGTGTTTTACATAAGTGTTATTTAGAACACAAGTGTGTTTGCTTTAGTGTGTTATCTTGTGTGTCTTTTTCTATTGTTTGGTGTGTTTTGGTGCCATCTCATAGCTATTTTAGTGTTAATTATAGTGTATAGGTGACATTATATCCCAATGTATAGGAGAAGGCTACTGATCTTTGGCGTAGCTGACTTGACACCCCTAGGAAGTCACCACAATATTGAATAATTCTACCAAAAGTCAAATTAGGTCAACCCCCTATATAGTCAAAATTGTTATAGAGATATTCTAGGGTGTAAATGTGTCCCATGGTCTTTAATAAGGTCAAACATATGTTTATCTTTGTCATATTTGTTTATAGTTTGTCCTAAGCCATTATAAGGTCACATTTTGAGTCATTTATTGAAGTAGTATAGTTTCCATAGGAATACAAGTGTGTCCAAGTTTACTCCAACATCCAATATGTTATAATATGTCAAGGAAACCATTTTGAGACTAATAAATTATAGGTGAAACATTCATAATAAGAAGATCAGGCAATTTCATGTGGTTTTAGGTAGTTGTATAGCCTATACAATAGTTTAGGCATGTATGGCTACTTCAAAAGTATATATTTAGATTCCTAAAGTCAAATTCCATGCTTGGGTAGCTTTTATAGGCCCAAAAATTTGAAAAACCGTCCTAACTTTCCTATCACTCTCCTAGACAAGGTCAAATGGTCAACCAATTTCAATTTGATATGGGAAAGAGGATGTGCATTAGAGAAAATGATTTTGGTGGGTGATAATACTATTTATTTACTCAAAATTAATTTAAATAATCATAGGATTAGTGATTTTTAATCCATGAACTATTGTTAAGAGTGTTGGCTCTTCTTTTCTGCCTACACATCCCCATGGCCTTCAATTTTCTCCTCTTTTTAGATTGGTCTTTGAAAAACAAGTGGTATACATGATATTGAGGAGTATGATCATCATTATCAAAATTTTATCAAACAATTTTTCATATGTGGTGTGAATAAGATAGGCATAATCATCTCATTATACTAGTAGAGACTCTTTTGAAGTTTGCAAACTATGCTTCACCTATGCAGAGTCTATTTTCCTATAAATGGATTCAGAATAAAGATGGAATGTTTGATTTTAAAATCTAAGAGTATGTTTGATCACATTTTGCATGAAGGTATTTGTCTCAATATTTTTTATTATGAAATACAAGGCCTAACAATTGCACACATCAGGTTTCCTACAACATTCACCTACAATCAAGTGAAATAAACCATGATAAGTCATGATTGATGAAATTAAGAAGGTTTCAAGGTGCGAGAATATTATAAAGGTAAAAAAATAAGAATTAACCTTTAAAATGGTTAGAAATTGGTTATGAGAACCAATTTAACACACACAGTCATAGACCATATTGACCTATAGGTAGTCTCTAACAAATAGCCTAAGTTTAATCCAAGAGGGCAAAGCAATGTTGATATGGAGGTGTTTGAGCTCAGTTGAAACCTTAAATCAGGTTTAGTAACATGGAAAAGATCATGGTGAGGTAATTTCATGAATTAAGACTTGAGTTCAATGCTTTTAAGTTAGGAAATTTTCAATTGGGATAACTTACCGTAACTTCTTCGAACCAAGTTTTGCTCATATTCTTTATATCCTCATAGTAGAGTGTCTTGAGGAATGGATAGGTCTTAAGGTTTCCATATTGTAGCCCAAGAATATGGGTAATTATTTTAAAAAATGAAGTGTTTTCTTGATCAAGAGAGAGTGGTGTTTGAGTGATTTCTAACTTAGGTAGGTTTTGACCTGAGATACTCAATAAATATTGTGCTAAGATGACTAAAAACAATAAATCTTGTAGTAACCTATAGTATTGAGTGAAACTATGGTATATAAACATGATATGAGATAAAATAAGTGGAGGATGGCCTAATTAAATATAATTAATTCATATATATCACCTGCATGAGTTTTTAACTCTTATCTAATGCACACATATAGGTAACACAGTCTAAGCGGGCAAACTAACTTATACTAGTGGAGAGATGTAGTTTGAATGTGAGCATAGGTATCTAGGAAAGAGTTAAGTTAATAAAATATAAATTATATTATGGAATTAAATAATAACCTATCCATGAAACCTAATGTATAAACATGAACATACACCTATAGGAATTCTAATTTCCTGAGGTGAACACTACAGTCAACACAATACATGGACTAGCCTATGCAAATGGAGGATGCAAGGATGAAAGGTTGGAAGAGATGTAAAATTGGGAAAACTTATATATTTAAATATAATAAATATTACATGTTTTTTTATCCCTTGATCCAAACACTTTGACTCAGATGGAGATAGAACAAGCCCAACTCTGCATACAAACCCTGTAGATAGTTCATAGATTGAACAACTAGTCTTAGGGATTTGGAGGTTTAAGGGATATAAAATGTTAATATAACCATGAAAATTTGTGAATATGTTATTAATTACCTTATATATCCTATAATATTCTATTTTTACCCAAGTAAATAGGGGATATTCCCTCTATTTTATCTCAGATAGAGGGTACTCCTAGACAGTCTAATTTACAGGCATAGTGTGTAAATGAGAAAGGGGTGAAATGATAAAGCATGTATTACTATAGGATGATTTATAAATTTTATTTGGACATGAAAAATTATGAAAAAACATCCATGGTCCTGATAAACCACTTAGAGGTGGTCATAGGTCATGAAGCACAGTTAGGCTTAGAACAAGGCCTAAGCCCTACAAGGGTCCAAATTCATTCACATGACCATGGAAAATTTAAAATATATATGAGAGACTTAAAAGTGATGTATAATTTTGATTTAATACTTTAGTTTGTATAGGAACAACATAGAGTGTTCAACTTAGCCTAAAACCATGATAGGGGTACTTAGAATGCATGAGAAACCCCGATAGGCCATTTGAAAATGCTCACATCTATCCGGATTGATTGGATGGTGTCCCAAGGAGATAGGGGTAGTGGATTAGGGTAATACACTTAGTTTTAGTTGATTTTTTTAATAATTTGAGCATCTAGTTTTTATGAACTATTTTTAAGAACCAAAACCTACTAAAAGCCTCCTAAAACCCTTATCTAGACCTGATGAAGAAAATATGAAGGGTTATACATTTAAAAGGGATAGTTTGGAATTTTAAGTGTTTTTTAATTATATAGTAATCTCCCATGATCCTTCCCACCTAATTGGTACATATTATCACTTGTATGAACATGTCTATTTAAGGGTTTTCTATAAGTTTTGGTGTGTTTTACAGGTGTAGAGGAGGATTGGTGGATGAAATATATTGAAGGAGGTATATAGGGAATTATTATAAATCCATTAAATCATATATTATCATATATTATATTATAAATACTTTTGATACATTGTTCACTATAGTAAATCTTGGACAGATAATGAAAATGAAAAGTCATTGCCTAGTGAGAAGATGAGATGTCTAATTTGGGATGTTTTTAAGGTCCAAGTCATAGATTAGAAAGAAAATTGAATTTTAATAGGTGTACTATCACCTATTCCATATATTTTTTCAATAAATTTAAGGTCACTTTGATGAGAAATATGAAGATTGAGGCTAAGAGAGCTAGTAAGTGAATGCAAGCAATGAATACAAGTGTCATGAAGAAGGCTATCAATTAGCAGAGTATATGTTAACTATCATAGCGTGTTTTTGATCCCCCTAAGATAGTGAATATGTGTCAATACTTCCTAATTTAGTTTTAATTAGTCAATAGATGCTCCATCATGAAGGTAGTTGAAGGTTTCTATGCCAGTTTTGAAGAGTTGTCATGCTTCAGATGGACACTTTTCCAAGAAGACCTTCATGGTCTATTCTCCACTTCATTATTATACAATGTAACTATTCCAAATTACTTGAAAAAATTTCTTGTGACCCTTTATATCCACTTCTTCTCTCTCCTCTCACATGATCTATAAATGCAATCCATTTTAGCTTTTGTAAGAGAATCCACACCTGGTATGGTGAAGACCTATTGGTTTGAATATTGTATTTACCTTTGAAATAAATATTTAAAATTTGGTTTTGAGCTCATGAAATTTTTTTCTAAGTGTGTGAAGTGATTCTTAGTGAAGTGTCTAGTGATAATTATGTATCCTTGTCTTCTCTTTACCCTTTCATGTTTGATGTAATTAGTTCTCTCTCTAACATGTCACATGAAGTTTATCTAGTGCATTTGTCTATCTTTAAGTGTAAAGAGTATCCTTAGTGTCTATAATTTGACTTATTGTTCACTCAAATTAAGTATTATAATGCATATCACCTCCATGTTTGAAATACTTATGTTGGAACAATCTAAGATGTTGAGACTAGTATTGTGATGTCATATTTCTTAGTGCAAGTGTATGGTAGTCTAGTGGATATCATTATAGTGTATCACCTCATTAGAGTAGTTTAATTTCATGTTACTTAAATCCTTTTTCATCCAAGAAAGAAAGTATTAAGGTAAATTTTAGTGGTGAATATTCATTAATTCATGAATATTCTAGTTTGAAAATTTTGAATTTGGTGATTTTTTTTTAGTACGACATAGGACCCATTTACCTAAAATTTTAGGATGTTTTTTTTAGGGGTTAGCTCACCAATGATTTAGAATAATTATGGGTTTATCCATGTAATTTTACATGTGTGTGTGTGTGTGTGTGTGTGTGTGTGTGTGTGTGTGTGTGTGTGTGTTCTTAGAGGTCACCAAATCACCACTAAAGTATCTTTCTTTACTCTGTTGTGAAGAATTGAGACTTGAGGTCAGATTTCACCACCCAATTTATTTTAGTCACCTAATAAAACTCCATCACCCAAAAACATATGACTACTTGTCAGCAATACACCACCTACCAACAACATTGTATCCATTATCACAAAGTCTCATGACAACACTGATGCCTGATAGCTTTATGTCATGTGATAATAACTTGATACCTAGAAACATTATGTTGCAAGATAACATCATAACACCCTAAAACACTATGTTTCACAATAATAACCTAATTCCTAATAACTCTGTGTCACATGATAGAAACCTAACACTTGATAGCACTATGTCATGTGACAACAACCTAACACCCAAAAACACTAAACCACCTAGCAGAAAAACATCTGACAAAACCACTGTGCCCACTCGGTAACATTATGTCACTCGATATCATCCAACCTTAGTTACTATGCTATTAGGAGGTAGCATCAAGGGTTAAACACCACAATAAATACCAATGAAATCTAACATGCTATCTTATTTTATAAACTTAGAAAAGAAGACTATGGAAACAACATGCACTATAAATATAGGTAATTCTTTTTTTTTTAAAAATATTAGTTATTTTTTTTTAATTGTAGAATAATTTAAAAACCATTTCAATACAAAAATCAACATGGATAATGACACTATTTCATTAGAAAGAATTAATTCCAAGAACTTCTCACCATCCAAAATTTTATCAATAACATGCCACCCCTAAAAGACTCTCCTTTGGGCACTTCACTAGAAGACACTCCTTTGGGAACTTCACAAGAGAATTTCAACTTTCTTCAGACACCAATTTTTTTTGAAAATTCCACTCAAAAAAGTTAACGAAGGAAGAAAAGTACATGGACAATAGGAAGGTATTTTCAAGTTGACTAGGCTATAAAATATCCATTTATAAAACCTATAGAACCATAAAATGGTAATGAGCCTCTAATAAAATGAAGATGTATAATTTTTAGTTTAAAACATGGAAAATAACATTTAATGCAACTTAAATTGGACATAATTGAGAAAACATTGTGGAAAAATGTGTGTGTGTGTGTTCCTAGAGGTCACCAAATTACCACTAAAGTATCTTTCTTTACTCTGTTGCAAAGATATTGAGACTTGAGGTTAGATTGCACCACCCAATTGATTTTAGTCACCTAATAAAACTCCATCACCCAAAAACATATGACTACTTGTCAATAATACACCACCTACTATCAACATTGTATCCATTATCACAAAGTCTCATGACAACATTGATGCCTGATAGCTTTATGTCATGCGATAATAACTTGATACCTAGAAACATTATGTTGCAAGATAACATCATAACATCCTACAACACTATGTTTAACAATAATAAACTAATTCCTAATAACTCTGTGTCACATGATAAAAACTTAACACTTGATAGCACTATGTCATGTGACAACAACCTAACACCCAAAAACACTAAGCCACCTAGTAGAAAAACAACATCTGACAAAACCACTGTGCCCACTCGGTAGAATTGTGTCACTCGATAGCATCCTACCTTAGTTACTATGCTATTAGGAGGTAACATCAAGGATAAAACACCACAATAAATACCAATAAAATCTAACATACTATCTTATTTTAGAAACTTAGAAAAGAAGACTATGGAAACAACATGCACTATAAATACAGGTAATTATTATTTTTTTAAATATTAGTTATTTTTTTTAATTGTAGAATAATTTCAAAAACATTTCAATATAAAAATCAACATGGATAATGACACTATTTTATTAGAAATAATTAATCCCAATAACTTCTCACCATCCAAAATTTTATCAATAACATGCCACCCCTAGAAGACTCTCCTTTGGGCACTTTAGTAGAAGACACTCCTTTGGGAACTTCACAAGAGAATTTCAACTTTATTCAAACACCAAATTTTGTTGAAAAATTCACTCAAAAAAGTTGACGAAGGAAGAAAAGTACATGGACAATAAGAAGGTCTTTTCAAGTTGACTAGGCTATAAAATATCCATTTATAAAACCTATAGAACCATAAAATGGTAATGAGCCTCCAATAAAATGTAGATGTACAATTTTTAGCTTAAAACATGGAAAAGAACATAAAATTCAACTTAAATTAGACATAATTGAGAAAACATTGTGGTAAAATGTGTGTGTGTGTGTGTGTGTGTGTGTGTGTGTGTGTGTGTGTGTGTGTGTGTGTGTGTGTGTGTGAAACACCTAGATAGATAGATAACAAGAACGCATAGATGGAAACATGGAAAAGAATTCATGCATTTAAGATATGCATGTGAATACAAAAATGACCAAAAATGACAAAAGCATCTTGCTGAGAAAGGGGAACAATCAAAACACAAGTTGGAAAAGTTATGTAGTCCAATCTTAAGGCAAAATATGTACAGTTCTCTACTATTTTCCACATTTTAAAAAAGGGCAGACCCATTTCTGATTTTATAGATTACAAAATTTTGTTTCAACATAATGGGTTTATAGATATTCCATAGTCACATTGGTCGGATAAAGTGCTTGGGAAATGATAAAATGTCTAGCCATTATTGAGAAGGAAGATTTGAAAGTTTTAAGAGATCATTGTTTATCTCACTATCTATCGATGATGTTATTGTAGTTGATAACATAGCATGGGTTTATATGAATGTGTATACTTTTGAAAAATATTCAAGGTAATCTCATCTTTTAGCTGTCCATAAAATGGTAGAAAATTATAATTCAAAAAACCTTCATAAGTTGGTTGTATTTAATTTAAGAGAGAGAGTTGGGATGGATTATTATGTCATAGCTATGAAGCTGGTGTGTGTTGGATTTTATGGTACATCATTGATGTAGGGGAATAGAAGTGGTCTTTATGTTAAACTTAAAAAAACAATTTCTCCATTTATGATTACAATTCATTGCATGGCTCATAGGATGAATCTTGTATACAAAATTGTTAGCACATTCAGTAATGTTGAAAAAGTGGAAGAGATTATTCATGACTTGCATGCTTACATGTCAATCAACCTAAAAATATTTATGGAGTTCCAAAAAATTTCAATTAGGGTGACATATGGTAAAAAACTACTGAAATATGTTGAAACCAGATGGATTTCCACGTATGAACCTACATGTAGTTTTTTTGAGGAATATCCATCTTTGACAAGTTTTATGTATAAATATTATATTGAAGTTGAAAAAGCAAAAGATTTGTTGTGTTGTTTAATATATTTGAAAATTTACTCACATTATGTGGTATTTTTTCAATGTTGAAGGAAATCAACTGTTTAATGAAACATGCCCAAGAAAGATCTATCTATATTGTTGACTTCATACATTTGAGAAAGCGTGTATGTCAATATTTAGATATATTATACACATCGAATGAAGGATTTCATGAACTTGTTTTTATAACCTAGAAAATTTTGATACATTTTTAGAATCTATAGAGTTATTTGAAATTCAATATACATGATCATCTTTGTGTCATGGTAAATGACATTGAGATCCCAATGCATACATGCTCTAGAAAATTTGAAGTTGTGAGAGCTGAACCTGAAGATGTACCTATGACACATCTACTATATGATACTATTTTATGTAAAACACAAATTAAATTATGAAAAATCTCATAAAGTTTATCCATTGATATCATATAATGTTTTCAAAGGGATGAGTTGGTGGAGGCATGGGAGTTGTGAATCCCATTTTTTGAAATAGTGTTAACAGTCAAGACCAGATCAACAGTTTATTTCAACAATACATGGGTATAATTGTTAAGTATTTATATAAATCTATAGATGTGAATGGATTTCATATTAATGGTATTTTAAATAAACAATTACTGATGTCTTAGTCAACATAGTTTGGGATTATAGTGATGGATCAATTTTAGTGTTTAAGTGACCCAATAGAAAACGGCGCCATTACACAACTATGGAATTTTTTTTATCCAAGTAGCATCTTAAGAAAAAGTATTGGTAAATATTTTATATTATATGAACTTTTTCAAATAATGATTTTTGGATCTATGGAAGATGAGTGAGTGTTTAGTGTATTATCCTTCGTGAAGTCAAAACTTAGAAATAGATTGGAAAAAAATCTAGAGACTTGCTTGAGATTATATGTTTCACGTTATTCTATGGACATGTTTCCTAATGATAGAGTATTTGAAACATGGATTTATCTATTTAAAATAAGAGGCGTGAGTAATACAACTACCAATATGAAGGATGTGAATATCAAGACTAAATACAACATTGGCATGGTAGATGCAAATCACACTTATGATGAGCAAGTTTCTCAAGAATTGTTTCAACTACCTGACTTTTAGTTTGATAAGTATATAAATTACTATTTTATAAAATATTTCATATTCTTTCATCTTCAAATAGATTAAATTCTATAATCTATTTCTTGTATGTTACAATTATGAATCTTATTCAATACACTAGAATTAAGCACTTTATTTGTCCTATTACAATTCGGTGTATTTCAAATAGTATTTATATATCCTTTGCAATGTAAGTCATTAATTAAGAAGAAATAATAATTCTAATTAACATTTTAAAAATAATTTCATTATATCATTCATTAAAGCATACAAGTCTTATGTGTAGACATGCATAGTGCACCATAGGACACTAGTTTTCATGCCATTAAAACTACAATTATTAAGATTTTTTGTTTTCATTATCTTAATTATCTATAATAGTAATTTGGATATCATATACATATATTTAATACATGCATAAGTTTGAACCAAAATATAGACAAATATTTTTAATCACACCAATACTATTCTATTGCTCCTTTACATTAGAACCATTACACAAATATACAAGAAATATTTTTCTTATGGTTGGGGATAACATATTTCCAAATTCCATTATTCCAACACAATCTCCACATATCCTATATATTTTATATTTTTATTACATAACATTATAACTATAAATACTAAAAATATTTAAACTTCCTAACATTGCCTCCACAATAATTTAGATTGATGAATATTTAAACAATGCATTCAACCAACACTTTTTCAAATACTATAACTAATACAATAGCATAAATCCATAGAATATTTACTTAGATTTATCTCCATAGAATATATAAACTTGACCAAAATATATTTTAAATATTAAAATTATATACCCATAGTATTTGGAACAACTGTAAAATATCATTGACATTATAAAATCTATTGAATAAAACTAGTGTTTTTAAAACAAACATGACATAAGCTATTTGAAATATTATAAACTATCATTTTAAACATTATAAATTGTTTGAAACAAATTAACATTTATCTAAAATAGACTCTTCACCCACTTTTTGCTTTCCATCTCCCTCCATGAAAACCTCGTTGTCTTGACCTTCATATGTATCCTCCACTATCACTCCTTCCTTCTCAAGATCATTTACAGGAGAATTGATATTTGCAATATTTTCCCTCTCCTCATTCACTACATCTCCAGTTGAAAGAATATCTGGATCCACATCTATTGTTTACTTCAATAAAATGCTTGAATCCATCCCATGCTCTTTAATTATTTTCTTCAAAGTGTTATTCTATTTATTTAATAAAACATTATTTTTCTTGAATGCAATCACTGAGGTGATGCTTTTATAGGTATTTTTCAATTTCACATTAAGAATATGTGCTTCTTGCTTCAAATATTCATATTTTTCTTGTAATTAACAAATTATATAAGTGTCAAGCACATACAAAGCTTAATAACTAAAATACACGTTATAGATAATGAAAACTTACCACAACTTTTTCCTTCTCTATTTGTGCAATGGTAACAAGGTTTATTTCTCTAGCCCATTTATTGAAATAGGCCTAGCCTTCTCCATTTAAATTTTCCAACTTGTTTATCATAATCCCTAAAATCCTATCATTGTAAACATTATTAACAGAAATTAATCCAGATTGAGCTTACTAGAATAAAGCATCAATTTTTGAGGGTTCATTTTGAACAAGTGAAAACAAATTAACTCTTTGAGAGTGGTTCTGATAATGGACATTTATTTCTTTAATAAGTGATTTTACCCTTATCTCTCATTGTTTTAAATCATTAAATTCCTTAATAACACCCTCCCTCAGATTAGGGATAAGATATTTTAAAACTAAATTTTTCAATGAAAAATTAGTGATGGGATCATGAGAGACGTTCAAATTATCAGTGTGGGGTGGGGTAGCTAGGGAAAAGGTAGCCATAGAATACACTTATATAAGCACATTATCAACTTTAATAAAATCATGTGGATTAAATCCACCATCATCTTGGGCCCTAATTTTGATCTCAAGAAACTCTTCATCCAAATAAATTTACTACAAACATGTCAAACCCTGTGCACTAGAAACGCTACCAATTGAGAAATTTGGGAAATCAAAAATTTGCAGGGTTACTCTAATTTGTGCAAGGAGGGATATGTTCTTTCCTCTTCTCTAAGTTTTGATGGGTGGTGGAGGTGGTGGCATACTTCCTAGTCTATTCATAGATGTAGGGTGGACTATAAAACAAAAAAATATTCAAAACTGATAAATACAAAATCACAAAATTAATGCAAATTCAAATTGAATTTGTTATTACATGTGGTTGGGGTGACTACCTCTTCTATATTATTATACTTATGGGAGTTGCCTCTTCCTATCTTATTGTCTTTGTGGGAGAGAGAATGGTGGTTTCACCTATAAAATGAGTAAACTATCTAGTTAATAAACTATCCAATTCTAAGAACTTCAATTCAAAAAAAAGTTGTAAGGTGGCTAACATTGATCATCTTAGTGGGAATAATCCTCAATGATAATAATTCAAGAGTCAACTACAATTTTTTTTTTAAAAACTAATATGAAAAATATTTTTTCCATTAAATAATATAAGAAATAAATATTAAAAGACATTTGGGGGAACCTGAAAGCAGAGATGAAATAGAATCACTTCTTGGGCATTTAGAAATTTGAAATGAATTGAATGAAGACTCTGTGGATTGGGTATCACCAATCCCTCTAGATCATATTGACCTTTGGATGTTTCCTATGTTCTAATGGCATATGTATGCACTCTTACCTATAATAACTAAAAGGTTAAGAAATGTTAAAATTTGAAATATGTATAAAGCAAGAGAGGTGACTATTAGGAAAAATAAACTTACCTCTTGTTCCTCGATAGAAAAAGCATTATATTTAATTTTTTTATGGAGGGAAGTGGGAATTAAATTATTCTACATATCATATAAGGCATAAAAATATAAGGCCAAAATATAGTTGGAGGATGAAATGGTGCAAGTGTCCTTCAAAAAGGCATAATTCAATTCAACCCTGATCCTAATGGATATAACCTTACACCAGTCACATACAACACCTAATAAATAATGAATAATGTAGTAAATAACCCAGAAGGGAATGTCTGATGGTCTTTCCTATAAAATAATTTTGGCTTGAAAGAAATGTACAATAGATTTGAGAAATGGATTAGCAATTTTTTCAACTGGAATTCCCCTTTAGTTTTGATTATTTATTGTAGACACCTAAAACTGGCTGTCGATAACATCCAATTAGGGTTTTGACCAATTTCTACCCAAAATGCATAATTTGGCCTAAAAACACTAAAACACATTAAATGATGTGAAAATGACGCATTTAAATGCTAATTTTGGATAGGGTATCCCTAAATATGGCAATGTAATTTATGGGCCAACTTACTTTGATCAATTTAGTTCGAATCAAAATGCCAAACTTGCACTTATGTGTTCTAGACTACTCTTTCCTATCAAATATTTTGCACAAGACTTGTGACCTTGTTATTTGTTGTTGACAACATTCTAAATGGGAATATGGTTCTAATGTATTTGACAACACCTTCCAATTCTAATCCAGTCATATTTAGGACCAATAACAAGGTATTCTGATCAATTTGAGTAATTTGTGCATAAAGTGATTAATCATGTTTAAGAGCTAATTAACCCAAATTAAGGCCTAATAAAAAATTCCATGGAAACTTGTTGAATAATTTGTTTTGGAAATGAATAGTGAATATTTGCATCATTAAGTGACCTCATTTCTTGGGAAGACATCCTTAGGCCACAAATGCCACAAATATTAGGATTCATGCCCTCCATGTCTCATCAGTGCCTTCCATGATGCCCTCCATGCCTCTTAATTGACCCTTCTTCTAATGCCATGATGAGGATAATTACACACTTAATTATAAAAATTGAATTAATCCTCAACCACACATCTCAATGTTGAGATGGATGGTTGAGGTTGATTATGATCAAATCCAAAAATCTATAAATAGGAGGTCTCACAACATCATTTCTAAGCTTAATTAGTGTAAAGTTATAATGCAGGATTGGTTCCAAAAAACTTAAAACAACTAGTGTTATAATTCTAAATTAATTACAAGCCAAGCCAAGCCATAAGCCAAAGGTGCCAAGGAGAGATGAAGGTTGTCAAGCTTCCATTGCCAAGGATTTCATGAGCACAAGTTGAACAAGCCACCACAACAAGCATATTGAAGCATCTAAGGAAGCTAAAAGAGTTTTCTTTTGCATTTTAGTTGTGTGTTTCATTCATGATTGTTAACTAAGCTTTCCCTAGTGT
The DNA here is from genome assembly GCA_037957365.1 of Torreya grandis. Classification (NCBI taxonomy): domain Eukaryota; kingdom Viridiplantae; phylum Streptophyta; class Pinopsida; order Cupressales; family Taxaceae; genus Torreya; species Torreya grandis. The sequence continues at coordinate 1,613,390 of JARHVA010000137.1, read as the reverse complement.
CTAGGCCTAGAGATGTTATGTTATTAGTGTGTTTATTTCATTTTGTTTTCATTTTGGAACTAACACAATACTAACCATCCTCTCTTGAGTCAAATTCCTAGATCACATAATGGCATGCCCGATGGGACTAGATGCATCCTACACCTAAAGGAGATCATTTTTCAACCTTAAATATCTTATTTAAGCTTTTGAAACTCTTGAAAATTGGTTTTCTAAATTTTTATTGCCATTTTTGGTTACCATGGTTTTTACACAGTAACCGATGTCAACAAAAATATTGACATCAGTTACTTAGCTAACTGACATCAGTCAATAGAATTGACATCGATCAAATATCATTTTCCCATAACCAACATCAATGGTATTGACTGATGTCAGTCACTATGTTTTTCCATAAACACAGACTCGAGACCTACTTTTCCAAATTTTCTTGTTTCAAACTCAAAAGAGCTTAAAAGCTAAAAGACATGCTAACAATTTTGTTGTAGGACCAAGTGGGATATTTGCTCAAAACATGTTTAAATCACTTTTGCATGCTTAAATTTGGATTAGGAACTTTTTTTTAGTGCTTAACAAGGAATTTTTAGATGTTTTTGGGGAATGTTTTTCAAAGTTTACAACTAAGACCTAGGGGTCAAAAATAACATCACCAAACATTTCATTTGGGTTTAAAATTGAACACACTTATCAATTTTTGCTTTAAATAGTTGTTTAGATTAATATTGTTTAGAAAAAAGAGGTATGTTACATGTATGCTCTTCCATTTTTCCCCTATAGAGAATTCTTAAAATCAAAAGTGCCATTCCTATTGCAAGTAGCCTAGTCTAAGGCTTAGAAAGAAAGTCATCTAAAGCACTCCCCAAAAACTCATCAAAGTTTGGGTGACCTTAAAAATTACCCTAAAGTCTTTCTATTTTCTTTCTTTATTTATTTATGCATCTTGGCTTGCAATGGGGACTTCATCACCTCCCACAAGTTCTTTAGGGAAGCTTTGACCCGAGGTTTCATCTCCCATCATTGACTTCATTTGACTCTTTTAGAGTTGCCATGGGACATAGTGGCACTTTAGACATCACACTACACTGAGAAAATAATAGGATGTAGTGGTTACAAAAAGGACTAGACCTTTTTGCAATAAGTTGAGTGATACGAACCCAAAATATGTGTTTTTCTTTTGCATTATTTAGCATGAAAGTCATTATGCAATTGATTCCCCTAGATTGTTTGAAAACTTGTTAGAATTTAGATAAATCCCCACTTGACATGAAAGTATTATTGGTGTAAGGTGAATCTCAAGGTCCATGTCATAGTACTATCATTTGAGAGAAGTGGGGGTGTAAAAAACCTACTATATAATGCATGTTTAATTTTTGATAAACACTAAAAATCCTTTCAAATGATGTATATTGACATATTCCAATAATACCAAGCAACCTTGTCAGTTTAGGATCTAAAGACAATTAATTCATTGATCTTGTCCTAGTTTAAAGTCTTATTTGGAGTCAAAACTTGGTGTAAACAAATAATCCAAACCCAACACATAGGCCAAATTTTTCTCTGAACAAAGAAGCATTATGCTGCCCATGTGAGATCATCAATTTGACTTGTTCAAAGTTCATCAAAAGCTTGAAAGTCACATCATCTACTTTGGCATAGTTATGTTGCCCAATTGAGTATAGACCTTGACCAAAGTTGTTTAAGTCCTTCACTTGTAATCTAAATTTGAAATTACACCTTTACAAGTTCATAGGGTTGATGTGTTAAGTGGGTTCACCATTTTCACTAAACTTGAGGGAACTTAGGTTTAATTTCTAATTTAGGTTGAAGGCCATTTTAGACTCATAATCATTATCATCACTTGATAGAATTAATCCATTTTGTGCTAAACACTTGCACTTTAAGTCTATACATCACAATATTTTGAGTCAAGAAAGGTAGTGTTATGCTATCAAAATTGTGGAAAAATGTCTTTGCCTTAGAGAGTCTTTGAAACAAACTTTTTTGTCACACCTTTTGGGTAGTATAACATTGTTATGCTGCCCAAATCATTTCAAACACCATTTCATAGACCCTCTTGCATAGAGTTCCATATTTTTTCATACATATTCAGACCTATCCAAGTGTACTTTTGATCCTTTGTCTAAAGCACATTTATACTACTCACCTTTGTCTAGCTTGTTTGTCAAAAATAACCAAGTTTTATACCATTATTTATGATAAAATAAACTATTGCTAAAGTGCCTTTTGTTTCATACATTATACCTAGTTGACCAAGTTCATGTCCAAGAATCTAATGCCTAGTGTTTGTTAGAAGTGTTTCAAATCCATTATATTAAAACTTTCATTTATTTTCAAAGTCTAGATTTTGACATTGTTTGGCCAAGAGTCCTAGCACATGCCTTGTTTGAGCCTAGCTTTTGATGCCACATTTAGCCAAAAGACCTAGTAACTTTTAATTTCCTAGATTAAAATGATTTGAAACACTTCAACCTTAGAGTTTAGCATTTCAATTTTTTGGTCCATTTACTTGCTTAACTTTGTGTGAATAGTGAAACATTAGATACTTCATGCTAGCTTATTTCCTCACAAATCTTTGCATAAACCTTTTGATCTTTTTGACAAATCTAGACCCAATTGAGGGCATAATTTGTTTTAGGTTTTGTATAACTCTTTAACCTTATATCACCAAGCATTGACTATGGATCCCAACATGTATTCCTATACTCATAGTGGAAATATGTACAATCCAAGGATTAGTAATGTATTTGCATAGGAAAAAATGGTGCAAGACCCCTATGTAGATAACATTACTTATGAGATGGAAAGAGGGAGCGGGAAGAGGGAACACGGGCCCCTTCTGCCGCTGTGCTGAAACCCTACTCCTCTGCTGGTGTTTGTGCGACCCCTTAATCCCTTGTTTCTGAACGCAATTTTTTTAATGCAAGATCTTTTATTGCGTGGAACTTTATTTTTGCGGATGGACTGCTACGGGGGAAGAGGGAGAGCAGCTGTGGATTCAGTCGCGCTGAAACCCTCGCGGTCTTGCTTTTTGAGACCAGGTCCCGAGACTTGGGGTTGCTGAGTGTGGCACGGCTACAGGCTCATTTTTTTGTGTGGTTGGGGAAAGTTTTTTTTCCCACTTTGACTGTCGATCCAGCGCGTGGCATGGAGTTGGCTGTAGGGTTACTCGTTCAGTGCACTTGGAGAGGGTTTGGCTACAGGGTGGTCCTTAAACGGTTCCTCGTGGCGGTAGTTGATGTGTTTTTTAGCAGATCTGGAGGGGCTCTGTATTTGCAGTAACCCCAGGGGCTAGATTGAAGATGAGTTTGTTGGGGGTGGTTGCCAGATCTAGTTTTTTGCCATTGCCTTCCATCTGTGGGGTCGTAGCTTATGTTGAAGCACTTCATGACATCTCATGACAAAATTTTGATTTCCAAGGCGGTGTTGCCTCTGTGTTTTGTAGAGGGGATGAATGGGTTGATGATCAGATGGATGTTTAGGGCGTTGGCGGTGCTAGTTCTGGGGTTTGTTTGGTTGGGGATGGGGTCTGAAGGCAGACATTTATGTGGCTCCCAAAAACCCTTCCTCGTGTTAACACGGTTTTGAAATGTGTAGATCTGTTATTGCATGTTTTTTTAAGGTTTCAGGTTCTTGTATGACCTGGATGCCTATTTCAGGTCGTTGAGCCTAGTTTTTTTGTTTAGGTTTCAGGTCCTTGTAAAACCTGGGGAGCTTTGTCTGGATTATCTTGGTGGTTTCAGGGCCATGTAAATCCTGGTTTTATTATTGATGTTCAGTGGGTTAGCCTGTCCTGGAGGTTTTTATTATTTTATTCTTTTTTTTTAATTTTGTAAAGGGTTTCGGGGCCCCTTCAAAACCTGCTTTTACCTTAATCTAAAACATTGCTTATGAGATGGATTCTTATCCCTCTTATAATACTCAATTAGGGGTACATAGCCAATATCCATTAGCTAACTATTTGGTTAACACACCACCTTACACAAAGTAAGACCAAGAACAAACCTTGCAATACTTAGCTAAAATACCAACAGTGGACGAGCTGATAATCCAACAGTCATACTCTACCAGTATGACTTCCACATATGATTCATTTTTGTTTGAGCAAATTTTTTTACAGAACAAAGACAAGATTTTGGTTAGGGCCATAGAGGTAGGGGCTCAGTTTCCAGTAGACTTCCCTCATGAAAATTTACCAAGTCTAGTAAGAGTGCCCCATAATATCATTTACAATCAACAAGCTTCTTCTAGTAATCATATGGCTCTAGTCCAAACAACGTACCAAGACCCTAGTGTATACAATCAAGGCAAAAACATCATGGAAGATCACTTTAACCAAATGTAAACATCATACCAAACCTACCTAAATTTAGCACATGATTTCAATTAGATGAACATGGTAAGTAAGCCTCTCATTGACCTAGTTCCTTCAACAAGAGTGTTGATGGAATTAGCTGGACAAGAAAATATGAGTTTTAAGCCATTTGTATAAACCACTTTGATAGATAACTTGATACATATGCCAGTTATTGAAGAAGTATCTTTAGTGTCTACACTAAATAGTGAGCCAAATGTAGTAGATAATGTGAAAATGGCATCCAATATTGATCAAAGTGGTACTAACACACAAACAACTAGCCAACAATGTGTGCCTATAGTTAATCTCATGAGTAGATCATCATACTAAGGAATATGAGTTTCTATACCCTAGCCTCAACCAACTATTTCCTCAAGTGTACAACCTATAGGATTAGATAATCAAACAATAACTAATGTTACGCCTCAATGACATAATGTGATGAATCCTACTCCTCAATAAGTAGCGAGTGGTATTCCATAACAATAAACACAGTCTAGTGTATCAATGCAATAAAGGATGAATATATTGACACCTCAACTAGGGGTACCTAATATTCCACCTTGCCAAGTAACAATAAACATACCTCTTCAGTCATAGACTACTATGCCAATTAAAAACCATGCCATGACTAATCAACAACATGCAAATATTGGCCAATGACAAATGCTAAATTTGCAACATGATTTTACTTCTTCATAGGGATTTGTGCAACAAGGAGGTCCCCATGTTTTTCAAGTACCTACTAGACAACTATTGGTTCAAAATGTGCCACAAATTTAGAGATAGGGTCTTAGTCCACAAGTTCCTACTCAAAAACAAGGTTTGATTAGTTGACAGTATGTCCCTTTTCAACCACAATAGGCACATTATAGTTATATCCCTTCATCCCAACCATAAAATACTTTAAGTCAAATCTTTATCATTAACCCAAACTAGAATATCGTGCAACCAAATGTGTAATTTCAAGTATATCCCAATCTATCTATGCATATTCCCGATCCATTCCCCAACCAAGCTAATGTAACCCAAAATGTGTCTCCATCATACCTTGGTCAAAGTGTCCCACTTGTGACCTCTCAACCATCTATCCAAACCAATATTCTCCCTCAAACCAATATTCCATCTAGTTTCCTATCCTAATAATTGTAACAAATGAAGGATGCAATTACTACCATTCAAGTAGGGAAGCAGACTAAGAAGTTCAAATTGGATGACGTGTGTTCTTATCCATTCAACATGGAGTATTTATAGATACAATTTCCTCCAGGATATGAACCACCTAAATTTGATAAGTATAAAGGGAAAGGTGACCTTAAAGCTCATTTGATTGAATTCTTTGTCACATGTCAACCAGTGGCATATAGTGACATATACCTTTTGTTTTTGTTTCTAAGGAGCCTGGCTAAACAAGCCTTGGAGTAGTTTTTCAAGTTACCTAAGAATTTAGTAATAGACTTTGATGATCTTTCTAATAAATTTGTGTAGCATTTTTCCTATAATCTTGAGCATGATATTTCATTAGTAGACCTGACAGAAGCAAAGTAGAAAGCTAGGGAGACTTTTGAAAGTTATTTACAATGATGGAGAGCCCTTGCAAGTTGTTTCACCCATAGTTCACCAGATAAACAATTAGTTGGTGTGTTTACTAAAAATTTTCATAGTGAAATAGCCTATCATCCAAAACTACAATGTGCACATACATTTAAAAAGATCATTGATAAAGGTTTGTTGATCGAGTGAGTGCTCATCAATGAAGGGGTCATCAAGATTAATTAAACTAATCAAAATCAAGGTACCAATCATGGAAATGACCAACATCCCATCCAAGTGTAAGCATCAAAACCAACATAGGCCAATAATCATGAAAGATTGAAGTAATTCAACTGAAATAGGAATGTTGTGGGAAATGGAGTAACTGAATATCATCATGTCCAAACTATGTAGACATCATCTGCACCACATTTTTAGCTTACTCCTACCCATTAACCTCTCCAACTAATGCTGCAAGTGTAATAACCAAGACCTACACCACAAATACAACAGTCTTTACCATTGCAAACCCCTCCTCCTAAGAGAACCATGCCTACACGTTGTGTCTTTAGTGACCTAGGAAAACCTATTGAGTCTATATTTCAAAAGATTTCTACCACTAATCTGATTAGTTGGCCTATACCAAAGCATTATTTGCAAGGCATTCCTTACCCTAATTCATACTATGAAAATGAATTTTATGACTATCATTGGGTCAATGAACATAATCTCTGAAGATGTATCCAAATCAAGCATTTAATCAAGAATATGTTATAGAATGGAGAGATAAAATTAGATAATGGTGCTTTCACTTCCAATCAAACTCTTGGGATTTATCAAAACCCATTTCCCTGACATAAGAATTAATAGTAGTAGAATAATCAACAAAAAAAACAATGGCCAATGTAATAGCAAAATAAATAATATCAAAATCAAAGGCCAAACTAGCAGAATCAACAAAATTAGTTGCAAAATCCACAATGAAAAAACCAAGGCCAGAATGGTAACAACCAATAAACCTACCATGCAATATCACATGACTGCAATAGGGTTGTAGGTCACATTATATGGGGTAGCATTAATACCATCTCCATTAATCCTAGACCAAGTACTAATCAGCCTAAACCATTGTTAAACAACAATACTCAACCAAATCATATGGATAATCTTTATTTGACCTGGGAGTGTATACAGGCAAACTAGCAAACTAGGACTTCCACTTTTGGATCTTATAGCGATAACTCGTTCTTGCCACATGACCACATGCAAGTGCACTAATAACTGAGACTTATCCTATATGGTCCCACACCATTTCTAACATCAGTTAGCAATAATGGTTTGGTATTTAAACTCAATTATGAATTCACAACTTATAGCTTGAAGATTAATATCCCAAGCCCGCAACCATCCACCACTTTGCCAGTCATCCAACTAACCATTCAACCTCAGAATAAACCATTCACTACTAACCAAGATAAGAATTTTGATATTATGGAACAATTATAGAAGACACTAGCATAAATTTCTATTTTATAAATTTTGTAGACGTCAATAATCCACAAAAAACATCCTAAATGATTTTTTGACCCAATCTACTATTACTATTGACATATCCCCTGATAACTTTCAAGCTTTGGTTGGACACCTAGCTCTAGCCCAACAAGTCATATTTAATCAAAGCGATATGTCTTCCCTTAACCCACTCCATAATAACCTATTATACATAAAATTTTATATCAGGTGGCATAAAGTAAAATGTGTCCTTATAGATAATGGATCTAGCCTCAACATAGTGTCTCTCAAGCTCATCAAGCTTCTTGGGTTATCATTGGGCCTTTGACCCATGATACACTTTACCATGTGCTAGATCTTGAGTTATCATACAACATGCTTCTAGGCATGCCTTGGTTACATGAGATTCATGCAGTCCCATCAACACTGCATCAATGTATCAAGTTTTTCCACTCAGAGATGGAAGTAAATATTCCAATATATTTACACATGTATGAACATTGAAAGCATCTTGAAGCTGAGTTTCAAAGCTATAATTATCAATATGACATGAACCTAGTTTCAATCAGGATAAAGGACAGGCTATACTTATTGATCCTTCATTAGATAATTGCATAGATCATAATACCTTGGATTCCATGTCCCACATGCCACCTTTTGAAGCTTTTAATCATTTCACCATTTCAGATAATGGATCAAGAGAATATGTGGCCCATGACACATTTCACATTACCAATCTTCCTCAGAATCCAAAAACCTTTAGGTGACCTAAGGTCATCCCACATATGCATTGATAATGAAATAACAAAGATAAGGGACCTGTCACATTTGTACCAGCATCTAGCCTAGGACCTAACCCTCTTGAAGGGAATAAATCATGGTTATACAATGATGACCAAGCTGACTTTTATAAAAATGCAAAGTATCATATTCCCAATAGGATCATGGAACATCACAATTATGAAGGAAGAGGCCTCAGATCAAATCATTAAGGAACCATCGAGTCAATTTCCATGACTAAGTATGAAAGACCTTATGGAGTTAGATTTAAACCACTTGGGGTTGACCCCACATATTTTATTTAAACTCCATCACCAGTGACTAGTGATGATGATGTTGATAGCGAAGTAGAGTTTGATCATAGCCTTACCTTTGATAACCTAGCTAAAACTAACTTATTTGATAGTAATGCCATTTGTACCCTTACCCAATCCATTACCATTATATTATCCCCAACTGATAGATTGGGACCAACAAGAATCCATTCTACTTATTGATGAGTTCTATAATGATGAGGCATTCTATGATTTCTTAGGCCTTAGAGAAAATGTTCTATTGGGAGATCACAAATCAGGATTCTCAATCACATTGGATCCTATAGCCTATTTTGGAGAGCAAGTGAACACCCTTAGCCATAAACAAATAAATAAAACATTGAGGTCCCAAAGTGAAAACCTCTTTGAGGCACTTTTTTATTAGGGAAAAAGTAAAGATAAAGGCCAGTCTAGTGGTGAAAACCTGTTTTAAGTGCCATTAGATGGGGGTGTTCATTCTTCTTCAAATTTAGACTAGGAGACCACCAATAACCAACTTGCCTATAGATCTGAGTTTAGTTTTGAGCAACAACAAGTATTTGATCAAATTCTCCAAGAATTTATAATTGTTTTTGTTACATGTCCAACTCTCCCATTAGGAGATTCAGATTCATCATGCCTAGGAGAAGTTGAAGAGCAAGTCCTAATAGAGGACCCTGACATAGTCCAACATTTCAAGTCACTGCCTACTATCCTAGAAGACAGTTTGACCCTTCCAGTCAAAGATACAATGGAGGTAAATATCGAGAATCCATTAGACTTGAAATGGATAAAATTGGGTGCATCCCTCATTGAGGAGAAATGCGACATTTTTATAGATCTATTGAGAGATTTTGTGGATATATTTGCATAGACCTATTCTGACATGCCAGCATTAGACCCCACCTTAGTTTTGCACCACCTTATGGTTAATCTTGATGCCAAACTAGTAAAACAAAAGCTACGTAAGATGCATCCTTGCATTTTTGTATTGGTAAAGAAAGAGTTGGAAAAACTCTTAGAATCAGGATGTATTCAATCCATTAACTACTCTAAATGGATCTTTAATGTAGTACCTGTTATCAAAAAGCTTAAAGGAATCAAAATTTGTACTAATTTTCAAGACATCAACAAAGCTTGTCCCTTGCCTAATATTGACATGATTGTTGACTCCATGATAGGTTATGAAATGCTTTCACTCATGGATGGCTTTTTAGGATACAATTAGATCCAAATAACACCAAACGATCAACATAAAATAGCATTCACCACTCCATGGAGAACATTTTGTTATCAGGTGATGCCATTTGGCCTTAAAAATATGGAAGCTACATATCAAAGAGTCATGACTCCCATATTCCATGATATGATAAATGATATTATTGAAGACTATGTCGATGACATATTGGGAAAATCTAAGACTAAAGTTGACCATCCTATAGTGTTATGTAAGATATTTGAAAGACTATGAGAGTACAAATTCAGATTCAATCTAAATAAATGTGTGTTTAGTGTAACTTTAGGCAAATTACTAGGCTTCATGATGTCTCATAGAGGTATTGAAGTCGATCCATCTAAAGTCCAAGCTATAGCTGAGATTCTACCACCAACCAATTTGAAGTAACTCCATAGTTCACAGGGTAAGATCCAGTCCATCTGACACTTCATCTCTCAGTTAGCAGACAAGTTCCATCTAGTTATGCACTTTCTAAAGAAAGGAGTTGTATTTTATTGGGATGATCACTACCAAACATATTTTTAATAGCTCAAAGATTATCTTGTCAATTTACCTATTTTATTACCTCATATACCAAGAAAGCCATTTTTGTTATACCTATTAGCTACTGATCATGCCTTGGGGGAATTCTTGGCTTCACATGATGACAAAGGAAAGGAGCATGTTATTTACTACCTAAGTTGTACCTTGGTTACATATGAACATAACTATGCACCTATTGAAAAAGATTATCTAGCCATGGTTTTCATAGCTCATAAACTACATCATTACATGTTGAATAATAAAATTATGGTCATTTCAAAGGTAGATCCACTCAATTATCTACTATCTAAAATAGCTTTGTAAGGTAGAATGGCTAAATGGATCATGCTTATTAATGAGTTTGACATAGATTATGTCAATCAAAAATCAATCAAGGGATAAGTTCTTGCAGATCAACTTCTTGAAGCACCTTTTATGGACACACAACTGCTCAAGTTTCCATTTCTTGATGAATCCATCATGACCATCATGGACACACCCATTGAGGAGTAGCCTTAGAAGATGTACTTTTATGGTTCATTCACTACACATGGATCAAGGGTAGGCCTATTATTTATTACACCATAGGGTGATATAATCTCTAAATCATTTAGAATCATCTTTCCTTGTACAAACAACTTGGCCGAGTATGAAACACTTATTGCAAGACTTTGAAAAGTAGTACATTAGAATATATCTCATCTTCAATTTTATGGTGATTCTCCGTTAATCATCAATCAGGTCACAGATTTTTTTAGACCAAAGATGATAAGTTGGTTCCATATAAATCCATGGTTGACACTCTTAAAAAGCAAATTACCAACATTCATTTTGAGCATATACCGATAGCTAGTAATATAACTATAGATGCCATGGCTACTATTGGCTCATTAATTCGACAAACAAATAAAATCTAAAGAGTGTCATTTCCTCATCAAGAATTTATCAACACCATCTCATGAACCTTTAATCATTGCCATGATTTGTGATATTGTTGGTCCTAATTCTATCTAGTACTTAGACATTTATAACTACCTTCATGACCAAGTCCTACCACCTAACCTATCTCAAAAACAAACCAAAGCCTTCATTCATCATTCCACTCGGTATACTTTACTTGGATACACTCTTTACCATCATAGTTTTGATAGAACTCTACTTCATTGTTTAACTTCGATAGAGTCTACATTAGTGTTAATAGAAGTTCATGAAGGAGTATGTGGAGCTCATTCTAGTGGGGTAGTCCTATCCAAAAATCTCTTATGTAATGGTTATTATTGGCCCAAAATAGATGTAGATGCCACTGCATATGTAAATAAATGTGACAAATGTCAATGACATGCTAATTTGATTCATGCCCCAACAAAAACTTTGAAACTAATGTTGGCACTATGGCCATTTTCTACATGGGGACTTGACCTCATTGGGAAGATTAACCCCACTTTATCTAATGGCCATAAACATATCCGTACCACCACTAAATATTTCACTAAGTGGGTTGAAGCTATACCCCTCACTTACATGACTGGAAAGCAAATTTACAAATTCATATTTAACCACCTCATTTTCTACTACAGTATTCCCTCTAACATTATATCTGATAATGGAGGATCATTAAAGAACAAATATGTAGACCAATTATGTACCGAATATAGCATCACTCAACACTTTTCTATAGTGTATTAGCCTCAAGGTAATGTCTAGGTTGATTCATCCAAAAAAACTATTAATAACATTCTAAAAAAGATTGTTAATGATGTTGGTTGTGATTGACACCTCTAGATATTCCCTACCTTTTGGGCATACTGTACCAATCATTGTACCCCCATAGGAGCCACTCCATACTCACTTGTTTATGGTACTGAAGCCATCTTTCCCATTGAGGTCAAATTGCCTTCACTATGCATCTCTTTCAAGTATGTCCTAGATGATCATGACTATTGAGTAGCTCACCTATAAGAGCTGGACCTCCTAGATGAGAAACGCATGGCCATGATCAATAATATTCAAACATATCAAAATTGAATCAAAGGCCACTATAATAGGCATGTGAAGTATAGAACATTTGAACTTGGTGATATTTTTCTCAAATAAAACCAAAAGAATACCACAGTTGAGAAGAAACATAAAGGGATCCACTTTCCATTTTCAACCTATTAACCCAGCATGTTCTAAAACCTAGCCTATTTGACTTTGGTTTTTGTCATTCATTATGTAGTTTTAGCATCAAGTTATCTAATTAGTGCATCATTTAGTTCAAGAAGTTTAGATAGAGATCATATTCTGGGATAGTGTGATATAAGTTTCAACAGTTGCATCCTTCATTTGTTAGTCCTTTCTTACCACCAGTCTTGCTACTAATTATAACCACCTTTAGGAAAATTATTATCATTGATATATGCCATTGTGTCCTATTTATAACCACCTATGGGAAAAATAGGGGAAATACTAAGCTTTAACGTACCAACTTGCCACTTTTTATGCCATACTGTGTCTTTTTACCAACTATGCCTACTTTATTTGAATTGGTTGTTGTACTAGTTGAATTCCTCCACTGTAAGGGTGGAACTACAGTGACATGAGGTCATAATTTGGGAATATGTAGGCAAATATTAATACTTATTGAGGTCAGCTTAGTCACCCTTTTCCCATGTTCTCACCATTTTTTTAGCAACCTAAGCCACACTCTCACCATTTTGTGAGCAATCGAAGCTCTCACTATTTTACGAGAAAATTTAGTTTAAACACTCTTGCCATTTTGTGAGCTTGAACCATTTGGTATCTCATCATTTTTGATTGAGTTGAGACACTCCAAAACACTTCCAAAACATTTCAAAAAATTGTTAGAAAAGAATAAAAACATTGACCACTTCTTTGCCTTAAAGATTCTGGGAACCCCTACTTAGTTATAAGCAAATCACTTTTCATTTAGTTTCCCCATCTTTATTGGCATTTTTCTCTCTCACACTTTCCATTTTTAAAGACCATTCCTATTCTTTTATCACATCTATTCTATTTGTTTTCATCACTTATCACATTCTTCCCATTCCTTGGGAGAATGACATTTGGCCTAAAGTTTTTTATTGGATATTGCATCCATGGAACTGTGTAGGTAACATCCACTTGCCTAGTGCATATGGAGATAGCTCAACCACCCCCTTTATTTTCTTCTATTCCCACATTTAGTTCATTTTTTAAGTTGTCACCTATTTTCTAGGGGTAATGTTCGTAGGATTTTTATTATGTTGTTTATTTATTTGTTTTTGCTTATTATTTGTTTGTTTGCCTATTTATTTAATTTCAACACTATTGCCTTGATTAAATTTATGTGTGTTCATTGGGTGATTCCTTATTCACATTTACATTGAATCCATCTATATTCATATGTTTACATTGTCATCATGGTTTCTATCATTGGTGCATTATTTTCTATTAAGTATTGGATTACAAGAGTTAGTCTTTATGCATATTTTAGCCAATTATTTATGGTGTTCTATCATAAATCCTACCATCACATGCTATTAAAAACCTTAGATTGAAGAAATATGTTCAGTAAATGGTGGCATCTCTTTAGCACTGACATCCTGATTCACTCCCAATCATATCCCAAATAGAGTAATTAACCACAAAAGAATTTTAACCTTTATTAGTTCGGATGAGCATCTCCCTACTAGTAGGTTTTTCCAATTAATCATTACCCTCTATGTTAATTTATCATCATCCTCAACCAATTTTATCATATTTTTCATAATCGGGGTGTAATGCTTATAATTACCTATGGGCAAATCATTACACACCATCCCACCTGTATCTCTCAATGATTATAACCACCTTTGGGAAAATCATTGTGTTTTCACCACTTCAATTTTTATACCCATATAGGGGCATGTTGTTATATTTTTTGTCTATCGTAACTAGGGTAGCTCCATCTTCTCAATGATTATAATTGCCTTTGGGCAAATCATTAGGTTATCATACCACGTTGCCATTATCAGGGTACAATGCTTATAACCACCTTTAGGAAAACCATTATGCACTATCCCACCTACATTATCAATGATTTTGACTACTTTTTCACTATCATTGTGTTTCCACCCATCATCTTTCTTTTCTTTGGTCCCCTCATTTCGCTTCTTTATTTTTGAGGGACAGTTTGTCAATCCACTTGTGCCAACTATTCCTTTGAGGGGGCATCATATAGTTAGTTTATCATCATTGCAATTGTAGGCATATAAGACCTCTTAATTATTTGAGAATATGTTACTATGATTATATCTTGCAACACCTTCCCAAATAGGGGAAAATTGACACCTAAAATTGGCTGTCGATAACCTTCAATTGGGATTTTGACCAATTTCTACCCAAAATGCACAATTTGGCCTAAAAACACTAAAACATGTTAAATGATGTGAAAATATCATATTCAAATGCTAATTTTGGCCAGGGGATCCCTAAATGGGGTAATATAATTTATGGGCTGGCTAACATTGATCAGTTCAATTCAATTTAAAATGCCAAATTTGCACCTACATGCTCTGGATTGCTCTTTCCTATCAAATATTTTGCACAAGACTTGTTCCTTTATTATTTGTTATTGAAAAAATTCTAAATGGGAATATGGTTCTAATGCATCTGACAGTGCTTTCCAATTCCAATCTAGTCAAATTTAGGACCAATAACAAGGCATTCAGATCAATTTGAGTAATTTGTGCATAAAGTGTTTAATCATGTTTAAGAGCTAATTAACCCAAATTAAGGCCTAATCAAAAAATCCATGGAAACTTGTTGAATAATTTTTTTTGTAAATGAATATTGAATATCTGCATCATCAAGTGACCTCATTTCTTGAGAAGACATTCCTAGGCCATATATGCCATAAATATCAAGATTCATGCCCTCCATGCCTCATCAATGCCTTCCATGATGCCCTCCATGCATCTTAATTTACCCTTCTTCCAATGCCATGATGAGGATAATTAAAAACTTAATTTTAAAAATTAAATTAATCCTCAACCACACATCTCAATCTTGAGATGGATAGTTGAGGTTGATTTTGATTAATTCTAAAAATCTATAAATAGGAGGCTTTAAAACATCATTTCTAAGCTTAATTAGTGCAAAGTTATAATGCAGGATTAGTTCCAAAAAGCTTCAAGAAACTAGTGTTATAATGCCAAATTGATTCCAATCCAAGCCAAGTGACAAGACAAAGGTGCCAAGGAGAGATAGAGGCTGTCAAGCTTATATTGCCAAGGACTTCATGAGCACAAGCTGAGCAAGCCACCATAATAAGCATTTTGGAGCATCCAAGGAAGGTAAAAGAGGTTTCTTTTGCATTTTAGTTATGTGTTTCATTCATGATTGTTAACTAATCTCTCCCTAGTGTCTAAATCTACATATGTTATGCTATTAGTGTGTTTATTTCATTTTGTTTTCATTTTGGAACTAACACAATAATAACCATCCTCTCTTGAGTCAAATTCCAAGATCACATTTTTAATGAAAATAGAAAACATATAATTGTAATTAAGACATAAAACTAGCTATAATAAATGATTTAGGAAAAATAAAAAATGTTAATATCATTTATAAATCTAACACTTACCAACTGGGTTTATGGCCACTTTGTAGATCGACTCTAAGTATTTTTTGTCAACATCAGATAATGAAGCCTTTGTGTTAACAAGGTTTACATTGCAATGTGTAAGTCTCATTAAATTATGGATATCCAATGGAGAGGTGCCAAAGGATATTGATTTATTATTAAAATGGACATAGAAATAGGTCTCAATATGGTTAGAGCAAGAAACCAAAGATCATAGTAGGTTATTGTTGATCATCATGTCATATGGAGGTATCTGCACAAGGCCTCTAAGTTTGAATTTATCTATCCAATACACATAGGATTATAATTATGTCACCATATAGAAGAAATATAGACATAATATATTCTTGAAAATGAAGTTTTGGATCACCCCCATTTTAGTTTCTATGGATCTGAAAGCCATTAAAACTTCATTATAGAGTTTGAATTTATAGTAGGTGAAACCTAAAAATAAAAGTTGGGATAAAAAAAACTTAGAATAAAGTGTGAAAATGAGGGAACAATGAGGGTATTTATAATCCATGAGGGGAACAAGATTAATTGGTTAGTATGGTCAGTGATAGATAGAGGTACACTATCACATGACAACATAGAACTAGATGGCAACATGATGTTGTGTGGTAATAGGGTGCCAAGTGGCAACATACTACCATACACCAACATGCTACTATATGTTAGCATGGCATTGGGTTGTACCATGGTATCAAGCAACACCATGGTATAGGGTGATATCATGGTACTAGGAAATAACATGGTACTAGGCAATAACATGGTGTCATGTAGTAACATGGTATCAAGCAATAGTATGTTGTTACATGATAACATCCTACTACCAGATATAATACTATCATGTGATGGCATTGGGTTGCACAAATAGGTTAATGTCACATGGTAGCACAGTGTCACTCAATGCCATGAAGTCATGTGGTGGTTTCTATCACATGGTATTATAGTGCCACCTGATAACACAGTGCCACATGGTGGTAGAAATTTACACAATACTGAGTATACTGTCACCCCAATTGAATGTTGTTAGGTGGTTGCATAAAAAAAAAATAAGGTGATTTTCTCCCTCTTATGCACACTTGGATTCACCAAGGCTATGAATCTGATTTGCCTAAACAAACCTAAGGATTTTCCATCATGACCTCTTAAAATGAACCATGGTTAGTAGTGTAGGTGACAAGTAAGCAAATTCATATCTAGGGAGATAGCCCTTAAACCTAGAGGTTTACCTCTACTATAGGTAACCCACAGGCCTAGAGGTAATCCCTTGTTGCTAAAATCTTGGATTATGATTGAAAAGCCTCTCTTAGGGTGAAATATTTGGTGATAATAGTTCTGGCACACCTGATGGGACTATTGTCTCAAAGGCATATTTTCAAGGTGAATACCTATCTTAATAACATCATAGTTGCATCTGATTTTCTACTCAACATTTTCCAACTCCGTTCAACGTAATATCTAGTTATAGACTAGGTTTTATTAGTTATTTATTCATACTTCATGGTCCTTACTAGATCAACTACTAGTAGAGGTATCAAACCCATAAGCCCACTCCTTCAACCTAAATTTCCTCTTGAAGTTCATCTTCCTCAACCTATCTTGACCTTTGAATAACAAGAAGACTTTTCAAGCCAAGAAGATAAAGAGAGTGAAGAGGAATTTGAGGACAATATGACAAGGAAACATGCCTTCCCAGCCTTTAACACTAAAAATCCCATGCACCTCAATGCATATGATGATATAACCCCTAATGTTACCAAAAGTTTTCCCACTTTCAATGGTGAAGGCCATATCACCCCTAATGAGCATGGTAAGGACATATCTAAATTCCATAGTTTTCATAATATCACTAAAGTCAATATTGAAATTAGATTACTTGACGTGTCCCTTAGAGGGAAAACACTTGACTGGTATAGGACATTGCTAGGAGGATATATCACCACTTGGGATGATTTTGGAGAGTTGTTAACCTCAAGTTTTGAAGACAAAAGTGATCACACATCACTTATTCATCAGCTCAATGTAATTCAAAGGGGTCTTAAGGAGACTATACATGTATTCAATGAGATATTTAAAAGAACTTGGCATAGGCTACCTCCTCCCATGAGACCACTTGTAAGCTTTGTTTTCCTTACATATCTAAGGGTTATTGGAACTGACATAGCCATCATGTTGCAGTCAGTAGATGGTTACACCTTACCTAAAGCTTATGACCTATCCATTAAAAATGAGAATAGACTAATATAAGATGGAAAACTACCTCCAAAATTTTCCATGCCCATTTTTTCCAACATGTCTTCTGATACTCCAAATCTTACTCCAACTCCAAGTGTAAATAGTAAGTCTATAACTACCCCAAAGAAGGTAGAAGATATATTTGATTGGGAGGCAAGGTCTAAAGCTTTAGAGGATCAAGTTAGGAAACTCAATATATATTATGGAGTTAATCAAGACCCATACCACTATCCTCAACAAGGAAATAGGCTCCTACCTCAGTAATATGGTTATGGTAGAGTGCAAGGAAAACCTAACTTCAATAAGCCACCCAATGCATATAACCCAACTTCCACCTAAAATGTAAGAGCTATGGTATCAGTTCATAGTAAATTGGTATAAAGAGAGGAATGATAGTAAGAACAATTCATGGATGAAAATGAAGATGGAGGACATGCTTTGGTAGCTTAAGGAGGAGCTAATGCAATCAGAATTCAATGAAGGGTTTAACAGCCAAACAGTGAGCCTTGTAAATTTTGTAGTGGAAGATAACTTTGTTATCAATAAAAATGATTCAATTATAGATAATACCAGATCTAAGAGGAAATATTTTGGAGATGTCCATGGTGTTGGCACAAGTCCAAGGCAACAAGGTGTGAGTCCAAGTGTGATAGTCCCTAGAACTTCTGCACCTATTTCAAATTAGAATGTTGGAAAGGTTACTCGAAGTGATCTAATGCCTCAATTTAAAGTCAATTATTTTACTTCAAGGACTTAATAAAAGGTAAGTGTTCCTATTTTAAACATTTTTGATTCTTTGAAGAATGTTAAAACTAGTCTCTCTCTTTGGGAAATACTTCATTTGTCTTGTCAAAAATAGTTTTTTAAAGAGAAGTTGTACCAAATTCACCTTAGTACTCAACCATAAATACATGATGGTGTTGAACTCACTAATTCTCCCACTCACATAGCTAAACCCTCTTCCAAATATGAGAAGCCTCCACCCTTCTAACTCACTCTCATTATTGGAGACAAGCTTGTTCATAATTGTATTGTGGATAGTGGGGCAAGTACCTCAGTGATGCCCAAACTTGTGGTAGATAAATTGGGTGTGAAACATGTACCATATAGTAAGGGAGTGATAAAAATATATGGAACACCAACTAAATTAGTGGGACTTGTTAAAGGTTTGAGAGTTTTCTTACATGATTGTCTAAGCTTCCCAATCCTTCAAGACATAGTAGTGGTTGATTTACCTGCTCACTTTGTTATCTACCTCTCAATGGATTTCATAGCCAAGATAAGAGGACATATCTTACATGATTGGTCCTTATTGGCCTTCAAGACATGGTATGGAGCAAATGTAACCATTATAACTCAATCATTGGATTAGTTTCATATTGAGCCATATGTGGAAGCAAGCTCTAATCTGAATTATGTCATCAATGATCAAGAAGAGTCTATTATGGATGATGGATCATCCTCTAAGCTTAAGGGCATATCTTATATTTTCCTAGATGAATATGGTGCTGAAACTTATGGACATGAGCCATACACTTTCTTTGAGAAGACTCATCCTGGCACATATATCATCCCTTGATGGAAAATCTGAGGTAAGCATTGATAGTTATTTTTTACAAGCTACTGAGAGTAACTACCTTATTCATTTTCATGATGATAATTTTCTTCAAAGCATGGTAGATCAAGATAATACTAAAGATAATTGCATTCTGCCTGCATAAGATGGAAGAGTCCTTGAAGGTGATAACCATGAAGAAGAAGATGACCTATATAAATAGTTTGATGTCATAGTTTAAGAATTTGAATAGTTAAGTCAACTTTTACTCCTAAGAATACTAAATATGATAGTAATATGGTTGATTAATCTCTTAAGCATTAGAATTTATTTCAAACTACTATCATGAAGGATGTAGTCATGAAGAAGTCTAGTGAAGCCAAAGCATACAATTCTATGTTTGAGGAGCAGTCAACATCTTAACCTGAGGTTGAACCATTTTCATGTGTTGGATCAGAAAGAAGATAAGCTTGATTTTTATAAACATCAAATGTATCATTTTATATAAAAAATTAAATTTGAAGTAACTTTGATGACTCCCAAGTTACAGTTTGAGAAGTGCCAATTGGACATAGTAGAAGTCAAGTAGACTACAAACTCAAATAAGTCTCTTGGAGAGATATAAGGAGTTTCCTTGAAATCTCTAAGTGGTAAAATTATAGACATAAGAATATCTAAAGGTGTTAATTCATTTAACTATCTACACAAGCAAGTGTTTATTGATAAGTATGTTTCACATGATGGGTTGCTTTTTTGGAGCAACAATGATGTAAGAGGTACCATTTTTGAACCTTGTTGAAGTAATGCTGATTGTAATTCACCTCAAGTGTATGACGTCTTTTACATACTAGGATAGGTGTCATTTTTGGTGTGTTTTAATGTCATTTTAGAAGTAGTTTAGTGTCAATTACAGTGTATAGGTGACTCCATAGCCCAATGGATAGGATAAGGTTATTGGTGTTGGAAGCAAAACCACTAAGGGGGGATGAATCAATGAAATATTAAAACTTTATTATAATTATTTAGTTAATTATTCAAGAATAAATACATAATCCATATAGGAATCAAACCATAATAAAGAACATAAATACATAACACATGATATATGTGGGAAACCCTTAAAGGGAAGAAAACCCATAGTGATCACTACATGGACTAATTATCCTAAATCAAATATGCAATGAGTCAAAAATATTATAAATCAACCACTTTTTTTAAGTCACCAACCCCAAATATTCAAGAACTAACTTGACAAAAATATTCAACAAGCATGCACTTGTTAAGAAGCACCAACTCCTTGATTTGTAGACACCAATCTACAAGAGGCTTTAACCCCCTTTACCAAGAACCAAATTGATAGAAGGATTTAAAAATAACCCACTTTATAAGAATCACCAACTCATACTTTAGATAATCCACCTTTCTTAGTTTCTTTTGTCAATAGATGATCATACAATTCTATTCTCTTTATACTTATCTATCTCAAATTCTTTTTGCTATTTTTCTGCTCATCACTCTCAGATTCATTCTATTATTTTTTTGTTCATTATTTTATATTTATAACCACTAATGTGGGGTTAAATCAGTGTGAAAACTCTTACTTTAATTCCATAGATCACCATTAATCAAACAAACAAATCTAGAGATATGGTAATGCATAAACAATCATTCATATGAGCAAGAAGTAGAAATATAACACATGAACACAAGATATATGTGAAAATAATTCAAGAGGAATAAAAACCACTGATTCATATATTTAAATACATTCATATAATCAATTAATCAAACTTTTAGTGAGGCACCAACCCCACAAGGAGCACCAACCTCTCACTAGTCAAGCACCAACTCAACTAGTCCTTTAACAAGTACCAACTTGTAAGGAGGATCCAACCCCCTAATTAACTCAAAAAACTTGAACCTATAATAAAATTTTAACACTTTTTACTTATCCAACTTAATATTACCTCCTTATTTTTCTCTTCTTACTCTTATATCTCTCTTAAATAGTGTATTATGCCTTATCGCTCAACTATCCCTTCCCTTGGTAGAATTAGGTCAAATGAACTTGATCATCACACATTTAACATATTTATATATTAAATGAATATTTATCACACCTATATGATGATATTAAATCCATTTACCTATATTCCCAAACTCTATATCATTTGCTCATATTCTCAATATCCTAACTAGTTAAATTAGGCCTATTAGACCTTTTATTTATACTTGACTCTTGCTTTTACCCATATTGGTCAGCTAAAAACATCATCATAATTGAATAAAATTTTGAATATATAAAAAAGAAAAATCATAAGTGTAAAATCCATTACATATGTCTATCATTACCCTTAAGGGCCAAAACCACCATTAGGCCTAATAGAGACCCAATTCAATTAGGTATTCTCTAAGCACACATTTCACTTGGGCCTCCTTGGAACACCTTGAGCCTCAAAAAATGAATTAGAAACTTTATAAAAACTTAAAATATACACATAATAATATCATCTTATGTACCGAATACCATTTATCTCATTTCGCTCTTTGAACCACACAATTAGGTATACTCGCCATTAGGCCTTCTTATTGCCAACAAGTCTATCTTATAAATCTAAATAATACACTCAAATTTTCCACATAAATATAATAAAAATCACATGGATATAATATTAATTACATCAGGTTAAACATCAAGTACATTATCATTCACCAAACAGGTCAAAAGACCTCAAACTAATCAATTTGATATGCTCACTTAGAAATACACATAGGACTTAAGAACCCGATCAAAAGACTTTAAATTTTCAAACCTTAATGGGAGTTTACAATGAATAAAAATGTGTTAAAATTTACCTATAATACCTCAATAACAACTTCATGTTAATTTTATTGCATCAACTCTAAGTAAAAAATCTCAGGAACAACATTCTCACTCATACACAAAAAACTGCCTATAGCTCCAAAAACACAGTCAAGAAGATCAAGTATTAGAACACATGTGCGAAAATTTTATGATATTTAAATGGGTTTAAATGACCATAAAACATCCTTATAACATATTTTACAATATATATTTAAATTTAAAATATCAATATTAGTTTTACAAACTATTCTCACATCTTTACCTTATGAAGATTTCATTGTGTTAGACAAATCACTTTGAGAACAACTTTTAGAATGTTTGTGTGCATCAAAAAAAATTATAAACAAAGGGGATATGAATTAAAATTATTTAAAAATTACCCCATGTATTTTTATCCATCCCTAATCCTCTACAACCAATCCCTAATCTCTTTCTCACTATTGCCTAGTTTTATCATTGTCTTGCTCATTAGGCCCTTTTAGCGATAGACCAACTTCCATGACCAGTTTAGCACATTTTAGGTCTAAAAATTTATTATAAAATTATATTAAAAAAAACTAAAAGTCTCACACATCATCCTCCATCTATTTTCATGCTTTGACTTGGTCAACCCTATATGCTACATCAAAATTCTAATAAATAAGGGGTTTCTTGTAGCTTCTAGTCACTCTTATGATAAAACAAAACCACTTGGAGAAACATGGAAGAGTCCTTTACAATTTAAATACATAAAAAAAAAAAATCATTATGAGCCATAACCAACAAGATCTTTCTATTGGGTCATTATGAGGGTTTTAAGAGGGTTTTGACTGGTTTCCCTTCTTAGCAATCATTTATAAAGGATTACCCCTTAATTATAAAAATAATGCTAGGAAATTAAATATAATAACCTTCCAAAACTTCAATTAAATACTTAGGATCTCATGCAAATTTTGAATGTGCCAATGAGAAAAATAAGTTCCTTCTCGGGTTTACAACACCCCATTTTGTGCACACAAAAAACCTTAACACCAATTTTTATGCTTTCTCCTTTAGGATATGACCTAAAACTTGGTAAACACACTTATCATAACCTATAAAACCTATATAAATTATATAAATATATATGACACCTTTTTAAATTATTTTGAACCCTCACTAGGCCACATTAGGTTTATTTCTACATTAGGCCTTGAACTGCTAGTCATATTTAGATCATGATCATACCTTAAAACCTATTATATTGTTCTCAAAACCTTATTATCATTTAAAATGACCTCATAAATTACTCAAAAACTACCACCCATAAACTCTTAATACTCATACTTCTTACCTCATCATGCTAACAAGCATGTGCTTCCTCACTAGGTTCTCTCAAGTACATGGCTTATGAACTCAACATCAAAAACAATAATGACCACTCAAAATAACATCAATGAAAATTTCATGACATCAATGACAAATTTATGCATACCTTAGAACACATTATAAATATCTCCCCATTTTTCATTGATGTAAATTACTCATTGATGGCACCCTAATGTAGGGGCATCTTAGGAATGCCCAAAAGTGATCTTGGAAATGAGTAAAATTTGAATTTAAATCCTTTGGATGTTTTCCCACCTTTTCCTAATTTTAAATTTCAAATGTGTAATGAGGGATTGAGATTTTGTTTATATTATTTAAGTGGGTTTTAATGTTATGTCATGTTTAAATATGTTTGAATATACCTATAAGGTCTTTTAAGAGTCCTAAGATGATGTTGAGTTATTATGTCATGTTGATAGTGAAAGGTGGCAGTCAAAATAGTCATCACCCTACGTGGGTCTTGTAATAGTTTGAATTTTCTTGTTTCAATAAATGGTTATAGATCATGTTTTTATTTTCTATTTCAATATATAAATGAGTGATATAGAGTGAGGGGTATGTGGGAAGAGTAGGGTAGGTGTGAAGAAAACAAGGGTAGACATGTTAGAACATGAAAGAGGTCTGCCAAGGCAATGTAAGATAGTGAGTGTTTTATAATGAAATAAAAAATTCAAATGAATAAAATAGTGATGGATTAATTTATTCCTTTGAATATTTTATTATCTTTCATGATAATATTTTGTTTTCATAATTGATGATAGGAAAGTTCATGAATTGATTACTACTCTGTATATTCTATTTATTGTATTCTAAGGTTTTGATAATCTTGGAAAGAGTTCAATATTGAGGTAAAAATGTATGGATAAAGTTTTAGGTGTATCCATATATACATTTTAAATTCATATGGAAGTCTAATCTACAAGAAAGGCTTTAGAGTGAGAAAATACTTCACATTTTGTGTGAAAATTGTTGATTGTGCCAACATCTTATATGCATGATTTATGAGTTCTTAAAGAAGGTGGTAAGGGTATTAGATCCATGTAAAATATTTTTTGAGATGTATTAAATCCATAACCAAATCATTTAGTTCCTTTTAATTGTATGTGAATAAATTTAGTGATCATATGTCTTGATATTCTATGTTTAGGTCTGCTTATAGTGAAGAAAGATAACCTAGTCCATACAACTCAATAAATTTTGTGTATAAATTCTTTGTATGATAATTTTTTTGGGAGAAAAATATGAATTATAATGGGTTTATGTTATATATGAAAGGTTTTGATAATTTTAATAGAGTTTATGAAGTTGTTTGGAGTAATAAAGGAACATAAAACCCTGCCTACCCTGATTTAGGTGGTAGAATACAGTGTTACCAAACTGGGTTTTGCATTTGTGATAGATATAAAAATAAAAGTTGTGTAGGGTATATACAGACCAAATTTATGTGGATTGGGGTTTTTAAACCTCATAAATTAATATTTTTGCCTTTTTATAGGCTCTCGGCCCTAATAGTGGCCTAGAAACCCTAGATTTAGGGTTTGGTCCATAGAATAAGATTTAACCATATAAATCTCACCAAAAATTTTAGTATTATACATATTAAAGTGATATAACTAATTTTGAAGGTTACAGAGGTGTATAGATAGATATGTATGGATTATTGAGGACTGAGATGGAATAAGTCTAGAAAGGACCTAGTGAGATAGGACAAATAAGAAAAGGGTATGTTCTTAGAGGGTGGAAGTGAAAAAATATTTGATTAATCTAAAAGAGGGAAAAGGGTACCCAAAAATGTCATTTTTTTACCTTATTTGACCATAATTTGCTCAGACCAAGGAATTTTGTCCATTTCAAGGCCTAATTATGGAGTCAAGTAAGAATACAAGTACAAAACTTTGCAAAGGAACCTCACCTAAATTTTTTTTGTAGCATAATATTTATAAAGGGTACTCAAAAAAAAATTTTTTTTCCTAGATAAGATGTTTTATGGAATATATCTAAAGATTTCTCCTAAAATAGGGTTAGTAGGCTTTTAAGGCAAGAAGTTGGATATTGAGTGAAAGGCAAGGTGTTGAATGATGAAATTGGTTTGAGATGAAATGTTAGATTGATTTATGTGTTTTTTAACTTTTATTTACAAAGGTGTTTTAGTTTGGCCCTTTTGGATAAAGTAGGCCTAGTGTTGGCCAAGGAAGCTTTATATGTTTACAAGCTAAGAAGAAGAGAATTGCAAGCTAGTGGGCATAGCTCTGCATCATTTGGTATTAGATCCATATAGATGCTATAGGAAGATATATAAAATTATAGATACTGATTAATATATATGGTTCATAGTGCATGTTGCAAGAAATTGCAAACAAGGAAGCAAGTTACATGGATTTTTGTTGCAAGACAAAGTTGAGACAACAAAAGGTATGGTTTGTGATTGATTTATTGAATTGAATGTATGAATGATAAGTATTGTGGTAGAACACCTATATAAATTGAGATATTAACAAGCTCAAGTGAGAAATATAATCTCATAAAGAGAGCTTGAGAAGGAAAAGATAGTCCAGTGTGAAGGATAATAGGTGGAAAGGCCCAAGTGTAGTATGATAGAGAGAGAAAAGTTATAGGTGTGAACCAAAGAAGTGGCCCAAGTGAGGCCAAAGATAAGAGAGAGAATTTACCCAAGTGAGGTACTCAAGAGGAAGATGAAGGGATAAGTAGAGAGAAAAGTGAAGGATAGGGTTGAAATTGAAATCCATAAAGAAATAATGATAGAAAAGGAGATACAAGAGATGAAAGAGGCATTGGCCAAGATGGAAAAAGAGTTGATAAATATTCATAATATATATATATATATATATATATATATTGAAATGTGGAATCAAGATCAAGAAAGGGATTAAGTGCAACTTTATGGAAAGGATACAAGAGAGAGATAACCAACAGGTGATATAACATTTGGAAAGGTAGCTGAAGGAGATGGAAACATAACTTGCCAATAAAGAGGAGAGAGAGGCAATAGAGCCTCAAAAAACTTATTCTAACAATGATGTGTCATGGTTAAATGCAGGTGAAGATAAATAAAGTGAAGAGTATGTTGGAAATAAAGGAGATGAGTGGACATCAATCCATAAAGAAGAAAAAGATGATGCATTGAAGAGTATAGGTGTATCTAAGTATGAGGTGATTTGTTACCCTAAATATGGAGAGTTATTTGATGGAGAAGAGTGGAGAAATGAAGATAAGCAAACAACATATGATGAGGAAGACAAATACATGACAAGTAATGAAGTGCATGTGGTTTTTGATGAATACTTTGAGGATGAAGATGACGTGTTGTATTAAGACACTATAGGACTGTTTGAAGAGTTCCAAGGATCAACTAAGAAGCTAGAAGCATAAGAAGTAATTAAAGAGAGAGAAGAATGGGTAAAATAAAATGTGTAATTAAATTACTTAGATGATTGTATAGAATGATTTTATATTGGAAAGAATAAGCAAATATGATAGATCACATAATGATAATTGATAGCAGAACAGAATACTAGATAATATAGCCACTTCGAGGGGAAAACCTCCACATCAATGCACTAATAGAAAAATACCTAACATATTAAATAAATACTAACCACTACCTCCTATATATAGTCCACTTATCCAAGGTTATTCCATAGGTTGACCTATCTAGGAACATATAGAAATGTAACACGTAAATAAAAGAGGTATGTAAGCCATAAGTCGACCACACATATCCCTAGACACACCAATGGTTAAGGGTGTAACAAGCCCCTCAAATTCAAAAAAACATTGTCATAAACATTTTGGCAACTCTAGATGTTGTTGCATAAATGCTTCATCCTCCCAAGTGGCATCTTTACATGGAATATTCTTCCATTTGATCAGGTACTCTGTAATTGCTCTAGAATGCAGCTGCTTGGTGCACCTTTGAAGGATCAGCTCAAGATCAAGAAAAAATCTACCTTCATCATCTAATTTTAGTAATTATGTTTGAATGGTAACTCTGTGTCTAATGACTTTCTTTAGGAATGATACATAAAATATTGGATGTATGCGAGTGGATGAAGGAAACTTTAACTTGTAGGCCACATTGCCAATTTTATGCAAGATCTAATAAGGTCCATAATACTTAGGGGATAGCTTGTTATCCTTTTTTTTTTGATTTAATGACATATATTTATATGGATTCAAGTGAACAAAGACCCAATCATCAATTTCAAAATTCCTCTCACTTCTATGTTGATTTGCCTGCTGCTTCATATGATTCTAGGCGATAGCTAAATTTTCACACAAACTTACAAGGACCTTCTTTTGATGATGAATATGTTATTAAATTGCACAAACCTTAGGATGGACATTCAAGGCTGAAGTGATGGATGGAGGGTGGTATCTATATACTGCCAAAAAAGGAGACATTTTGGAAGAACTATGAACAAAATTATTATACCACCATTCAACAAGTGATAGCCAATGAACCCATTTATCTTATTTATCAAAAACAAAACAACAGAGATATCCTTTCATACATTTGTTGACTACCGTAGTTTGTCTAATAGATTGAGGATGATAGGATGAACTATGAGCCAATTGGGTGCCCAAACATGTAAATAACTCAGTCCAAAAATTACTAGTAAAAATGGAATCTCTATCATTGACAATGATCTTAAGGGTCCCATGTAGTTTCTAAACTATATTGAGAAAAGTAGTAGCTACTTTACTAGTAACAAATGGCTGAGATAAAGAACAAAAATGAGTATACTTACTAAGATGATCTACAATTAACATTTTGACCATCATATCTTGGTAACCCTATAATGAAATCCATAGATACCTCTTCCTAACACTTGTTAGGGATGGATAAAGGCTATAAAATACTTAGGGTTTTTCTGGTTTCACCTTTGTTTTGTTGACAGATCATACATTTAGGCACATATTTTTGGACATCCCCCTTGAGACCTTCCCAAAAAAAAATCCTGCTTGATTCTGTGATAGGTTTTTAAAAATTCTAAATGACCCCCAATTGGAGTTACATGAAGTTCTTTAAGGATTTTTTGTTGAAGAAGAGAATTATTACATAGGTACAGTTTGTCTTTATATCATAATGTATTACCCTTCCATGTGAATATTTTAAATCCACTTAAACCTTGCTGAAGATTTTGAATCAAATCATGAGCAACACTATCATGTTCCTATTCTAATCATGCTTCATCTAGTTAATCTACATGTAAAATGGTTATGGCACATAGCAATGCCTCAACTGATTCATCTTTTTTGGATAGTGTATCTGCCACCACATTGTCCTTGCCTTTTTGTAAACTATTTCAAAATCATAGCCTAACATATTAGTTACCCATTTATGTTGTTCTTTAGATGACAACCTTTGTTCTAAAAAATATTTGAGACTATCATGATCAGTCTTTACCTGAAAGTGATGACACATCAAATAAGATCTCCATCTTTGACTACATGCAAAATGGCCATCATTTCCTTCTCATAGATGGGCTTGTGCTGATTTTTACCCTTTAGTTGATGACTTTCAAATTTAAGTGGTTTGCCTTCTTGCATGAGTATAACACCCATACCATACCCAAATGAATCACATTCAACCACAAAAGTCTTAGAAAAATCAAGAGAGGCTAATACTGGAGTAGTGCACATAGCCAATTTGAATTGTTTAAATGTTTGGGTAGCTATATCAGTCCACTAAAAAGATACTTTTTTAAACAAAGAGGTGAGTGGGGATGCAATACTATCATAATTTTTGATAAACCTACGATAGTAACTAGTAAGCCCTAAAAATCCCTGGAGTGCTTGAGTGTCTTAGGAATTGGCCATTCCACCATTGTTTGGATTTTTTTAGGATCTACTTTCACTCCTTCATAAGACACCATATGATCCAAATATTCAACCTCACCAACCCCAAAAGTACATTTGGAAGGTTTGGTATACAATTGATTTTGCTAAAATATGGAGAGTACCTATTTCACAAGTTTGCAAATGGTCTTCCCAATTTTTATTGTAAACTCATAATGGCCCTCATGAGTCATAAAAGTGGTTTTGGGTATGTATTCATCATGGATCCAGATTTGATGATACCTAGAATGTAGATCTAACTTCATAAAATAAAGAGCATCATTCAATTCATCTAGAAAATCATCAATGATAGGAATAGGAAACTTATCTTTGATAGTGTACTTATTGAGTTATTTTTAGTCAAAGCACATCTTCCAAGTGCCATCTTTATTTCTCACCATGACAACTGGTGAAGAATATTCACTTTGGCTATGGTGAATGATTAATACATCCAACATCTCCTATACCATCTTTCAATTTCACTTTTTTGGGCATAGGGATAATTGTATGGCCTAATGTTGGGTGGTGTACTTCTAAGAGTAAGTGTGATATCATGATCATGCATACATCTAGGTGGAAGTCCTTTTGGCATGTCTCTAAAAATAACATAATGAGCATCAATTATTTGTTATAGATCAAGAGCTAGAGATGGCTGAGTTGGCTATACTTCCATAGAAAACAAGCGAGCTACAAATCCCTCAACACCCTTATGGAGAATACTTGTCATTTGATGGGAGCTAACAAGTTGTGGAGATTTATCCTTTAATCCCATTAGCTCAAATTTCCTTTATTTAAAATTAAAACACATGAATAATTCTTGAAAATTCATCTCAATAGTGTTTAAAGTGGCGAGCTAATAGACTTCTAGAATAATATCAGCTCCACCCATGGGAATAACAAACATAGGAGAATCCAATAAGTAGTCTCCCATGACCAACTTAATAGTATGACATTTTATTAAACAACTGATAGTAACACCATCTACAATCATAACCTAAAATTCTATAGATGGATAAATGAAATAGTTCAAACGAGTAGCCAACTTACTGTGGATGAAGTTATGTGTGCTCCCAAAATCAATAAAGATAGTGACCTTCTATTTCTTAAAGAAACCTATCACCTTAAGAGTTTGGGGAGTAATAATACCTAAAAGGGCATGCTAGGAAATAGTAGGTCGAGAGTCTTCAGATTCCTCCTTAGGAACTTCTACATCTTTATCATGTATTTATTCATCATCTTCATCGTCATTGGCACCTTCAATGTAAAATAACTTCTTTTCAGCACAATGATGGTCTTTGCTCCATTTGTTTTCATATCCATAACACAACCCTATAGTTTATTTCTCAATTTTTCATTGTGTTAATCTAGTGGGCTATGAAAATGATGGTGCTAGAAAGTTGCGATCATGACCAGTAGTGAAAGTTTTCTTTTTGACCATCTCTTTTTCTTTTATCACGTGTGCCTTAGGGATAGCTTTTGATAAAAATGTTGGGTTAAACATTCAAACCTTGAATTGGATGTTATCTTTGAGTCCACTCAAAAATAGATCAGTCAAATTTTCCTTAGTGATATCTTCCACCCATAAAGAGAGATTCTAAAATTGATGAATATAATCTTTCACAGTTCTTGTTTTCCATAGCTTGGCTAATTGGCTAAAATAATTCTCAGTGACATTATTCTGATAATGAGATAGAAACTCCTTAGTGAAAATAGACCATGTAATAGGAACACCATTATTATTTTTTTTGAGCACATAACCAGTGATCCCAAATGAATTGCTCATGTTCTAGATATAGGGAAACCACTATCACCCTCTAAGAACTAGGGGTTTGATGCAGCTCAAATAAATTCTCAATTTGGGTAATCCAAGTGAGAGGATCCTTACCATAGAACTTATGCATATCTACTTTTGACAACATCAATTTCATACTAGCATGGGAGTTGTTGAGAGGAGGATTTGAATGTT
Source organism: Torreya grandis (assembly GCA_037957365.1). Taxonomy (NCBI): domain Eukaryota; kingdom Viridiplantae; phylum Streptophyta; class Pinopsida; order Cupressales; family Taxaceae; genus Torreya; species Torreya grandis. The sequence goes on along the minus strand of JARHVA010000137.1, from coordinate 1,581,699 downwards.
GAAGTGGAGGGTTGTTGGGTTGAACTGAGATGTAAGGGCAACCAATTGCATAGTGATATGCTACAATTCATTATGAACCCCATTAATCTCTTTGTGCATCCCTGAAACATAAGCTTAGATTACAAAAAAGTCATCATGCATCACCAAGTTTTTTGTGTCCACTTGAAGCTAAGAAATCACCAAATTTAAAGTTCCAAATTACATGTCATCAGTAGGAGTCTTAAGATTTTTTTGCCCCCTTTTCTTCCTCAAGTACCTAGACCTACCATATACAAACCCTATGAGTTTTGTAACCCTAAAAAAGTGTACCAAGAAATGGTACCATTGTGATCACCCTATCAAGATGAATCTAATGATTACCTTTGTGTACTAGGGTAAAAAATTTGGTACCAAAAAAGTGTACCGATAGAATATACCATTGTGATCATCTCATCGAGATGAATCCAACAACTACAATTATGCAAGGGAAAAAAATTGGATTTTTTTTAATTAATTTTTTTTTCAAAAAATCATTTTGAGCAATATTGTACTGATGGAAAAAATTAATTCTTCTCGAATTGCGAGTTATGTTTTTTTACTCTCACCACTCCCAAAAGCCATACGTCACTAGATCTAAAAAAAATGCTACAAGAAACTTGCCCAAATTGAAGCGCTGATACCACTTGTAATAAAATTACTTGGATGTTCACATAGAATGATTTTATATTACATAGAATAATTAAATATGATAGATCACATAATGATAATTGATAGTAGAATAGAATATTGGATAATATAGCAAGCCACTTCAAGGGGGCAACCTCCCCATCAATGCACTAATAGTAGAATACTTAACATAATGAACAAAGACTAACCACTACCTCTTATATATAGTCTACTTAGCCAAGGTTATTCCATAGGCTGACCTATCTAGGAACATAGAGAAATGTAAGAAGTAAATAAAAAAGGTATGTAAGCCACAAGTCAACCACACATATCTCTAGACATACCAATGGTTAAGGGCATAACAAGATGAGATTAAATTACTAGTCTATGAAGATAAAATGCAAGGTGAAGAGGTGGCTGGTTAGATAGTCAAGAAAGAAGAAGTAGTTGCGATGAAGGATAGTAGGATAGAAGGTGATGAGGACAAGCTTTCAAACAAACATGAGACCTTGGAATGGTCAAGAGAGGAAGATAACATGATGAAGAGGTAACAATAGCAATGTTGGAGGAGGCAACATAAAAATAATGGCAATTCATTATCAATGCCATGAAGATTGAAGAAGAACATGATAAAAAGCAAAGAAATAAGAATGATTGTAGGTACAAGCAGCCATATGAGTGGTAGCAAAATCAAAAGCAAAGGAGCACATGGAAGAAGAAGCAAAGGCATAGGTGTGGCAGAAAGGATCACACACATTTATATTAACACTTGAATAAAGAAGAAGACAAAGGTCAAATTCTTTTTTTCCCTTGGGAGTATGATGCAGGGGTATCTTAGGAATGCCCAAAAGTGAACTTGGAGATGAGTAAAATTTGAATTTAAGTCCTTTAGAGGTTTATTTACCTTTTCCTAATTTGAAATTTCAAATGTGTAATGAGGGATTGAGAGTGTGTTTATATGATTTAAGTGGGTTATAATTAAAGTAAAATAATACATAATGCTTCGATACAATTTATTAAACACCAAAAACTGAATATATACAATGGTATATATGGTTCATAACTATAAGGAATCAGTTATGGAACCACATAACTTAACCAACACATTATACTAAGAAATAACCACTATGATAGCTATGCTCTAGCTATAACATATTGCCATGTAGTTTAATTAACCTTAACAATGTAATATAAATCAAGTTTTTCTAACATTCCCCCCTTTATTACACTATTTTTACAACCATCATATTTCCTAATAGTGGTCCCCCCTTTATTACAAACACTTTAAAAAGATTTACACTCTCCTTGTAGCCTACTCACTTTCTGAGGTGGCATGCCATCTTTGTGGCTTCAAGGTCTTGGTGACACCTCAATTTTTTCTTGTAGGATTACCAAAAATTTGGAAGTGTCAAGAACACTTCTCTCTGCTAACCACAAACCTATAGGGTTGCCAAAGCTTTCTACTACACTTTAGTGGTTTTTAGGATTACCATAAACCCTTTTCCAAGAACCAAGTGCTACTTTAGTGATTTTTCTACCCATAACATTATTTTTTAGGAGGTACCAAACTAGAAAATAATGCTCAATACTTTATTGAAAAACACACTATAAAAAACAAACACACCAAAAATTATCACCATAGCAATGATCCGACCCCATCATAGGTGACTCACGAAAGGACACCAAGTGTCCTCTAGCCTCCATGTATCCTCCAACATCTACTAAAATAATTTGCTTACTCAGTCAATATCTCGATGAAGCTCAGTTGCATGAGGAGAAATTCCCCCCACAATTTGGACCCATATGACTTTTGACAACATTTGACACTGGATTTTGTGTACAAGTGATAGTACATCCTTATACACAGAATTAACTTTGATTTTGATCATGAATCCAAATGATGACTCACTATAATAAACCTAACTAATAATTTTGACACTTTAGATTTTTTGATTGAAGACTGACATATTAACATAAGACTATGGATAATGACCCTATAGTGACTTGACTTAACATTATACATGATAACCTAGGACATAACAAGAGACACATAAAGCCTAAAAATATTTTAACATGCTTTAAAATAGAGATTGCACTAATTACCATAAAATAAACTAGATTTAAATAAACCCACTATACATATACTATTGACTTTTTAATAGAAAACTAGACCTAACAAATAGACAAAACTATCCTAAACTAACATGATGTAATAATTATATACTTTGACCACACATGGTAACATAATGCTAAAATGACTTAATATAAAAGATTTTAAAATCAAACTAAAAACTAAACATCCAAACTAGTATTATGACATCATGGCACCTTTTTAGGAAATGATTGAAGCTCGATCGATAGAAACTGTCAAGGCCATGTGGAATGCAAGAGGTGAGAAATTTAGACTGTGACATGTTTAATCTATAGAAAGAGTAGTCTAGCAAGTTTGTGACTTAATATGCACTTTGGTAGATGTAGAACTGGTGACATCAAGAAAAATCAACTAACATATCTGACCCTAATGAATTCACATCACCATGCTTATGTTACACTAATTCAAAGATCCTTCAGAGAGTGGTAGATGCACATAAAGTTAGATAATACCAGGTCTAAAACTAAATTCACTGGGAATATGAAGAATGCATGAATCTCAAATAGACTTTGTATATAATTTTGATCCATGAAAATGGTAATGATAGTATATGCAGGTATGCCTAAAATTGAAATGTTATCTAGATTTTCATTTTGGTACGACTAATATATGTGTTGAGACTCAAAAAACTTTAATATAGAAATGTGATGCACTTTATGCTAGACTCTAAGCCACGTTACCACAATGAGATCCTTTCTCTCCCTTAAAACCATAAAATGATATATAGAGATAAAATATGAATAGTTATTAGTGGGTACATGGTCCACATAGACAAATCAATGTAAGAAAAGAAATTAATGAATGCTTTGAATGAAGCTTTTAGCTTCTATTGTATGCTACATGATTTTCCACATCTACTACAAGCATTACTTCAATGTCTTCTTTGCATCAACTACAATCTCTTCTACATATCATGATTCTATTGCATTATACTATGATGCACTTTCTATTGAAGGAGGACTCAATGGACTAGACATGCTTAAAGCATGCTAGACTCTCATGGTGGACTGTATGCTCTGATACAAATGAATTAAGATATGTAGAATGCTTTGATACATTTTATTAAACACCAAAAGTTGAATATATACAATGTTAGATACATTTCATAACTATAAGCAATCAGTTATGGAACTATATAACTTAACCATCACATTATACTAACAAATAACCATTGATTAAATACTAACCTCTATGATAACTCTGCTCTGGCTATAACAGATTGTTGAATAGTTTAATTAACCTTAATAATGTAATATAAATCAAGTTTTTTCTATAATTAATGCTACGTCATGTTGAAATATGTTTTAAGAGACCTATAATGTCTTTTAAGAGTCTTAAGATGATGTCGAGTTATTATGTCATGTTGATAGTGAAAGGTGGCAGTCAAAATAGTCATCACCCTATGTGGGTCTTATAATAGTTTAAAGTTTATTATCTCAAGAAATGGTTATGAAACATGTTTTTAGTGTCTATTTCAATATATAAATGAAAAAAATATAGAGTGATGGGTCCATGGGAAGATTAGGGTAGGTGCGAATAAAACAAGGGCAAACATGTTAGAATATGAAAGAGGTTTACTAAAGTAATGTAAGACAGTTAGTATTTTATAATGAACTAAACATTTCCTATGAATACAATAGTGATGGATGAATTGAGTCATTTGAATATTTGATTATCTTACATGATAATATTTTTTTTCTAGAATTGATGATAGAAAAGTTCATGAATTTATTGCTACTTTGTATATTCTATTTACTGTGTTTTGAGTTTTTGATAAACTGAGAAAGAGTTAAAGATTTAGGTAAAACTCTATGGAAAATGTTTGAGGTGTATCCATATATACCTTAAAATTCATATGGAAGTATAATTTAAAATAAAGGCTTTATAGTGAGAAGATACTTCACATTTTGTGTGAAAATTGTTGACTATGCCAACATCTTGTATGCATGCTTTATGAGTTCTTGAAGAAGGTGATAAGGGTATTGGATCCATGGAAAAGATTCTGTGAGATGTATGGAATCCTTAACCAAGTCATTGAGTTATTTTAAACTATATGTGAAGAACTTTAGTGATCATATGTCTTGATATTCTATGTTTAGGTCTATTAACAATGAAGAAAGATAACCTAATCCATATAACTCATGAAAATTTGTGTATACATTTTTTGTATGATAGCTTATTTGAGAGCCATCATGAATGAATATGGGTTTATGTTAGATATTTAATGTGTTGAGAATAGTAATAGATTTGATGAGTTTTTTTGAAGTAATAAAGGAACATAAAACCATATCTACCCTATTTTAGGTGGCAAAATATAGTTCTACTAGACTGGGTTTTTGCATTTGTGATAGCTTTGAGTGTTTTTAGAACTTGCTATTTGAAAAGGAAAGTTATGTAGGGTATAGGTAGACCTAATGTAGGTGGATTGAAAATTAAAGTTGTGTAGGGTCTAGACAGACCTAATTTAGGTTGATTGGGGGTTTTAAACCTCATAAAGTGAGAGTTATGCCTTTTTATAGGCTCTCAGCCCTGATAGTGGCCTACAAACCCTAAATTTAGGGTTTGGTGCATAGAATAATATTTAATAGTATAAATCTCACCAAAATTTATGTTATTTTCAATATTTTAGTGATCTAAATAATTTTGAAGTTTTTAGAGGTGTATGGATAGATATGTATGAATTATTGAGGACTGAGATGGAATAAGCCTATAAAGAACCTAGTGAGATATGACAAAGAAGAAAAGGGTATGTTCTTAGAGGTGGAAGTGAAAAAATATTTTATTAACCTAAAAGAGGGAAAAGGGTACCCAAAAATTTCATTTATTTCCTTTTTTTACCATACTTTTCTTAGACCAAGGAGGTTTGCCCATTTGGATGACTAATTAGGGAGTCAGGTAAGTCTACAGGTACAAAAGTTTGCAAAGGAACCTCACCTCAAATTTTTTGTGTAGCATAATATTGATAAAGGGTACTAAAAAATATATTTGGATTCCATATATAATATTTTTTATGGAACATAACTAAAGATTTATCTTAAAACAGGGCCAGTAGCCTTTAAAGGTAAAAAGTTGGATATTGAGTGAAAGGCAAGGTATTGAATGATGAAATTGGTTTGAGATGGCATGATATGACATTTTAGATTGATTTATGTTTTTTGGAAATTTTACTTACATAGGTGTTTGATTTTGTTCCTTTTGGACAAAGTAGGTCTAGTGTTGGCCAAGGAAGCTTTACAAGTTTGCAAGCTAAGAAGAAGAGAATTGTAGCCTAGTGGGTATATCTCTACATCACACCCATTCAAAGAAGATTATATTACTGGTATACATCTCCCCAATGCATATCAATCTCCCCCTTTGACATTAATGACAAATCACGACATTAGACATATTCTTATCAACCTGATATGACTCCCCCTTTGACCTCACATCTTGTGCACTTATTTCCTACTCTTTGGAGTTAAATCACCTCCTTATTATCTCCCCTAAGAATTTTTACTTACTCAATGGATATTAGAAACAATAATCACACCTAATTCTTGTCTTAGATGTTCAAAAGTAGCCTTTGGAAGAGGCTTAGTCAAGATATCTACAATCTAATCCTTGGTAGACATAAATTCAAGATTAATACTTTGTTCACTCACATGTTATCTCAAGAAATGATATTTGATATGGATGTTATTGGTATTTGAATGCATGATAAGATTATTTGAAACACTTATGACACTAGTATTATCACAAAAAATAGGAATAGGACCTTCAAACTCCACCTTGTAGTCTCTAAAGGTTTATCTCATCCACAACACTTGAGTACAAAATGAATTTGTTGAAATGTAGTCAACCTCACAAGTAGATAAACCCACTTATGGTTATTTTTTTCTTAACCATGAGACTAGGCACTTACCTAAGAAGAAGGATCCTCATTAGTGCTCTTTCTATCATCTAGACTCCCAACCCAATCTGCATCTATATAGGTTACTAGATCAAACTTCTTGATCCTTGGGTACCATAAACCATACTCCATAGTTCCTTTAAGATACTTGAGTATCCTTTTGATTTCTTGTAGATGAATTTCCTTAGGATCTACTTGAAATCTTCCCATAAGACCTACTTTTTACATGATATTAGGTCTAGAGGTAATAGTATTAACAAACTCCCAATCATGGATCTATATTTTATCTAATTTACCCTTGAGGATTCATTCTCCTTACTTAGCTTGCATCCTATAACCATAGGTGTACTTACAACCTTACAATATTACATTTCAAACTTCTTTAACATTTATTTTATATACTTGACTTGTGAAATGAACATACCTTTTTCAAATTGACTGATTTGAAGTCTAATAAAGAAGGATAGTTCTCTAAGAATAAATATTTCAAATTCTAACTTCATCACCTCTGCTAAAGCCTGGGTCATGTTCTCATTAGTTCAATCAAATATTATATCATCCACATAGACTACCACTATCAACTAATGATCATTTCGAGTCTTTATATAAATGTTACTATCTATAACTCCTTTCTTGAAACCTTGGTCCAAAAAGTACTTATCTAGTCTAGCATACCAAGATCTAGGGGCTTATTTTAGACCATAAAGGGCCTTATTCAACTTGTAGACATAGTCCTTGTTATCAGTCAATAGAAAACCCTCAAGTTGTTCAATGTATACTTCTTTTTCTAAGTTGCCATTTAGGAAAGCTAACTTGACATCCATTTGGTATATCTTAAATATTTTGAAACCTACATAGTCAATAAACATCCTAATGGCCTCTAACCTTGATATAGGAACAAAGGTTTCCTCAAAGTCCACTCGTTCTACTTGAGCATATCATTTTCACACAAGTCTAGCCTTGTTTATAGTGACCTCTCCATTCTCATTCAACTTGTTCTTGAATACCCATTTTGTACCAATGATGTTTTAATATTTAGGCCTAGGTACTAACTCCCAAGTTTCATTCTTCTCAATTTTATTTAATTCCTAATTCATTTCATCTAACCAAAAATTATCTTTACTTGCCTCTACATAACTTTTAGGTTCAAATTTTGAAAGTAAGGCAATATTTTCTTGATTAGCATCAATCACCATTCTTCTCTTTATTTGTATACCTACACTTTTGTTTCTAATGATCTAATATTTAGGATGATACTTTTGAATCTACCTAGAAGGACCTTTTGAGTCCTTTCTTTCCTCAATTTATTATTCATCCTCATCTATCTCTATTGCTCCTTTATCATTCTTTGACTGAGAATATGATTTATTTATCTCATCAACCTTCACATTTGTGCTCTCCACTATCTTTTACAACCTCTTGTTATAACATATGTAGGTAGCACTTACTAATGAATATCCAAAGAAATTGCCTTCATCAGACCTTGAGTAAAACTTGCTTAAGTCCTCATCATCTCTTTTGATATATCATTTACTCTCAAATACCTTAAAATGTTCAACACTTGTAGGTCTACCATTCAATAGTTCATATGGAGTCATATCACCATTGATCCTAATTTGACCTTTTTTCAAAGTGTAAACTATAGTACTCATAGATTATCTCCAATAGCAATCAAATAACTTGTATTCATTCAACATGGTCCTTACCATTTATTGAATTATATTGTTCTTTCTTTCATCCACCCCATTCTGTTGAGGTGTTCTAGCAACTAATAACTATCTTCTTATTCCATTGACCTCACAAAACCCATGAAACTGATTTGACCAAAATTCTCCTCCTTTTTCAGACCTAAGACACTTGATCTTCACATTCATCTCATTTTCAAATAAAGATTTGAAGGTTTTGAACTTGCTTAGAACTTCTGAATTTTCCTTTGAGAATGCTACCCAAGTCATTCTTATAAAGTCATCTATAAGAAACATGAAGTAGTTGTCACCTTGAATACTTTAAATCCTTATAGGATAACATAGATGAGTATGAATTAGTTCTAAAATTCTAGTAGTATAATATTATTTAGACTTGATTCTCCTCCTAATCTACTTACGATGTTGACATGCCTTCTAAAGAGCATCTATAGGTTTATATATTTTGGGCATGTTCTTCATAGATCCCTTGGAGCTGATCTTGACTAGATTGTCAAAGTTCATATGACCTAACCTTATATGTCATAGCCAAATTTCATCTACCTTTCTCATGAAGCACTTCTTTTTTATGATTTCATTTAGCACATAAATATTGTTCTCAATTCTCTTGGCTTTGGCAATCAACCTTCCTAATTTTTCTTTCCTTATCTCACATCCTTTTTCATGAAACATTAGGGTATGTCCTTGAGTACACATTTGAATTACACTTAACAAGTTGTGTTTCAATCCATATACATATAAAACATTTTTTTCCTTTTTCTTCCCATTATCCAAGCTCAAAAACCCTTTGCCAACTATATTAGAAGATGTGTTATCTCCAAATGTTACTGAACCTATGGCATTTTTATTCAAAGTGATGAATCTAATTTTATATCTTGTCATGTGACTTGAATATCCATTGTATATGTACCAATTCAAGTCTTCATTATGAGTATGAAAAATAATTTGGGATATCATAGATTCTTCTCCTCTATATTCCTGTTTCTCTTTCAATTTACCCATAGTGTCTACTTTCTTGACCCATTATTTAGTATCATGACTCCATATATTCTCAACATGAATAGTTTTCCTTATATATATTTTTTTACCCCCTCTTGTAATGTGTCCTCTTTTGTTGTAGTTATAACACATGATTCTACTTTTCCACCTATAGTTAACAACTTTATGCCAAAATTCACCACAAGAGAAACAATAACCAATGAAAGAATAAACATACTATGATTATTTAACCTTATTTATCTTTTGATTATCATAGGATGATACACCATGGCCTTTTATATCCTTTGATGGAGTAAAACCCCTCTTGGCTTGTTGACGATTGACTTCAAACTTGACTACTTATGCATACATCTTGGTTCTACTAGTGACATCACTCCTTAACTGATTAATGTCTTTTGGAAATTAACTCTTCTTGAAATCCTTTTATTATTATTTGAATCCAATACCTATCATATCATAAAATATCTTTGACCATCCAAAATATTGTTAAGCTTTCCATTACTCTCCTCAAACTTTTGATAAGTCCTTATCTTAATTGCATCTTGATCAACTTGTGCCTCTAAAGTATTTACTTTTATTATAATATGGGTGCATTATTTCATGTGATTCTTCTATTTTGAACAACATCCACAATATATTTCAATTACTATGTAAATATCCTCATTACAATCATATAAATCACTTTCATGATCAAAATCCATACCAATGCTCCAAAGATCTCCCTTAGACTGTTAAGTATACACAAGGAACCAAGATTTAATACCAATCATTATAGGTATAACCACTAAGAGGGGGGGGGGGGTGAATCAGTGTGAAAACTCTTATTTCAATTCCATATATCATCCATTAATGAAATAAATAAATCTATAGATATGGTAATGCATAAACAATCATTCATATGAGCAAGAAGTGAAAATATAACACATGAACACAAGATATATGTGGGAAACCCTCATGGGGAATAAAAATAACTAATTAAAATATTTTAATATAGTTATATAATCAATTAAAAATTCTTTTATTGAGGCACTAACCCCACAAGGAGCACCAACCCCTCACCAGTCAAGCACCAACTCAACTAGTCCTTTAACAAGTGCAAATTTGCAAGGAGGCTCCAACCCCATAGGTAGCTCAGCACCAACTTAGATACATTGAACCTCTGATCATTTTTGAAAAACTATTTATTACCTAACTTAATATGACCTCTTTCTTTTTCTCTTCTTACTCTTCTATCTCTCTCAAATAGCCTATTAGGCCTTCTCACTCAACTAGCCCTTCCCTTGGTAGAATTAGGTCAAATGACCTTTCTCATCACCTATATATAATATTTATATATTAAAGGAATATTAATCACAAATATATGATGGTGTTAAATACCTTTAAATAGTTTTCAAAACTCTATATCATTCGCTCATATGCTCAATATCATAACTAGTCAAATTAGGCCTATTAGACCTTTTCTTTATACTTGACTCTTGATCTTACCCATCTTGGTGAGCCAAGAACCTCACCATACTTGATTCACATTTATAATATATAAAAATACATGTTTAATATGTGTAACAACCATTACATATGTTTATCATTACCCTTAATGGCCAAAACCACCAGTAGGCCTAATAGAGACTTAATGCAATTAGGCCTTCTCTAAGCACACGTTTCACTTAAGCCTCCTTGGAATACCTAGAGAATAAAAAAATAAATGAAACACTTCATAAAAACTTCAATTATAATCTTGATAATCTCACCTTATGTCCCCTACACCATTTAGCTCATTTCACTCTTTGAACCACACAATTAGGTCTACGCGGCATTAGGCCTTCTTACTGCTAGAAAGTCTATCTTGCAAATTTGAATCATAAACTTAAATTTGACACATAAAAATAAAAAAAAATAACATGGATATATTTTAAATTACCTAAATTTAAACATTAATTCTATTATAATTTGCCAAATAAGTCAAAAGACCTCAAACTAATCAACTTCATATGCTCACTCAAAATTGCACAAAGGCCTTAAGAACCCAGTCAAAATAATTTAAATTTTCACACCTTCATGGGAATTTTTCATTCATAAAAATGTGTTAAATTAAAATATACCTCAATAAAAAATTCATGTGCATTGGATTCATTAAATATAATAAAAAATACTTAGGAATAACATTCTCATTCATACACAAAAAACTGCCTATAGCTCTAAAAACACAGTCAAGAAGATCAAGTATAAGAACATTTATGGAAACATTTTATGATATTTAAATAGATTTAAATGAAAATTAAACATCCTTATAACATATTTGACAAGATATATTACAATTTTCAATATGAATATTAGTCTTCCAGACCAATCTCACATCTTCACCCTATACAGACTTCATTGTGTTAGACAAATCACTTTGAGAACAACTTTTAGAATGTTTTTATGCATCACAAAAACTTATAAAAAAAAATATATGATTTATAGGTCTTGAAAAATTATCCCATGCATTTGGATCCATCCCTAATCCTCTACACCTAATCCCTAATTTCTTTCTCACTACTGCCTAGTTTTCTCACTATCTTGCTCATTAGGCCCTTTTAGCGATAGGCCAACTTCCATGACTAATTTAGCACATTTTAGGTCTGAAAATTTATCATAAAATTAAATTTTAATAAACTATAATTCTCACACATCATCCTCCATCCATTTACATGTTGTGACTTGGTTAGCCCCATCTGCTACATCAAAATTTTGAGAAATAAGCACTTTCCTGTAGCTTCTACTCACTCTTATGACAAACCCTTAACCACTTGGAGAAACTTGGAAGAGTAATTTACAATTTAAAACATAAAAATGTTTCAAAAAATCCATTTTGATCCATAACTAACAAGATATTTCATATTAGGTCCTTATGAGGGTTTTAAGAGGGTTTTGATTGGTTTTCCTTCTTAGCAATTGTTCATAAAGGATTACCCCTTAAATAAAAAAATAATGCTAAAAAATTCAATATATGAACCTTCCAAAAATTCCATGAATTTATCATGATTTTAATAAAATGTTTCATGTGCCAACAGGCAAAATAAATTCCTTCTTAGGTCTGTAACAACCCATTTGGTGCACACAGAAAACCTTAACACCATTTTTCATGATTTTTCCTTTAGGATGTGATCTAAAAATTGGTAAACACACTTAAAAAATATCTTAAATATTTTTAAATTCTCTCAAGAGATCCATTACCTTGGAAAATGATCATTACCACTTATTAGGCCATATTAGGTTTCTTTGCACACTAGGCCTTGAACTGCCAGTCATACTTAGACCATGATCATACCTTGAAACCTCATGTAATATTATAAAAAACTAATTATCATGTTAAATGACCTCATACCTTTCTCACACACTACCACCCATAAACTCCCAAGATTCATACTGCTTACCTCATCATGCTACCAAGCCTATGCCTCCTCACTAGGTTCTCTCAAGTATATGGCTTATGAACTCAACATCAAGAACAACAATGAAAACTCAAAATGAAATCAATGACACTTTCATGACATCAATGAAAAATTTATGCCAACCTTATAACACATTATCAACACATTAATTTTAGCTAATTATAAATACTCTATGAATCATTTGATGATTTCATACTCACTCCTCTATGACCCTGTATTCCTTAACAGTCCTCTACTCTGTTCCTTAGTGAATTTATCTAATCATCCTCTCTATACATTCATTCCTTAATATATATCTGATCTACTCAAAAAAATTATATATTTACCTCATACACTTAATTACCAAAAATATAATTTTATCTTGCTTATATACAAGACATTTATTAACAACCTTTGAAAGTCAGCCAAATGAAATTCTATTTTGGTTTTATAATGATTTATTCTCTTTTGAGAAAATAATTCACATTATATTATAAAAATATCACTCACATAGTTTTTCCTAAGTTAAACATAGCTAGAATTTACCAAGAAATCATTAGAATACATTTAGTGTCAGCCTGATGAAGTATATAGTGGTCTTAATGTAATTTGTAGCAGCTCTGATGTAATCGGTAACAAACCTAATGTAATACATAACAAGCCTAATGTAATTAATAGAAATATTGATGTAATCCATAGTAATCCTAATGAAATTTGTATCTTTTTGATGTAGTTTGTATCAAATTTGATGCAATCCATAATATCCATGATGCAGTCTGTAGTTTTTCTCCTAGTAGCTCCAAACATGATCTTATCCTCAAAACTCCTTAGATCACCTTAATTCACATAGAACAACTTATTCAATGGTATTTAGTCTAAATTAATTCTCTATACTATTAATGTGTCTCCATATGATGCAAAATATAGATAAAAATTCTCTTGGCCAATTGTCTACTTTACCAAAAATAACTTTCATGGTAAGATATAGACTCAGTCAGTATCTACTAAATCTGAAAAAAATACAAACTTTTATCAACAAAAATTCCTTGACATAAATGACCATATTGTTTACTAAATAGCAAACCCTTTGACATAACTCTTTGATATCACTCTTTGACATTAAACCTCACAAGATGTAACATTAATAACAACATCAACCTTGATCACTAATCACCTTTGACAACATCATGCTACCAATTAAGAACACACTCTCAATTAGATACTCATATCCATAATACTCACTCACTAATCAACACTCTTTTTATGCCACTACCATGATCAAACACTTGAACAAATAGACCTTTGACATCAATGACCATTATCCTTTACATGATGCACCCCTTTGATGTCAATGATAACAACATGCCAACAAACTCCCCTTTGTCATTGATGGTAAACACATTGATGGAAAACACATTACAATTTGAAATCAATTCAAAATGGTACTTTTCCCATTTGATCATTCTCCCCCTTTTGACATTAATGACAAAGGGTATTCCAAAAACTACCTTTTGATCCTTGGATCTAAACTTCAATAAATAACACACTAAAATGCAGATAAAAACTCACCTTAGGCTCATACCAATTTTTATAGATAACTTCTAAAACACTTGAACTGTACCTCAAGAAACCATGCTTCTTATGACTTCTACATCACTATCTTGATACTTCACAACACATATCTACAAATCTCCCCCTAACTCCATACTCTCCTCTTGAGTCACAAGATGTAAACCATTCTAAAAGACATTCTCCCCCTATATTCATGCATACCTAAATCACTTTATCTCTGATATAAATCTTTGATCACTCACTAGGCCATCACATCTATTCTTATATGACATAGATCTTAAAATGAACTTAGATACACAAGACCACTTACTTTCCTTTATGCACCTTGATGCCACAAAGATGGATAATATCCATCTTAATTTCCTTGCTTTAGCTTCACAAACATCCATCATGCTCTCAGTATTTGCCATATTCTTCAACCTATCTTCATGTTTTCTATATACCTTCTTTAGCATAGACCATTACTCATATACTTTTAAAGATAATGAATCATCTAATTAGATCCTCCTTTGTCCTCATATATTTTTCTCATCATATGATTCATTAGGACTCACAGACCATTATCAACATGTCTACAAAAACCTTGTCATTGATTCACATTAGTAGCTCTTCCCACATCACAAGTATAATTTTTCTCTCATTCTACCTATGACAAGTTTGTAGGTGTAATTTTAGACTTATGACTTATTTTTCTTGTGTTATGACCTCCTTAGACTTATTTGATCAATAGTGACATTATATACAATGTATCCTCATGATTCACATTCTTCTCACTTCACCTATATGGCAATCAACTACACAAGCTTTCATCATGCTTCTAGCTATATCAACAAAAAACAACTTGTCTCTATGATCATATTGGTTTTCTAGACTAATCCATATTCCATATGTCTATAGACATAATCCTATACTCAGACTTGCATTTCATATCTTGACTCCTCATGAACTGATCTCTAGAATCAATGCTCACATTAAACAAAACCCCTTTCACCTTGTCATATATATACAAGATATAAATAAAACAACTCATACCTTGTAACATAGATAACTTGGAATCCATTTGATCCTTAAAAAATGCTGCTTCTACAAAATTGACAATATCCATCATTTTCCTGATGAGAAATCCATAAACTTCTCCTTAGAAGACTGACAAATACTACTCACTACCGCTTGATCATCTTTTGATTGTCATTGTAGACACTATAAAACCATACTAGATGTCAAAATTCCTTAGACTACTTTAGAGACCACCTAACCCTTATCAACCCACTAACTAACCCATTGGACCTTGGGTCTAGTTATCTACTTAGCTAACTAAACTCACTAATTCACTAACCTAACCATTAACCAACCTCTTTCAACCCACCTTGACCCCTTTGCCTATAGATACTCAACCAACGATGGTTATCCTAACCATCGATGGTTATCTTGACCATCAATGGTCAGGTCCTCACCTTCCTAACACATCACCAGTTATGTGTAAGCTAGCAAGGCATAATTTAATATGTTTATCTTATGCTTTTCTAACAAACTTACAAGCATCAAAATCAACATGCCAACCTACTAGAGAACCTTATATCCTCCATATCTCTTTGCCTATAAAAGAAGGGGAGTAGGAGGTGAAATGAATCCATCAACATAAGCATTCTTGCACATAGGTATTTAAGCTTCTAGCTAGCCAACTAGTCTTATTTTAGCAATTTAGTAACAGTAATAGAGACCTAAATATCTACCCAAATTATTCTTGAGGAAAATTACCATTACTCTACCAAAAAATTTTTAGCCATCAACCATCAGCCATTTAAAAAATAATAGGTATATTTATACTTCATTTTTGTTATTCTAGTTTCTGACCTCTCTTCCCCATCAAACCTTTTTGCATCTATCTTCCAACCACCCGACCCTTAACCAAACACCTACCTAATCTTTGATCTAGTCTATAACTCCCTTTATGAACCTTTCTAGAAATCCATAGGCAACTACCGATGGTTAGTATAACTGCCAAAGGTCACCCCAACCATTGACCCTTACCTAACAACTGACAGTCACCCTGACCATTGATGGTCATTGTGGTAATAAATAACAATTTATTTATGACCCTTAACCTCCAACCAAACCTAACTTTTTGTGTCCCTATCTGTTCACAGACCCCTACTTGATTTTACGAACCTAACCTGATCTATTTTAACACTAGTATTGACTTGTTATTTCTATATTTAGTCATTTCTCTATCAAGCATTGATTTTATTCTTGGATTTCATTTTAGATACTTTCTATTATTTGATACAATTAGTTTAATTTGATCTCTTTCAACTTAATTATTATCAAAGAGTGGATTGATATCCTCCTAACATGCTCACACTTCTTGGATCTAGCCCACACTAGGAAATCCACCTAACTATCTTTCTAACAAGCCCTTTTGTTAGTACTTTGTTATCTATAGATCATCCTTCCAAAACAAAAAGGAGCTCTCTACATTCATCTGAATCATGTGCGCATAACAACTAGGTATTTCTACCATACCCTTATTACTATTTTCTTATCTTCTTCCAAAATTAAGAAATGAGCAAAAATTAAGAGAAATATTTTGGCACACTTGGTGGGACCCTAACATCATCTAGGTTCCCTTTTCTCCCTTTATTCTATGCTCATACAATGAAATCTAAAATTTCTATTGGACTTAAAATAAACCTTTCATACACTAATTTCTTGCTTATTTTAGTTCATTTAGTAACTTAAAATCAAAGTAATTAATCATAGTTTCACTCTTATTATCACACACTTTACCAAAACACATAATCAATAAACACATCAAAACAAACTTTAGACAAGGCCCAATTAGGATTTCATCACCTAGTAGTAAACCTTACCCTTTCCTAGTAATCCTACTTGGAGATCATTACCAAGGGGAGAACCAACACTAAACACTAAAATTTAGTATATCTTGGCTAAGCACCTAACACCCTTATCACTATAGTGTGTGAAGTGAGGGGTAGGCCCAAATCTCAAGCTACATACTGATGTTCAATATAAATTATTTTTTAGAGCCTTTAATACCTGAAACCAACCTTAGATTTCCTCTCTATTACCTGACTTACAAACTAAATTTCTTCTTCACACTTTCTAAGGCATAATCCAAAATTAATCTAAAAAGAATCCTAAGTTTTAAATGCACTTTAGTGTATGTTTTGATTGCCTTGAGATTCTTTTCCTTTTTCTTTTTTTTTGTGTGTTTGAGTTGTGAGCTTTTTGTCATTTATTTCCTATTCCTCACATGGTCTTTACTAGACAATAGTTGAGAAAACAAACCAACCAATAACCACCTTCCTCTTCTTCCTCCTATATGGAGTATACTTCAGATGTTGAGGGCTCTCCTCATCATTCTCCCCCTCCTACCATGCCTCAGATAGTTATTGAGGGTGATGCAAATTTTGCTACCTTCCTTGATAGCAACCCCATAGCCCTCTAACATTACTTCAACACCTTATCTCACTTCTCCCCTATTTCTTCAATTCCTCTTATGGATCCACCTTATGGTATGCCTCCTCCTCTTATGGTTGGTGTTACCTCCACCCAACCTTTGATCACCCAATCATCCTCTTCCACCAATATCCCATCCACTACCACCACCCAAACCCAATCCAACATCCCAACTAATAGCCAATCACCTCCACACCAACCAACACCTCCAACATAGGGTAAACCTCACCTATTTTTACCTATAATTCATCCATGATGGGGGTATATTTAACCCCTATTTCTACCATTACCCATATCACTACCAACCCACTAATTTCTACCCCACTTCAAAGTTTGGTGCTTTCCATACCTAATACCCTTCCACCTATTAGTACAAGGGTTACCACTCAACCCCAACCAACTACCAACCCATTCATACCTCCAAACCAACTGACACCAATCCCTCAACAAATACCCATGACATCCTACCAATATATTCCTAATCTACAAGGATACATATCACCTTCCACACAACCTTTTATGCTCGTTAACCCTTATGTGGCATCATCCCAACCTTCATTGACCACACATCAACATGTAGTATCTTCTCAACCCTCCATGAATTATCCATACATTGATGCCACCCAACCTCAATAAAACTTACCACCCAATTATGGATCTTCCCAACCTCAAATAGATTTGGTCAAAATGTTAATGGATAAAATGACCACCTTAGAGTTATCTATCTTAGGGGATCATAACCTCTTATCTTATGATTAAATCTATAATGAACCTATTCATCCATCCATTCCTCTCCAAAATTATCATCCTCAATTGGAACTACTTAATTTTTACAAGTTCCAAGGCAAGGAGGACCCCCAACAACACTTAAAAGTATTTTGCCATTCTTTCTATTTGATTGCATATGATGATGTTCTTCTTCTTCATACTTTCCCCATGTCTTTATCTAGACCAGCCTTAGATTGGTATATTACTCTGACCAATAAATCTATCTTCTCCTTTTCCCAACTTGCCCAAATATTTTTAGATTATTTCTCAGTAAATATATCTAAAAAGGTCTCTATTAGTGACCTCTACTTCATTAAGCAATTTGATGATGAATATATTGCCAATTTTGTAGCTAGATGGAGAGGTCTTATTAACCAACTCTCTTTCTCTTTACCCCAACCTGAGTTGATTGAAATCTTATCTTGGGGTTATGATAAATATATTTCCCCCACTCTTCAAGTTCAAACTTTTATAACTTTTGATGAGGCTTTCACCATGGCACACAAGCTATAAATCAGAGCCATTAATGAGGGGAAATTGAAACTATAGAACAAGAATTCCAACTTTAAATATAATGACCCTTCCTCAACAAAAACCACCAATCAAAATAACCATTCTAAAACTAAACGAAAGTCATCCACAAAATATCTTGTCCTTAGAACTGTTCCACCACCAACTATCAATTAGCCTAACCAAAGCAATTCCTCCAACTTTTGAAACCAACCAAACTGAAATCAAAACTGATTTGCCCCAAAATAGTATACTCTGATAGGGGAGTTTTATGCTTCATTTTTGAACAAATTACTCAAATAAAACATAATAAAACTTACACCTATCAAACCTCCCCAATAATTTTATGCTTCTCTCCCTATCCCTGGTTGGTACAATGAGAATGACCTATGTGCTTTTCATTTTGTCATTGGACATGATGTTAGCAGGTACAACACCTTTAAAACCATTGTCCAAAAAATGATTAATAAGGTAGAACTTGTATTTGATAATATTAATGCACCCCCAAATTAGTCCCTTAACATATTTCATAAACCTTTTTCCATCCATGCCCCTTCTACCAACTATGATGATAATAAACTAGAATCATCTCATGCTTGTGAGGTCTATATGGTTAATCTCATTATTTGTGAACATATCATTGAAGATACCATTAATTCAACTACCTCTTCCGCCATTCTAAAAAGGTTCCCACCCCTAAAACTAAAAACCAATCACCTAAAACACCTTAGCTTAAATCTTATTCAACCATATTACAAAGGTTATTATAAACCTCTTCCTTAAGTCTACCACCTATCATACCCTTTGAACCCTCAAAACCCAAACATCCTAGTTCAATGATAGCTTAATCTATCCATACCATAGGACACCTAGACATGAAACAAAAAATTACAAAGCTTTCTAAACACTTATCCATGACTTATGAGATGAGGATGATCTATTATCAGATGAATCTCCCTTGAGCCCATTACCAACCTAAACACAAACTCAACCCATCCAAAACTTACCTACTCCTTCACTCTCATTTTAAAGTGAGGAAGAACCAAAGCAACTACCTATTCCAACACCCCCCTTAATCCACACTATTCATATATTTTCCTAATCTCAATCCCAACAAAAAGACAAGGGAAAAGCCAAAATGTCTATACCATGGACATACCCTTCCACCCCTCAACCTCCAAACTAAAACTAAACACCTAAACCTATACCTTCACCTTCACCAAAACCTAAAATATCTATTTAGGTGCCCCTACCTTCAACCCTTTTGAATCTATCCAATGAGTGGTTATAAAATAACTTCACTAGACACCAGTGAAGATGAGCTTTTATGAACTAATCAACACCTCACCCCATCACCACCAAACATTGATATAGGCCATTTAATCTATAGAGGTTCAACTAGAGGACCCTCAACCTCTTACATCCTTTATCATAGCCGTTCAACTTTCCACCTTTTATACCTTCTAGGATTCAAAAATACTTTCTATCTATTCTGAGGACCCTAATCCTCCCCTCTTTATCACTGTATACATTAATCAAACCTATATAAAAAGGGTGATTATTGATAGAGGAGATAGTATTAAAATTATATCCTCTCATGCTTATGATCAATTCCAACTACCTCAGAACATCATATCAAAAACTACAATAGTCTTCCACTCCTTCAATGATACTATGGCCACTACCTTGGGGACAGTCATCCTCCACATCCCCTGAGACCTCGCACAATTACAAAAATATTTTACATTGTAGAGGGAAAATTCCAATATGACATGTTACTTGGATGCCCTTAGATTCATGCCACGAGTTATGTCCCTTCCACCTTACATTGGTGTATCAAGTTAGAAAATGAAGGTTAAGTTGTTACCATAAAATATAACCTTAGTCCTTTTGCATCTTTTAACATGACATATTGACCTAATTTTGTTCTTCTTCCTCCTTCTTCCACCTCACCAACTAAAACCAATAACACCTCTACCCCTACCATTGATGAATCTTTGACTAGCTCATAAATCCCTTTTTCTCACATCCCCATAGAGGACCCCTTAGAACCCACATTCCAATGTCTCTCACTTGGGGAGTATCATCTTCTAACCTTGGATGCTTTCCCTACTCCTCAAGAGTATGGGAAACTCAATGATGATCTTAGTTATGACCCCAACATCAGAACCATCATCTTTTTTGAGCTCCCCCATCAAACCAATTTCATCTATGGAGATCTTGATCAACCACTTCTTACTTCTGTCACTACCTCTTCTATCTGACCATTTACCTCCAA
This sequence comes from Torreya grandis, assembly GCA_037957365.1. Lineage (NCBI taxonomy): Eukaryota > Viridiplantae > Streptophyta > Pinopsida > Cupressales > Taxaceae > Torreya > Torreya grandis. The sequence continues at coordinate 1,560,290 of JARHVA010000137.1, read as the reverse complement.
TTTCTCCTACCTAGACAAACTCACATTTACCAAGTTATACCTTCATAGGTGTACCTAGAAGGGATTTAGCCTCAACCTTTATGAACATGGACCTGATGAGTTACCCACCATCAAAACCTAGAAACCTCATGAGCTCTTTAGCCTCAGGTTTGTACCACCAGAAGAACCCAGCAACTCACCAATTCCTATTTAACACTGTTGGGTGAATATTTTGTTAGTCAGTTGTCTAATTGAGCAAAATAGGTCTTACCACCCATAGTAAAGGAGATTGGTTAGCCCAATGTGTAGGTTTACTACATCAGAGGTGGACAAATCTCTCCTCTCATCAAGGGGAAGTTCCCTATAAATACGTAGGAGCTATATACTATAAATATGTAAAAAATAACACTTAGGGGTAGGATACATCATCCATCTCTCTTCTTTTAGAGATGATGTTCACAAACAAAGGAGAAAATCTTGGTGAAAAAACTAAAGGCACTTATCTTCTTTTATAAGTGTTCTTGTAGGAAACAACAAGAGTTCTTTCAGGTATGATAAATGACTAGTAACACAGGCGCAGTAACCAGTAGGATGAAATAGAACATAAAGTTTCCACCTCAACTACACAAAGAGTGAGATACAAAGGATAATGGGGGCACAAAGTTGTCCCAAAATCCTCAACATAGAAATAGAAAATAAACACACACTGAAGACAACTATAACAGCACAAAGTCTAAAAGTAACTAACTTCAGGACATCTTCCTTATCACTTCCACTAATTCTACTTGTTAGATTAAACAAGAATGCATCTAGAAGACAGACATAAGAATAATCTCCTAAAATGGCACAAGCTATAACAGCACAAAGTCTACAAGTAACTTGCTTTCTCATTTAGATAAAATAATATGAACAACAATCTGAGCTCAAAGTCTCAGTATTCGCCTTTCAATTTGGGTAGAGTTTTGATTTTGTGATTAAAAATATCTCCTTTACATAATGAGATAAATTAAAATATATAGCCACCAAGCAAGGCTTGGCATTCTTTCCCATGGGATGGCCCACATTGTAGTCAATGCTTTCAATGCACCCTCAATTTTGTTCTAGAGGGCCATGCTAGGAACAATGCATTGCCTTAACTATGGCATGTCCATTCATATAATATGTCTCTTCCTTGGTATGGACTGTTTGGTCCTTTTCCTAATGTCTGCACAGTTGTCTAATTTGCCATTACTTTATGGAAGAAAAATAGGTTGCGTCCTTGATTTGGTGTGCTTAGAAGTCTACTTGCTTCACTATTTCACCTACTAGAAATAACTCTTTTGAAGATATTTATGATCCTTTGGTCTTGTTCCTCTCTCCATTATAGCAATTTGAACCTTTAGGCTCTCTTTTCATCCAGTCACTTGGTTATTCCTTTAAGTTCCATGCTCTATTTAAATTTTAGTGGATATTCCCTTACTTTAGATTTGACATCCACGGGGCCATCAATGGTCACTAATTGCTTGAACCATGTTGAACCTTGAACCTGTGAACCTATGAAAGTTCATTGGTTCAACGGTTTGTCAATTCATTCTATCTCTTTTGGTCCATCACTTCCCTATTTAAGCACTTCTTTACTCTCTGGTTGAACCATCACTTTCATTGAACTTGCCTTTAGAATCATCCATGTTGCTTCTTTCTTTGCTTGAGGTTGCCTTTGAACTACTTGAACCTATGAACCATTAAACTTTGAACTCTTTTAGTTCAAGGTTTAATCAGTTCATTAGTTCTTCCTCTGCCCATCACTTCCTTGTTCTTTCTAGCCCTTCTTGTCTAAGTCTTTGGGGGGTCCTTTATGCATCTTTGACAAGTGGCAAGTTCCACTGTCATGAAACTTATTAGAAACTTATGAAAAATGGGATCCATGACAATTCTTACCCGAGTAGCTTCAAAAGGGGAATGCGGATGCAGACACTTGTTACGTTCTGTTGAGTTATAACAAGACACATGGCACATTCCATAGCTTTGAAACTTATTAAAAATTGTGTCTTGGTAGATGACACTTGGCAGCTTCTACTTTGACTCTATAAGGGACACGTGGCGACTTCTACTTCACTTTGTCTTTTTTCATTAGGCATTTTTTTGTAGGATTTTCCTTCAGACAAAAAGTCCAAAGGAATTCCTTTAGGCAATTTGTCTAAAGGAAAGCTTCTATTCCTTAGCCATTTGTTCATTTCAATTTCTTCTCGATTGAATTCCTTTAGACAAAATATCCAAAGGAATTTTGCCTTAACCATTTTTTTGAGGAAACTCTTCCTGAAGTCTAACAACTCTTTCACTTAATAATTTCCTTTAGATAAAAAGTCTGAAAGAAATGTTCCCTATTGGCCTTTGAATAAATCTAAAGGAATTTTATCTTTTATGTCTTGTCTTTGACCCTTGAACCAATGTTGGCACCCTCTATAAGGGCACTTGCCTCTAGTTCACTACCCTTCACAAGGGAATTTATTCCTTCAGCCCTGGGGTAGCCCCTTGAACCTGCCGATTGAACTGATTGATTGAACCAACTTTGGTTCAATAGTTAAATGGTTCAATTGGGTCAATCGGTTCAATATACTTATTTGGCTAAGTCCTTTTGATATTTTGAACCAAATGCATTAAACTATTTGGTCATTAAACCTATTAAACTGATGAACCAAAATGGTTCAAGGTTCAACAGTTCATGCCTTTGTTTAGAAGCTTGTCGATGGACATTTCTGATTGAACCAAGTCATTGAACCAATCCTAAAAATGACCAAGTGTTGTTCTTTTGATTGAACTCACCTGCAGAAGCCTTTGAACCTATTGAACCTGCTAGTCCCTTTACTAAAAAAGCTTGAAAAATGAGGGATTTGAAAACTCAGAACAAATTTCAAGAAGGGAAGAGATTATTTTGGTCTGTTGAACCAAAATAGTTCACATGTTGTCCCAAAAATGAGAAGTCTATTTTTGGGGACAATAGCTGGCTCTAGTTAGGGAAATTCCTTCAGTTGAAAACTTGAAATAGCTAAGGGGAGTATAAACTAGAATCTCCAGTGCCTTTGAAGTATTCCATTGGGCTATGGAGTCATGCTACTAAAAATAAAGGCACCAAAAAAAATGAAAATCACAAAATAGAACTAAAGACTATACAAATATACATATGCACAGATGATCTTATCTGATGCCTCAAGATTTGAAGTGCTTCAGATGCTGCCCACTGTGAGATAGTGAAAATGGCATTCCATCCTGATAAACTAGTAAGAAACCATTTTCTCCCCATAATCGGTGATGGGTGAATGGAACTCTCCACCAAGAATCACATTTTTTGTGCACTCCTTTTAGTTCTCTCTTCTTGCCCCATGGCGAGACATGGTCTTCAATCTAAAAATTGTAACTCCTTACTCTTTTGATGAAGAGTTCCTTTTGCTAACTTTGGAGTACAATAGTATGGTCCATCACCATAGCTTGTTGTTCTACTGGTTTAGTCCAGCACATGCTTTGATTGTCCCCCTCAGACACCTGACAAACCACCAGTTCATCATCTCCTTTGGTGTGAAGGACTTTGACATCTTGGTCTTGAGCAGCCTTCAATCTGAGCAATAGAGATTCATATTTAGCTATGTTGTTGATGTTGCTAAATTGTGACTTGCATGAAGGGAAAATATCTCCTTTAGGAGATATCAACACAGTCCTGGCTCTAGAATTGGTAGAAGAATTGCTGCCATCAGATTCCAAAATCCAAGCATCATCAAAAGCTGATCTTCTATCAGATTTATCTTCATTAGAGATGGAAGATCCTTCTTCATATATACTGTGCCCTACCAATTCTTTTGATGTCTTGTTTGGATCAATTCATGGATTGCTAGCTACAGGACTTCATCTGTAGAAACATGAACATCCTATGTGGTCAAGAAATAATTACCCTTACCCAAAGACTCAAATAGAATTTGAGTTACAGGGGCTGATGTTTGGGTGACCACATATTTTACCTCCTTTTCAGGGAGCAATCTCTTCATTACGTCCTTGACAGGGATCCTTGCCTCAGACAGGTCCATACTTAGTTCTCCACCAATGTCCAACTACTCAGGATTGGCTTGCAGGAATTTAAATTTAGTCATTTGAATTTTGAATTTCTTGACATGATCAATTATGTCAAATGACTGAAATGGACTAGGAAGAGAGGATGGGAGTTCATCCTTTTGGTTTTTAGGGGGGGAGGACTAATCTTTGAATTTGAAGTAGAAGGTGTAGGGATGTTTGATGTACTTACCTTCTTAGCAATCATCAGGTCCTTTGGCTAGAAAGGTAGAGTGGTCCCACGTTTAGCAATTAAAATCGCTAGTTGAGGTCGCTCCTCTATATTTTATTTATCAACTTGCTGGGCTGACTAGTTCTTGGACCATGTGAACACTGTGTATGATCCCTTGACTGCTTCACCTTTACTTCTGGGTTCATCCTGGTAATTTAGGAAACTAATGTGGGAGTCGCCAGATGACTCTTCTTAATCCTCTATGAAGAGATCAACATCATTTCCTTGCTCAAACTCAGGTTGGAAAGAGAAAACATGTTCTGTTTCCAAATATCCAACTACTGAGTTGGTTGGAGATGCTTCAAGGGTGAGGTTCCTTTGTGAGGGAGGAAGATGATTTGGCTGCCCTTGATTTTTGGTAGCATTGACTTGATATGATTGATTGGGGAATGTCCTCCTTGGTACATCATGATTAGGAGGAGCAGACATACGTTGGGCCATTTGCCTTTTCAAGGCTAGCAATTCATTTACTAGCTTTTACACCATTTGATCAGTGGTGGATGTAGATAAATGCTCAAAAGATGAAGGAGATTTAGCTCTATTTGGGTCTCTCCTTATCTTTCTTGACAAGATAAGGTCATCTTCTACCTCAGTAGACAAGTCCTGACTAACAACAAGGTTTATGTGTTCAGCCCGTCTTAGCCAAAAACTCACTTTAGGTAGCTATGAGTTGATGAAGAAACACTTGAGGTTTTTAGGTGTTGGCTGAGCAATTACAAGAATTTAGTTCCTTAGCTTGTCAAACTTTTCTATGAAATCCCTCATAGGTTCATGAGGATCCTTATTCATTTGTGTGAGCTGGGCCAGCAAGGCATGTGCATCTTCCGTAGGCTTGAACCTTGTTTCAAATTTGGCTTTGAGTGTGTCCCAGTCAGTCACTGACTGAGCCTGTAGATGGTAGAACTAGTCTATAGTAGTACCTTGTAGTGTTTCCATGAAGAGCCTGACTGCCACATCTTCAAATTCCACCCCTATTACACCATAGGCTATGCTGAAGGCTGCAATGTGTTCATCAGGGTGAACTCTCCCATCACTAAAGAATTTGGGGAATTTCTTTCTTGAGCTATGTGGAAGTTCATGTAGAGGTGGAGTAAGATTTAGTGGACCAAATGAGTTACCCCAGGGGCCTTGAACTACCATGATGGGATTATGAAAAAGAGGATAACAAATTTGGGTGGCATATGGATAGGCAAAACTCTGCTAACAACAAAAAAAGCAACTCTCCTTTGGGTTCTCTGGCTTCTTGTATAGCATGGAGTTGCCAGATTGTAGAATAAAAATGGGAAAGAATTAGCCCTGCTTCAGCTTGAAGCTTGAGGCTTCAAACTATGCATTCTATCCTCGTGGCTCTAGTTTTGTAGACTAGATAATATAATGGAGATGGAGGAAGATGGTATGTCTATAATGATAATAGGTAAGACATAGAATAGAGTCACCAAAAACTATAATCGATAAGGGTAGGGAGTGCTTCAATCTAAGACTTGAGGTTTTAGATTGCATGTTCATCCCTAGCGGAGTCACCAAAAAGACTATTGGGTGAATATTTTGTCAGTCAGCTATCTGATTGAGAAAAATAGGTCTTATCATCCACAACAAAGGAGATTGGTTGGCCCAGTGTGCAGGTTTACCACATCAAAGGTGGACAAATCTCTCCTCTCATCAAGGGGAGGTTCCCTATAAATACACAGGAGCTATATAATATAAATATGTAGAAAATAACACTTAGGGGTAGAACACATTATCCATCTCTCTTCTTTTAGAGATGATGTTCATAAACAAAGGATAAAATCCTGGTGAAAACACTGAAGGCACTTCTCTTCTTTCAGCAGTGTTCTTGCAAGAAACAACAGTTCTTTTAGGTATGATAAATGACTAATAACACAGGCACAGTAACCAACAGGATGAAATAAAACACAAAGTTTCCACCTCAACTACACAAAGAGTGAGATATAAAGGATAATGGGGGCACAAAGTCATCCCAAAATCCTCAACATAGAAATAGAAAATAAACACACATTGAAGACAACTATAACATCACAAAGTTTGAAAGTAACTGACTTCAGGACATCTTCCTTATCACTTCCACTAATTTTGCTTGTTAGATTAAATAAACAAGAAGGCATCTAAAAGATAGACATAAGAACAATCTCTTAAAATGGCACAAGCTATAATAGCACAAAGTCTATAAGTAACTTGCTTTCTCATTTAGATAAAATAATATGAACAATAATCTGAGCTCAAAGTCTCAGTATTTGCCTTTCAATTTGGGCAAAGTTTTGCTTCTATGATTAAAAACATCTCCTTTGCATAATGAGAGAAATTAAAATATATAGCCACCAAGCAAGGCTTGGTATTCTTTCCCATGGGATGGCCCATGCTACAGTCAATACTTTCAATGCACCCTCAGTTCTATCTAGAGGGCCATGCTAGAAATAGTGCATTACCTTAACTATGGCATGTTCATTCATCTAATATGTATCTTCTTTGGTATGGACTATCTGGTCCTTTTCCTGATTTCTGTGTAGCTATCTAATTCACCATTACTTTATGGAAGAAAAATAGGCTGCATCCTTGATTTGGTGTGCTCAGAAGTCTACTTGCTTCACTATTTCACCTATTGCAAATAACTCTTTTAAAGATATTTCTAATCCTTTGGTCTTGTTCCTCTCTCCCTTATAGAAATTTGAACCTTTTGGGCTCTCTTTTCAACTAGTCACTTGGTTCTTCCTTTAAGTTTTGTGCTCTATTTGAATTTTAGTGAATATTCCCTTACTTTAGATTTGACATCCACGAGGCCGTCAATGGTCGCTAGTTGCTTGAACCATGTTGAACCTTGAACCTATGAAAGTTCATTGGTTCAACAGTTCATCAGTTTATTTTTTCTCTTTTGGTCCATTGCTTACCTATTTAAGTGCTTCTTTGCTCTCTGGTTGAACCATCGCTTTCATTGAACTTGCCTTTGGAATCATCCATGTTGCTTCTTTCTTTGCTTAAGGCTGATTTTAAACTACTTAAACTTGTGAACCATTAAACTTTGAACTCTTTCGGTTCAAGGTTCAATCGGTTCATTGGTTCTTCCTCTGCCCGTCACTTCCTTGTTCTTTCTATCCCTTCTTGTCTAAGTCTTTGGGGGGTCCTTTCTGTGTCTTTGACAAGTGGCAAGTTCTACTATTATGAAACTTATTATAAACTTATGGAAAATGGGATCCATGACACTTCTTACTCAAGAAGCTTCAAAAGGGGAACACGGATGCATACACTTGTTACATTCTACTGAGTTATAATGGGACACATGGCATGTTTCGTAGCTTTAAAACTTATTAGAAACTATGCCCTAGAAAATGACACTTGGTAGCTTTTGTTTTGACTCTATAAGGGACATGTGGTGGATTTTGCTATACTTTGTCTTTTTTCATCGAGCATTTTTTCATTAGACTTTCCTTCAGACAAAAAGTCTGAAGGAATTCCTTCAAGAAATTTGTCTGAAGGAAAGCTTCTGTTCCTTAACCATTTTTTCCTTTCAATTTTTTCAGGATTTCTTCCCGAGTGAATTCCTTCGGACAAAATGTCTAAAGGAATTTTTCCTTAACCATTTTTTCGAGGAAACTCTTCTTGAAGTCTAACAACTCTTTCACTTAATAATTGCCTTCAAACAAAAAGTCTGAAGGAAATGTTCCCTATCGGCCTTTGAAAATCCAAAGGAATTCTATCTTTTCTATCTTCTCTTTGACCCTTGAACCAATGTTGGCACCCTCCGCAAGGGAACTTGCCTCTAGTTCACCGCCCTTCGCAAGGGCATTTTTTCCTTCGGCCCTGGAGCAGCCCCTTAAACCTGTCGATTGAACCAATTGATTGAACCAAATTTGGTTCAATGGTTTAATCTCTTTATTTGGATAAGTCCATTTGATATTTTGAACCAAACACGTTAAACCATTTGGTCATTGAACCTGTTGAACTGAAGAACCAAAATGGTTCAAGGTTCAATGGTTCAATGGTTCAAGCCTTTGTTTAGAAGTTTGCCGATGGACATTTTTGATTGAACCAAGTCATTGAACCAATCTTGAAAATGACCAAGTGTTGGAAATTTTTTCTTTTGATTAAACTCACCTACAGAAGCCATTGAACCTGTTGAACTTGCTAGTCCCTTTACTGAAAAAGCTTGAAAAATGAGGATTTTGAAAGCTCAGAACAAATTTTGAGAAGGGAAGAGATTATTTTGGTCTATTAAACCAAAATAGTTCACATGTTGTCCCAAAAATGAGAAGTATATTTTTGGGGATAACAAACACTATTGAGGAATACATCCCCTCCTCACCAATCCAATCTCCTTCAAAGTCTAAGGATTTTGAAGTCATTCCTCCTAAATTTTTTTTAGTCAATACTGTTGGTTTAGGCCCCCTCACCTATCAAAAGGGTGGTTGAACTAAAATCCTTCCTTTGATCTATCTTAAAATGGTATGAAACAATTCTCCTTCCATCAACACCATCCAACATTAGGATGATGATTCCATTCTCACCTATATAGGTGCAGGGAATTCTTCTATCAACAAGTCCCTTCCTCTTGAGAACCAAACCATGTTGAAATAATCCACTATTGATGTCAACTTGGGTACTCAGGATAACCCTCACATTATCAAGATTGGTCAATCCTTAAATTCTACAGAGCAACAAGATCACCCTTCCTTCCTTCATGATTGTATCATAGCATTTTTTGGGTCCTATCAGGATATTCCCAAAATCAACCCTTCTATATCCCTCCATAACATTGTCACCCATCCTGATGCTAAGCCTATTTGAAAAAATCTTCCTAGGATGCACCCTTGTATCACCCTTCTAGTCAAAGAAGAGCTTCATCATCTCTTGTCTATCAACTTCATTCAACCTATTGATTATCCTCAAAAGTTTTCTAACATCATTCCCATTACCAAGCCCACCAGGGGACTTCACCTCTGTATTGAATTTCATGACCTCAACCTTGCTTGTTCAAAAGATGACTTTCCTTTACCTATCATCAACCAAATTATTGATCTTATAGCTAGCCACAAGTTGTTATCTCTCATGGATGGTTTCTCATGATATAATCAAATATTAATTGCTCTCAAGGATTAGTATAAAACTTCTTTCATCACCTTTTGGGGAACCTTATACTATAGGGTCATGCCATTTGGTCTAAATAATGCTAAAGTAACCTACCAGCATGAAATGACCTACATCTTCCATGATCTCATCCATAAAATCATAGAGGACTATGTAGATGACCTCCTTGGGAAATCTAAATATCATAAGGATCACCTAGTCATTTTCATAATCATTTTTGACCACCTAATCTATTTCCACATCAAACTCAACCCCAAGAAATGTATTTTTGGGATTCTATCTATAAATATACTTGGATTTATCATCTCTCTTAAAGGAATCAAAGTGGACCCTACCAAAGTTAGAGAAATTTTGGAAATGCCACTTCCAACCCACCTTAAGCAACTCCATAGCCTATAACAAAAGATCCAATCCATCTATCACTTCATCTCTTAGTTATCAGATAGATGTTAACCCTTTCACCATCTTCTAAATAAATATGCCTCTTTTAAGTGGACTAAGGACTATAAAAAAGCCTTTAATTCACTTAAATAATACCTTCTTTCTCCACTTTTTATTACCCCACCTAAAGAGGATCAACCCTTTTACCTTTATATTTCTTCCACTGACCATTCCTTAGGGGCAATTCTAGCTCACCATGATGAATAAAACAAAGAGAAAGTTATCTACTACATAAGTTGAACACTTATAGAGTATGAAACTCGGTACACCCACTTTGAGAAACTTTACCTCACCTTAGTATTTGTGGCTTCTAAACTTCATCATTGCCTTCTCACTCACAAACTTTCATCATCACCAACACTAAACCAATCAAGTACATGTACTCTAAACCATACCAAAACTAGCATATGGTTAAGTGGATCATGCTTCTAGTTGAGTTTGACCTTGAGTTCCTCCAACAAAAGTTGATTAAAGGGCAAGTCATCACTGATAATTTGGCCAAAGCTCCTCTACAAAACAACCAACCTATTCTTCTTGTGTTTCTATACGAGTCCATCATGACTCTTTCTCAGGAGGACCCCACCTACCAAATGACCATGTTATTTAATGGCTCCAAATTACAGTGTGATGGGGGTGTTAGAGTTATTCTCATTCCCCTTGATAGGTAACCTCTTCCCATTTCTTTTAAACTCAACTTTGAGTACACCAACAATGTGGCTGAGTATGAAGCCCTAGTGATAAGTCTCCAAACCACTCTAGCCTTAGGGATTAAGACCATCAGTATCTTTGGTGATTCCCAACTTGTGGTCACCTAGGTCAACAAATCCTACCAATATAATAATGATGTCTTACAAAGGTACAAATATCTAGTAGACATACTCTTAGCATCATTTGATCATTACCTTATCTAGTCAGTTCCATGGTCTACTAATAATTTCATGGATACCATAGCTTCCCTCGCTTCCAAAATCCCATCTCAACCTAGTGAGTCTAAACTATTTGTCACCATACATCATTTTGTCACATCCTCTTATGTCCATTCTAATATTTCTACCATTTGTAATGTAGAACTATTTCCATTAGACATTTGGTACAAGTAAACTTTGAACTACCTTAACCTTGACATCATTCTTCCCAACCTCTCTAATAATTCTTGAATAAAATTTCTTTAGAGTACCTCTCATTATACCATACTAGGGGGAATCTTTTATAAACATGGTTTTCACAGCCTCCTTCTTCATTGTCTACATAGTGATGAAGCTTCCCATGCTATCAAGGAAATGCATGATGGAATCTATAGGGAACACTTTAGTGGATTAACTATCACTAAATGTATCCTTCACCTTAGTTACTATTGGCCCACCCTCAACTAATATTTATGTGATTATGTAAATAAGTGTGTTAAATGTCAACAACATGCCAATTTACATAATGCACCTACCCATGGCCTTCAAGTATCTAAAGATTATTGGCCCTTCTCATAATGGGGACTCAATCTCATTGGGGAAATCAATCCACATTCTTCATAATGACACCAATCCATCATCACCACAAACAATTATTTCACTAAGTGGGTGGAAGTTATTCCTCTCATCTTGACCAAAGCTGATAATATAGTCAACTTCATCAATCACCATGTCATCTTTTGTTTTGATGTTCCCCATAAGATCATCATCAATAATGAAAAATACTTTAAAAACAAACACATCCAAGGTCTTTGCAATGCATTTGGCATCAAGTTAAGCTTTTCCTCACCTTACCATCCACAAACAAATGGACAAGTAGAAGCTTCTAACAAAACCCTCAATAAAATGCTAACCAAAGTAGTCAGTGCTTTAGGTCAGGATTGACACTTGCACATCCCTTTTACTTTATGGGCCCATCACATTAGAATTCAAACCTATATAGGTGCCACCCTTTTTTATCTCATCTTTAGAGTAGAGGTAGCCTTGCCTCTCAAAGTCCAGATTCCCTCTCTTCGCATATCCTTGTAAGACATCATTTTTGAGAGTGACTATCATCAATAACATCTATCAATATTGGAGTTACTTTACGAGAATCACTTTTTAGTGCTTAACCATTTTCATGTCTATCAATATCTAATCAAGTGCACCTATAATAAACACTTGAAAGAATGAGAATTCAATATCAAAGACCTCATTCTAAAGGAAAACCAACATGTAACTAATATGGATAAAAGCAAAAGAGGTGAGTTTGCTTTCAGTTATCTTAAAACTACCTCATAACCCACAAGTATGGATCAAGAGCTTATCATTTGTCCTCTTTTGAAGGAAAACCAGAACCTGAGCCTCTCAATGCTTTGCATTTTCATCCTTTCTTTTATTAAAGAAGGATAAAACTCAATTTTTTTCTACCTTAAGCTCATCTCTTGATTTATGAGACTTTCACTTTCACTTGCCTATCACTATTCGTTTGAGTACAACCAATTACAATATAAAACCATGTGATTAACCGTTACAGTCATATCCTAATCCTAAATATGGGTACCATAACTCTATCTATAGCATGGTTCTCATGGATATTTTTCATCCCTAATCAGACATAATCCCATGGTCATTATTTCTCAAAACCACCCCTTTCAACTATCATTAACTTCTTGTGCTAAATTGTTACCCTCATAAAGGAAAATCTCTAAGCCTAATAAGACTTATCCATGTCTAAAACCTTACATAAAAATAATTTAGGATACCAAAACATCACTTGGCTTAACCTCTCTAACATTATAGACTACTCCCTTGAAGGACAAATACACAAAAACAAAATTGCTTAAAAAAGATAGACTTCTCCCTCGAAGGACAACCACCAAAATAAACAAAACCAAAACATAGACCACTCCTTTGAAGGATGGCTAAGTCAAAATTTTCAAAATAAATCATTTGAATCTTCCTACATTGATCAGCTTCACAAACTTATTAGAACAAAATAATAAAAGACCTTACATCAAAATCAGAACAAGCTATCCCAAGGAAGTTGCAATCAGCTTTCATATCTGGCATTAGTAGACTTCTTGAATCGATCAGTCTACACTTGGAATTAATACATAAATTTGTATAAATTGGTTCTTAGGTCACCTATAGAAGAGGAAAACTAACCCACATAAGGTTACCTTTCCTATCACCTATTTACCCATCACCTATCACCTACCTCCCCTTTATATTACCTATAAATTAAGGGGTTATGCACTTATTTGACATAATGTGATCAAGATACCCTTTTTATCAACCAAAGCATGCTAATATGAATCATTCAAAGGGATTATGTTCATTATGTCAATCCAACTTCAATTTTTTTTAGGTCTTTACCAATGAAAAAGCATCAGGCCTTTTTTCTTATCCTCTCATCATTGGTTCATGCAGACATATGTCTCATGATTCTTATCTCTTTGTTCACATTTAGTTTGTTATATAAATTAATTTATGTGTTTTCATTACATCCTTAACCATAATCACATCACATATTTATGATCATAAAAATCAAACATCAATAATAGGCATAACATCATGAACCAAATCATCTCTCTATCTATAAATCATGAGTATCATCCTATCCATTTACCATAAACATCATATAACATCATATCATAAACCACATCAATAACCATAATCGTAAGCATCATATCCTTTAAAAAAATAAAATATCATCCATAATCATCACATGCCTAAATTAAGGAGTCCACACCTCATAAGCATAAAGCATAAAACGTGACAACCATAACTATAATCTATAAACATCATAAACATCATGTCATCACAATAAATAATACATGTAATAATGCATATATATAATATATATAGTGGTGCCCCAAGGGCATGATATGATATGTCTTAATGTATAGATATATATGTACATGATTTTGATATCGGCCTGCATGTTAATGCAACAAGATGTACATGTTTTGATATATATATATATATATATATATATCAAAACATGTACATCTTGCTGCATCAACATGCAGGCCGATATCAAAATCATGTACATATATATCTATACATTAAGACATATCATATCATGCCCCTGGGGCACCACTACCACTAGCCCCTCCTACACTTGTGCTACCACTACCATCTGGTGCTGGGACTCTAGGGATGCTTACCTATCCACTACCTACTTGGCCTCCTATCACTATCAAAGTGACCCACTAACCTAGAGTCACCAATGCTACCCCACCTGCTATACTAGCTCTATACTCACCTTATCAAGGCTCTAATGGGCATTGTGCTAGTACTATGGCCTTGTAATACCTTAACTCCTCCACTATGGAAAAGTACCATGCCATAAGGATGGTATCTAGTGGTCCTACTGGGGATATCTCTACTCCTACCCTCTATCATAAGGTGTCCCTCTCATAGGTCACCAAACCTAGTGAGGTCTTTGCCTGATCTCTCTTAGTTGTAATGGTGGTAACCTAACCTTGTAAAGTCATAATCTAGCCCTGTAATGTGGCCAATTGACCCTGTAACCCTATAATCTATGCCTATGTGTCAGCCAATGTTACCCCTACCTATCCATCTAGACCACCACCCTATACCTGTGCTCCAATTGGGTCCACATCCATGGCCTAGCAACCCCCATCATCCCATCCAAAATCAACCACTACATATTGAGCCTAGTACCATGCTACATAGTCATCAATAAAACCAACATCATCTATCCCTACTCTAGCTAGTAACTCCTCATGATCTAGGACCACCTCCATTGGCTAAGGCTCAAGTAAAACAAAATTAACATCCTCCTTTCTATACCTTGGGAAAGGCCTAGAATCCCCTACACTAGGCCATACTACCTCCAAACTCTATCAAATAGGATAAGATCAGTCTCACCCTCTCTCCTCCTATAAATCCACCTCCATCTCTATAAAGACAATGTATGATACCCATAGAGGGCCCACCTAGGAAAGCCAACATATGGCCTTTACACCACATCTCCCACAACCAAACCCTCCAATGCATCCCTGAACTAGTCAATATCTCTAACACCTCCTCTAGCTCCTATCAAAGCATAATCTCCCTTCCATCATAGGAAACCCACTTTATAGTCCATCTACGTGAAGCCATCCCATGTTAACCCCAAAGGTTTCAGAACCCAAATGTGCTCATATGCCCAAAAATGGAGCACAAACCCCACACTGATCCCATATTGCCTATGAGCTCAAAATTCCCAAAACTCCCTGTATGGATGAACAAGCTAAACTAGTGCCCATCTAAATATTGTCCTCTCAAGTAAAATCTCTAACAACACACTAAAAAATAGATAAGTAAATTGTTCATTACTCAAATCATTCAACATATAATAGGACACTACCATCATCATCATCATCATCATGGTCATCAAATACCTATCATCTAGCACTCTTTGGTATAAGGGCTTGTAACTAAAACCACCTAAATGCCACCTAGCATGGACTCGATCCTCACCATATAAGAGCTCCATCTACTCATCCTTCTCCTCATTCTCAATATGGTAAATAGGCTCCCCTCGAATAGGCATCCATGTAATCCTATGAACATCCTATAATAGGATGGTCATCTCTCCTGTTGGCAGTAGGAAGGTGTTCATGGGTAAATCCCATCTCTTGATGAGGGCCATGATCATCATTGCATCCATGGCAAGTGTTTATAGTGTCTCATAGTGCCAAGACCAACCTCATTCATTTGTGTCTAATCATCCCTAGTCATCCCTCCATGGATATCTTCAAAGATCTTGGGAACATGATCCCTCATTTGGATTTGGTCTTGTACCTACAAGACAATCAAGTTAGTACACACATTTAGTTTTACATGGCCATTGATCAATTTTATTCATTCTACCTACATCAACCTCTTTATCAACCTAAACTCACCTACATCAACATATTCCAATCATTACCTCTACAACATTGCTTATAGCACTTAAAAGCAACATTCACCCATAAATTTTTTAACATCTACCCTGACCTGTCACACCAATACCTAATGATTCTATCATAAACATCTACCCTACCCCAAAAAAATTTAAACAACCTTTCCTAAACCTATCCAACCAATACCTAAATCTACCCAACAACCATATTAACCTAACACTCCTACTTGAACTTACCCTATCCTAATCGACATTTGACCTTTTAACTAACTCACACCCCCTTAAAATATTTAAAAAACATTTTCAAACACTTCTATTAAAACCTCACCTTCCCTAAACAATCGATCACCAATGGTTAGGGTGACCATCGATGGTCTAGTCACCTTTGTGTTTTAGTGGTCGAATGTTGATGATTAGGGTGACCATCGACAGTTAGGTTGAACCATCGATGGTCACTGTGTGTGACTGTCAGTGGTAAAACATCCACCCTACCTTCCAAAAAACTCAAATAAACACAAAATTTCAATAACTAAATTACCTAAATCTATCCTATAACCTACCCCCAACTCAACACCTCCTTCAAATTTAAATTCCACTTGCTAATTTTCCCAAATTTTACCCAAAACCTAAACTACAAAAAAACCCCCCAAAACCATATCCAAACAACCACAAATATAATAAAATTCAAGTAAACATTAACCTAATCAATTTATCTACCAAATTTAAAACACCCCCTACCTCATTCTTTTACCACTATCAAGGATGGAGCCCACATCCAACTACCTGACTGCATCCTCATCCACCCTGCATCTCCGTTTGAGATAGATCACCTCAAACACACATTAGAACAATCAATAATCACCACATTAGTAAATGCTCATTCAACCTTCTCAATAAAATGCTAAACTAATAAATCACCAAACCACACAAAAAGTTTAGAGTCAACAAGTTAAAAATGAAAATGAAATTTCATTTTCACTTTTTATCCTTGATTTCTTAGGGTTTCCTCCTAACCACTAATGGTCAAGGTGACCATCAATGATTGACCTGGAAACCCCTAACCATCAATAGTCAGGAATCCCCCATTTTAATTTTTTTTTATACACCTAAAAACTAAATACCTTTTTGTAGATAACCTTCTCCACTAAAACTAACACTAAGTTTCGAGGAACATCATCTTCAACCAAAACAAACACCCTTTCCAACAATGTATCCTTGTAGACACCTAAATCTGGCCATTGATAACCTCCAATCAGGATTTTGACCAATTTTCACCAAAATACATAATTTGGCCTAAAAACACTAAAGCACACTAAAAGCTTTAAACCTAATATATTCAAATACTAATTTTGGCTAGGGTATCATTAAATGGGGTAATGCAATTTATGGGCCAGCTAACTTTTATTAGATCATTTTGAGTCAAAATGCCAATTTTACAACTGGGTGCTTTGGATTGCTCTTTCCTATCAAATATCTTACACGAGACATGTGCCTTTGTTATTTATGTTGGTAACATCCTAAATGGGAATGTGATTCCAATGCATCTGACATTGACTTCCAATTCCAATCTAGTCAAATTTTAGACCAATAACAAGGCATTCTGATCAATTTGAGTGATTTGTGCATAAAGTGCTTAAACATGCTCAAGATCTAATTAACCCAAATCAAGGATTAATTAATAATTCCATGGAAACTTGTTGAAAAATTTATTTTGGAAATGAATATTAAATATCTACATCATCAGGTGACCTCATTTCTTGGGAAAACATTTATAGGCTATAAATGCCATAAATATCAAGATTCATGCCCTCCATACCTCATCAATACCTTCCATGATGTCCTGCATGCATCTTAATTGCACCTTCTTCTAATGTCATGATGAGGATAATTATAAAATTAATTCCAAAAATTGAATTAATCCTCAACCAAACATCTCAATCTTAGGATAGACGGGTCAGGGTGATTCTAGACATTCTCAAAAATCTATAAATAGAGAGGCCATGAACATCATTTCTAAAATTAATTTGTGCAAATTTATAATGCAATATTGGTTCTAAAAGCTTTAAAAAAATAGTTTTATCATGCCAAATTTATTCCAAGCCAAGCCAAGCCACAAGCCAAAGGTGCCAAAGAGAGATAGAGGTAGACAAGCTTCCATTGTCAAGGACTTCATGAGCACAAAACCAAACAAGCCACTACTACAAAGGCATTTGGAGCATCCAAGGAAGGTGAAGGAATTCTTGTGTTTTATTCCTTAATTTTTAGTTGTGTTTGTCATTTTTTTTTATTACTAATCTCACCCTAGTAACTAGGCATGAAGATGTTAGCTTAGTGTGTTTCTTATCAATTTGTTTTGTGCATTTTGTCACTAACACCATACTAATCTTATCTTCTTAGTCAAATTACTAGTTCACATATGGCATGCCCAGTGGGACCAAACACATCCCACACATGAAGAATATCATTATACAAATTTAAATCTTCATTTGGATCATTAAAATTCTTGTAATTTGATTTTGTAACTTTGTTTTGCCATTTTTCTTGGTCACAGGTTTACACAATAATTGACATCATTAGTAAAACCATCATTAGTTAGATATCCATAATTGATCACTATTGGTATAACTAATGTTGGTTAGATAACCATCATTGTTTAGTAAGTTTAACCATCATCGGTTATAGAACTGATGCCGATCACTGTGTTTTTCTTAAAACACAAACCTGAGATCTCTTTTTTTGAAGTTCATTATTTCAAACCCAAAATAACTTCAAGGCTAAAGAACATGCTAACATTTTTGTTGCAGGACCAAGCTTGACATTTGCTAAAAACATGTTTAGATCACCTTTTTCATGCTTAAAAATAAATTAGGAACATTATTTTGGTGCTTAAAGTAACATTTAAGGTGCTTAAATAAGTTTTTTTAACATTAGTTCTCAAAGTTACAACTAAGACCAAGGGGTCAAATGAACACCACCTCATTTTTTGAATTTGGGCTTAAAAATGAACTCACCTTTCCAAGCTTTTTGTATTCACTTAGCTGTTTAAATTAGATTTTTATTTGGAAAAAAGAGGGATGTTGCGTGTATGCTCTTACATTTGTCCCCTTTAGGGAACCCTTAGAATCAAAAACTCCATTCTTATTGAAAATAGTCTAGTCCAAGGCTTAGAAATAAATTCATCTAAAGCACTCCCTAAAAACTCGTCAAAGTTTGGGTGACCTTGAAAATAACCCTAAAGTCTTTCTATTTCATGATTTTTTTATTTTTATGCAAACTTGGGTTGCGAGGGGGACTTCATCACCTCCTGTGAGTTATTTAGGGAAGCTTTGACTTGGGGTTTTATCTCCCAGCATTGACTTCATTTGGGTCCAAATTGGAGTTGCACATGGGATGTAGTGGCACTTTGGACATTGCACTACACTGAGCTAATAGCAATATGTAGTGGTTACAAAAAGGATTAGACCTTTTTGCAATAAGCCAAGTGATACGAACCCAAAATCCATGATTTTTTTGCATTATTTGGCATGAAAGTCATTATGAAATTGATTCCCTTAAAACATTTAGAAACTTGTAGATCTTAAACAAAACCCCACTTGCCATGGAAGTATTATTGGTGTAAGGTGCACCTCAAGGTCCATGTCATAGTAATATCATTTGAGATAAGGGTGTGTAAAAACCCTACTATATAATGCACATTTAATTTTGGATGAACACTTAAAAACCTCTCAAATGATGTATATAGATGGATTCTAATAATACCAAACAACCTTGTCAATTTAGAGTCTGAGAGTGATTAATCAGTTGAGTTTTATCCTAAATTAAAGTCTTGTTTGAAATCAAAACTTGGTGTAAATAAATTATAAAAACCAAAACACACGGTCCTAATTTTCCTTTAAATAAAGAGGTGTTATGCTGCCCACGTGAAATCATCAATTTGCCTTGTTCAGAAGTCCATCAAACACTTTATAGTCATATCATCCACTTTGGCACAATTATGCTACCCAATTGAGTCTAGACCTTTGCCAAAGTTGTTTAAGTCCTTCATGTATAATATAAATTCGAAATTTCACCTTTATAAGTTCATAAGGTTGATGTGTTAAGTGGATTCACCATTTACACTCAACTTGAGGAAATTTAGGTTCAATTTCTAATTTGGGTTGAAGGCCATTTTAAGACTCAATATCATTATCACCACTTGATAGACTTAAGCCATTTTGTGCTAAACACTTGCACTTTGAGTATATGCACCACAACATTTTGAGTCAAGAAAAGTAGTGTTATGCTATAAAAATTATGGGAAACTATCTTTGCCTTAGAGAGTTTTTGAAATAAACATTTAGCCACACCTTTTGGGTAGTGTAGCATTGTCACGCTGCCCAAAACATTTCAAATATTGTTTCATAGACCCTCTTGCATAGAGTTCAAATTTGTTTCTAAATTTTTAGACCAATCTAAGTGTACTTTTGTGATCCTTTATGTAGCACAAATATAGCATTCACTTTTATCTAGCTTATTCGTCAAAAGAACCAAGATTTATACCATTATTTGTGAGAAGATAAACTATCTCTAAAGTGCTTTTTATTTCCTACCTTATACCTAGTTGGTCGAGTTCATGTCCAAGAATCAAATTCCTAGTATTTATTAGAAGTGTTTCAAATCCATTAGATTAAAACTTTCATCTATTTCAAAGTCTAGATTTTGATGCCATTTGGCCAAGATTCCTAGCACATGCCTTGTTTGAGCCTAGATTTTGTTGCCACATTTGGCCAAAAGACCTAGCAACTTTTAATTTCTTATATTATACTAATTTTAAATGATTTGACCTTAGAGTTTGGAATTTGATTTTTGGCCTATTTACTTGCTCATCTTTGTGTGAACAGTGAGATATTAGACATTTAATGCTAGCTTGTTTCCTCACAAATCTTTGTATAATTTTTTTTGATCCTTTCGACGAATCTAGACCAAGTTTAAACATCATATATTTTAGAAATTTTACTTTTTAGATTTTGTATAACTCTCTTTCTATCATAAGGAATTTACTATGGATCCCAACATGTATTCCTACACTTGTAGTGTACTCATGTACAATCCAGGGATTAATAATGTGGTTTCGCAAGAAGAAATGGTGTAAGACCCCTACGTGGATAATATTGCTTATGAAATGGATTCTTATCCCTCTTATAATACTCAATTAGGGGCATAAATCCAAGTTCCACTGGCTAATTATTTGGTTAATACACCACCTTATTCCAAAAAAGACCAAGAACAAACTACACAATACCTAGCTACAATACCCATAGTTGATGAGCCAGATCTCCAACAGTCATATTCTACTAATAAAACTTACACATATGATCTATTTTTGTTTGAGAAACATTTGTTAGAGAACAAAGATGAGATTTTGGTTAGAGCCATAGAGATAGGGGCCAAGTTTCTAGCAGACTTCCCCCATGAAAATTTACCAAGCCTATTAAGAGTGCCCCACAACATAATTTATGATCAACAAGATTATTCTAGTAATCCTTTGGTTTTAGTCCAAAAAACATATCAGGACCCTAATCTACCTAATAGAGGAAAAAATATCATGGAAGACCACTTTAACCAAATGTAGACAACATATCAGACCTACTTGAATCTAGCATGTAATTTCTATCAAATGAACATGGTGAATAAACCTCTTATTGACCTAATTACTTCAACAAGAGTTTTGATAGAGTTAACTTGTCAAGATAATTATATTTCAAACCCATTCATGCAAAACACTTTGATAGACAACTTGTTACATATGCCCATTATTGAAGAAGTGTCTTCTGCTTCTACATAGAATAATGAGCAAAATATAGTGGACAATGTGCAAACAACATCCAATCCCAATCAAAGTGGTACTAAAGTACAAACAACTAGCCAAAAACATGTGCCTATATTTAATACCATGATTGGATCTTCATACCAAGGAGTAGGAGTTTCTACATCCCAACCTTAACCAGTTGTTTCCTTAAGTGTGCAACCTATGAGATTAGGTAGTCCACTAGTAACCAATGTCATACCTCAATAACAGAATGTAACAAATCCTACTCCTCCTCAAAAAGTGGTGAGTAGTATTCCATAGCATCAATCATAATCTAGTGTACCAATGCAGTTAAGGCTGAATGTATTACCACCTCAGTAAGGGGAAACTAATGTTGCACCTCACCAAGTAATGACAAACATACCTCTTTAGTTTTAGACTAGTATACCAATGTAAAACCAAACAATGACTAGTCAACATGTAAATATTGGTTAGTGATAGATGTTGAATCTTCAACTTGCTTTCACTTTCCCATAGGTATTCATGTAGAAAGGGGTGATCCCATGTTTCTCAAGTACCTACTAGACAAAAATTGGTTTAAAATGTGCCACAAGTTTAGAGACAAGGTCTTGGTCCACAAGTTCCCACTCAATAGCAAGGTCTGATTAGTCAACATCATATCCATTTTTAACCATAACAGGTACATTATAGTTATATCCCTCCATCCCAACCATAAAATCCTCTAAGTCAAACTTTTATCACCAACCCAAACCAAAATATCGTATAACTAAATGTGCAATTTCAAGTACATCCTAATCTATGTATGCATATTCCTGGTCCATTTCCCAACCAACCAAATATACCCCAATAGATATCTCCATCATACCCTAGTCAAAGTGTCCCACTTGTGACCTCCCAACCATCTACCCAAACCAATAGTCTCCCTCAAACCAATGTTCCTTCGAATTTCCTATCCCAAGAATTATAACAAATGAAGGATACAATTGCTACCATTTAGGGTGGGAAATAGACTAAAATTTTTAAGTTGGATGATGTGTATTCTTATCCATTCAACATGGAGTGCTTGGAAATACCATTTCCTCTAGGATATAAACCATTGAAATTCAATAAATACAAAATGAAAAGTGACCCTAAGGCTCATTTTATTGAGTTCTTTATCACATGTCAACTAGTGGCATATAACAACATATATCTTTTGTTGTTGTTTCCCAAGAGCTTAGATGGACAAGCCTTGGAGTGGTTTTTAAATTTGCCCAAAAATTTAGTAATGGATTTTGATGATCTTTTTGATAAGTTTATACAACACTTTTCCTATAGTCTCAAATATGAGATTTCATTAGTGGATTTAACACAAGCAAAGAAAAAAGTTGGTGAGAGTTTTACAAGTTATCTACAGTGATGGAGATCCCTTGTAAGCCGTTTCACCCATAGTTTATCAGATAAAAATTAGCTACTATATTTACTAAAAATTTGCATATTGAGATAGCTTATCATCTGGAATGACAATGTGTACATACTTTCAAAGAGATCATTGATAAAGGTTTGTTAATCTAGTGAGTGCTCATCAATAAAGGAGTCATCAAGCTTAATTCAACTAATCAAAATCAAGGTACCAATATGGAAAATGGCCAAAATTAACATCCCATTCAAGTGCAATCATCACAACTAGCACAAGATAATAACTAAGAAATATTGAAGCAATTCAATCATAATAAGAATGTTGTGGGAAATGGAGTAACCAAATCATGTCATGTCCAAATGGTGCAAACATCATATGTACCAACTTTTTAGCTTAATTCTACTCAATAACCTCTCCAACTAATGTCACAAGCATAACAACCAAGACCTGTACAACAAATATAGTAACCTTTACTATTGCAAACCCCTCCTCCAAAGAGAACTATGCCTATGTGTCATGTCTTTAGTGACCTAGGAGAGCCTATTGAATCTATATTTCAAAAACTTTCCACCACTAATATGATTAGTCAACCTATACCAAAGCATTATCCATAAGGTATTTTATATCCTGATTGGTACCATGAAAATGATTTCTATAAATATCATCAGGTTAATGAGCCTAATCTATGAAGATGTGTTCAAATCAAGCATTTGATTGAGAATATGTTGGAGAATGGGGAGATAATATTGGATAATGGCATTTCCATTTTCAATCAAAATCTTGGGATTTATCAAAACCCCTTTCCATAACATAATAATCAACAATAATAGCAACCGCACTAGCTAGTGTAACAATAAAATCAACAGTATCAAAATCAAAGGCCAAACCAACATAATCAATAGAATTAGTAAAATCAATAGCAGGAAACCACAATGTTAGAATAATGGACAAAACCAAGGTCAAAATGGAAACAACCAACAAACCTATTATTCAGTTGCACATGACTACAATAGGATTGTAGGTCATATTGTAGGGGGTAGCATTAATACCATCTCCATTAATTCTAGACCAAACATTAATCAATCTAGACCATTGCTAAATAATAACACTCTACCACATTACATGGATAATCCTTCTTTGACTTGGGATAGTACATAGGCAAACCAACAAATTAGGACTTCCACTTTTGGACCTTACACTAAAAACTCACCCTTGCCACACGACCACATATAAGTGCACTAGCAACTAAGACTTGTCTTATCTAGTCCCACACCATTCTCAACATTTGTTAACAATAATGTTCTAGTATCTAATCCTGATTGTGTAATTATAACTCAGAGGTTGAAGATTAATATATGAGGCCCACAACCATCTACCACTTTACCTATTATCCAACCAACCATTGAACCTTGGAATAAACCATTCAATACTGACCAAGACAAGAAGTTTGATATTATGGAACAATTATAGAAGACATTAGCACAAATTTATATTTTAGATTTACTATGAACATCATTAATCTACAAGAACATCTTGAATGAGTTTTTAACCTAATCCACTATTGCTAGTGACATATCCCCTAATAAATTTCAAGCTTTAGTTAGAAATCTAGCTCCAACCCAACAAGTCACATTTAACTAAAGCGAGATGTCTTCCCTTGGCTCACTCCATAATAACCCATTGTACATAGAAGTTTATATAAAGTATCATAAAGTGAAATGTGTCCTTATAGACAATGGATCAGGCCTCAGCATAGTGTCTCTAAAGCTCATCAAGCTTCTTGGGTACTCAATAGTAGATCTCTAAACAAAAATAATAACCATCAAAGCCTATGATAATCAAGAAAGAGAATCACAAGGCACCATTAGTTTGCTAGTTATCATTGGACCTTTGACCCATGATACACTTTACCATGTGCTTGATACTGAGTTATCATATAATATGCTTCTAGGCAGGCCTTGGTTACATGAGATTCATGTAGTCCCATCAACACTGCACCAATGTATCAAGTTTTCTCACTCAAGGATGGAAGTGAATATTCTAGGGGATTTACACCCATATGAACACTCTAAACATCTTGATGCTAAATTTCAAAGCTACAATTATTAGTAAAACATGAATCTAAGTTCCAAGTAGGATAAAGGAAAGGCCATACTTATTGATCCTTCATCAGATAATTACATAGATCCTAATATTTTAGATTCCCTTTCCTACATGTCACCTCCTAAAGCGTCTAATCATTTCATCATTTTGGACAATGGATTAGGAGAGTATGTG
The DNA here is from genome assembly GCA_037957365.1 of Torreya grandis. Classification (NCBI taxonomy): domain Eukaryota; kingdom Viridiplantae; phylum Streptophyta; class Pinopsida; order Cupressales; family Taxaceae; genus Torreya; species Torreya grandis. The sequence goes on along the minus strand of JARHVA010000137.1, from coordinate 1,535,117 downwards.
ATCTATGATACATTTCATATTTCCAATCTTCCTTAGATTCTAAAAACCTTTGGGTGACCTAATGTCACCTCCCATATGTATTGACAATGAAATAACAAAGATAAGGGACCTGCCACCTATGTACCAGCATCTGGCCTAGAACCTGACCCTCTTGAATGGGTTGAATCATGATTATACAATGATGACCAAGATGATTGTTATAAAAGTGAAAAGTATCATATTCCCAATAGGATAATAGAGTGTCACAATTATTAAGGAAGAGGCCTCAGACCACATCAATAAGGAACCATTAAGCCAATTTCCATGAATAAATATGAAAAACCTTATGGACTTAGATTTAAACCACCTGGGGGTGACCCCACATATCTTATTCAAACTCCATAAGTAGTGACTAGTGATGATGATGCTGACAATGAAGTAGAGGCTAATCATAGCCTCACCTTTGATGACCTAGCTGAAACCAACCTATTTGATAATAATTCCATTTGCACCCTTACCTTAGTTATTCATCACAACTCATTGCCATTATATTATCCACAAATGATAGATTGAGACCAACAAGAATCCAATATGATGATTGATGAGTTTCAAAATGATGAGGTATTCAGTGACTTCTTAGGCCTTAGAGACAATGTTCTGTTGGAAGATCACAAGTCTCAATTACATTAGATCTTGAAGCCTATTTTGGAGAACAGGTAAACACCCTTAACCAAAAAAAAAAAGTAAAACATTAAAGTCCCAAAGTGAAAACCTCTTTGAGGTGATTTCTGACCAAGGAACAATTAAAGATAAAGGCTAGTCTAGTGGTGAAAATCTATTGTAGGTGACATTAGATGGGGATGTTCATTCTTCTTCGAATTTAGACTAGGATACCACCAATGATGAACTTGCTTATGGATCTGAGTTTAGTTTTGCACAACAAAAAGTTTTTGATCAAATTCTTCAATAATTTCCAACTATTTTTATCACATGGCTAGATCTCCCATTAGGGGGCTCATATTCATCATGCCTAAGAGAAGTTGAAGAGTAAGTCCTAGTAGAGGACCCTGATATAGTCCAATAGTTTAAGTCGTTGCCTAATATCCTAGAAGATGGTTTAACCCTTCTATTTGAAGATATAATAGATGTAAACATCAAGACTCCACCAGACCTAAAATGGATAAAATTAGGTGGGTGCCTCACTAAGGAGGAACATAAAGTTTTTATATCTCTATTGAGAGAATTTGTAGATATCTTTGCATGGGCCTATTCTGACATGTAAGGTTTTGACCCCACCTTGGTTCTGCACCACCTTGTGGTCAATCCTGATGCTAAATAGGTAAAACAAAAGCTACGTAAGATGAATCCTCACATTATTGTATTGGTAAAGAAAGATTTGGAAAACTCTTAGAAGTGGGATGTATCTGATCCATTGACAACTCAAAATAGATCTCTAATGTGGTACCTATTATTAAAAAGCTTGAAGGGATCGGAATTTGTACTAATTTTTGAGACATCAACAAAGCTTGCCCTAAAGATGATTTTCCATTACCTAATATTGACATGATCAGTAACTCCATGGTAGATTATGAAATGCTTTCACTCATGGATGGCTTTTCAAGATACAACCAAATCAGAATAACACTAGAAGACCAACATAAAACAATGTTTACCACTCCATGGGGAACATTTTATTATCAAGTAATGCCATTTGGCCTTAATAATGATGGATATACATATAAAAGGGCCATAAATATCATATTTTATGATATGATGCATGAAATATTGAAGACTATATCGATGACATATTAGAAAAATCCAAAACTAGTTCCAACCACCAACAGTGCTATGTAAGATATTTGAAAGATTACAAGAGTACAAACTCAGACTCAATCTAAATAAATGTGTGTTTGGTGTAACCTCAGGGAAATTACTTGGCTTCATCATGTCTCATAGAGATATTGAAGTTGATCCATCTAAAGTTCATGTTATAACCAAGATGCCACCACCAACTAATTTAAAACAGCTCCATAGTTTTCAAGGTAAGATCTAATCAATCCAATGCTTCATCTCTTAGTTAGTAGACAAGTGTCATCCATTTACACATCTTCTTAAGAAGGGAGTTACATTTCATTAGGATGATCACTGCCAAATAAATTTTCAACAACTCAATGACTATCTTGTTAATCTACCTATTTTATTACCTCCTATGCCATGAAATCCATTCTTATTATACCTATCAACTACTGAAAATGATTTGAGGCTAGTCTTGGCTCAACATGATGACAATGGAAAAGAGCATTTTGTATATTACATAAGTTGTCACTTTGTCACATATGAACATAACTATGCGTATATTGAAAAAACTTGTCTAGCCATGGTCTTCATAGATTAAAAACTATGCCATTACTTGTTGAATAATAAGACCATGGTCATTTCATAATTAGATCTGCTCAAGTATCTACTATCTAAAATAGCTTTGAAAGGTAGAATGTCTAAATGGATCATGCTTCTTAGTGAGTTTGACATAGAGCATGTCAATCAAAAGGTAATCAAGGGACAAGTTCTTGCAGATCAACTTATTGAAGCACCTTTTGTAGACACACAACCAATCATGTTTCAATTTCTTGATGAATCTATAATGACCGTCATTGACACACCCATCTAGGAGTAGCCTTGGAAGCTATATTTTTATGTTTCATTTACTACACATAGATCAGGGGTAGGCCTATTATTTATTATACCACAGGGGGATCTAGTCCCTAATCATTTAGAATTAGCTTTCCTTGTAAAAATAACATGGTTAAGTATGAAGCACTTATTGCAGGACTTCGATAGGCCATGAATTTGAACATATCGTATCTCTAAGTTTATGGTGATTCTCAGTTAATCATCAATTAGGTCATAAATCATTTTTAGACTAAAGATGACAAACTAATTTCGTATAAAGCCATGGTCGACACTCTTAAGCAATAAATTGCCAACATTCAGTTTGAGCACATACCAAGGTCTAGTAATAGAATTTAAGATGTCATGTCTACTATTGGCTCTCTAATTTGAAAAATAGATAAAGCTAGAGAATATTAGTTCCTCATCAAGAATTTTTCAACACCAACTCATGAACCTTCAACTATTGTGATAATTTGTGATATTATTGGTCCTAATTCTATCTGGTATTCAGACCTTTATACCTATCTCCATGATCAAGTTTCACCACATATCATATCTCATAAACAAACTAAAGCCTTTATCCATCAATTAACTCATTATAATCTACTTGCATCCACCCTTTACCACCATAGTTTTGATGGAACTTTGCTTCATTATTTAACTTTGGTAGAGTCTATACTAGCATTAAGAGAAGTTCATGAAGGGGTATTTGGAACTCATTATAACAGGGTAGTCCTATCCAAAAAGCTCTTACATATTGGTTATTATTAGCCCATGATGGATGTAGATGGATTTACATATGTAAATAAGTGTGAAAAATGTCAATGGTATGCTAACTTGATTCATGTCCCAACCCAAACTCTGAAATTGATGTTGACACCATGGCCATTTTCCACATAGGGACTTGACCTCATTGGGAATATCAACCCTACTTCATCTGATGGTATCCTTACCACCACTGAGTATTTCACTAGGTGGGTTGAATCTATACCCCTCACATGATTGGAAAGAAAATTTCCAAATTCATCTTCAACCATCTCATTTTCCATTATGGTATCCCCTTTGACATTATATCTGATAATAGAGGATCATTCAAGAACAAGGATGTAAACCAACTATGTATCAAATATAACATCACATAAAAAATTTCTATATCTTATTACCCTCAAGGTAATGGCTAAGCTAAAACATCGAACAAAACCATTTTCAATATTTCAAAAATATTGTCAATGATGTCGATCATGATTAGCACATACAGACATTCCTTACCCTTTGGGTATATCATACCAATCATCACACCCCCACAAGAGCCACTCCATACTCACTTTTTTATGGTACCGAAGCCATCCTTCCCATTGAGGTTAAATTTCCTTCACTGTGTATCTCTTTTAAGCATGTCCTAGATGATCATGACTATCGAGTAGATCACCTACAAGAGCTAAACCTACTTGATGAGAAATGCATAGCTACACTCAAAAATCTTTAGGCATATTAGAACTAACTCAAAGGCCACTATAATTAGTGTGTTAAGTATAAAACAATTGAACTTGGTGATCTTGTTCTTAAAAAAAACCAAAAGAATACCACAGCTGAGAAGAAGCATAAATTAAAATTCAAACCAAACTGGATAGGGCCTTTTATCATTACTATAGAATATGGATCAAGATCATATAGGCTTACCACACTAGATGGAGATGAACTTCCAGAGTTGATGAATATTATTCATCTCAAGTGGTACTATGCTTGAGTGCTAAGGTTTATTATCTATAAGGACCTTTTCAATTATGTTATTTTATCACTATTCTTCTTTATACAAATATCATTCTTAACCATTCTATTAGTTGTATCTATTTTACTATTCCATTCTATAACCCAGTGTGTTTTAAAGCCTAGCTCATTTGACCTTGGTTTTTTGCCATTTGTTACGCATTTTCATCATCGAGGAATCTAATCAATTTCATCAGTTGGATCAAGTACTTTAGATATAGATCATATTTTAGATCAGTGTGATAGAAGTTTTGGCAATTACATCCTTCATTTATTATTCCTTTATTATCACCAGTCTTGTTACTAATTATAACTGCCTTTGGGAAAATTAGTAATATTGATCTATGATGTTTCATCCTAGTTATAATCACCTTTGGGAAAACTAAGGGCAACATTTTTTTATTAATCCTTGATGTACTAACTTTTCACTTCTTATGCCACACTATACCTTTTTACCAACTGTGCTTGTTTTTTTTGAACTGATTACTACACTAGTCAAATTCCTCTATTGTAGGGCAGAACTACAATGACTAGAGGTCCTACTTTCAAACTATGTAGGCAATGCTTGATATTTTTTGAGGTTAGCTTAGTCACCCTTCCCACCATGCTCTCATCATTTTATGAGGAACTTAAGTTTGAACGCTCTCGCCATTTTGTGAGTAACCTTAGTTTAAATGCTCTTACCATTTTTGAGTAACCTAAGCCACTCTCTCATCATTTTATGAGCAACCTACGTTTGAATTCTCTCACTATTTTGTGAGTAGCCTAAGTTTGAATTCTCTCACCATTTTATGAGTAACCTTAGTTTAAACGCTCTCATAAATTTTTAAGCTTGAACCATTTAGTGTTTCATAATTATTGATCAAGTTGAGATACTTCAAAAAAATTAAAAAAACATTTGTAAAATCATTAGAAAAAAACCAAAAACATTTGACCACTTATTTACCCTAAGCATTCTAGGAATCTTTACTAAGTTGCCAGTAAACCATTTATCACTTAGTTTCCACATCCTTTTTGGCCTTTTATCTCACGCACTTTTCATTTTGAAATACCATTCTTCTTCTTCTATCACATCCATTCTATTTGTTTTCCTTGATTATCACATTATTCCCATTCCCTAGGAGAACTATATTTCACCTAAAGTTTTTTATTAGATATTACATCCATGGAACTATGTAGGTAGTGTCCAATTTCTTAATGTATATGGATACAGCTCAACCACCTCCTTTCTTTTCTTCTATTCCCCCATTTTGTTCATTTGTTAAGTTGTCACCTATTTTCTAGGGGCAATGTTCATATGGTTTCTATTGCATTATTTGTTTATTTGTTTCTGCTTATTTTTGTTGTGTTTACCTATTTGTTTGCTTTCAACACTTTATCTTGATTTGGTTTATGTGTGTTCATTGGGTGATTCCTTACCCACACTTATACTTGAATCCATCCATATTCATATGTTTACATTATCATCATGGTTTCTATCATTAGTACATTATTTTATATTGAGTATTGGATTATGGGAGCTAGTCCTTATGCATATTTTGACCACGTCCTCATGATGTTATACCATGATGCCTACCAACACATGCTACAAAAAACCTCAGCTTCAAAAATTCTATTCAACAATGATGGCATCAACATCTCTTTGAAATCAACATCTCAGTTCCATCCTAATCATATCTCAAATAGAATAATTAATCATGAAAGAATTTTAACCTTTATTAGTTCAAACAAGCATCTCCCTACTAGTAGGTTGTTCCAATTCTTCATTACCCTCTATGCTAAGTTATTATCATCATTCAACCAATCAATCAGGTTTTCCATAATCAGGTTCCAATGATTATAACTGCCTATGGGAAAATCATTACACACCGTCCCACTTGCATTTCTCAATGATTATAACCACCTTTGGGAAAATCATTGTGTTGTCACCACTTTACTTTTTTTTCCATACAGTGGCATATTGTTATCTTTTTTATATGTCCCAACAGGGGTAGCTCCATCTTCTCAATGATTATAATCACCTTTGGGCAAATCATTGTGTTATCATACCACATTGCCACTATTGGGGTACAATGCTTATAACTACCTTTAGGCAAACCATTTTACACCATCTCACTTGCATTCTCAGTGATTTTGACTAATTTTTCAATATCATTATGTTTTGACCCCATCATCTTTCCTTTTTTTGGTCCCCTCATTTTGCTTCTTATTAAGGGACTATTTGTTGACCTACTTGTGCCAACCATTCCCTCGAGGGGGCATCATACAGTTAGTTTATCATTATTATAGTTATAGGCATACATGACCTTTTTATTTTTTGAGAAGACGTTATTTTTCTTATAGCTTGCAATGCCTTTCCAAATAGGAGTAAATTGTAGACACCTAAATGTGGCCATCGATAACCTCCAATCAGGCTTTTGACCAATTTCCACCAAAATACACAATTTGGCCTAAAAACACTAAATCACATTAAAAGCTTTAAACCTAATATATTAAAATGTTGATTCTAGCTAGGGTATCATTAAATGGGGTAATGAAATTTATGGGCTAGCTAACTTTGATTAGATCATTCTGAGTCAAAATGCTAATTTTACATCTGTGTGCTCTAGATTGCTCTTTCCTATCAAATCTCTTGCACGAGACACATGCCTTTATTATTTTTTGTTGGTAACATCCTAAATGGGAATATGATTCCAATGTATCTAACATTCACTTCCAATTCCAATTTATTTGAATTTTGGACCAATAACAAGGCATTCTGATCAATTTAAGTAATTTGTGCACAAAGTGCTTAAACATGCTTAAGAGCTAATTAACCCAAATCAAATGCTAATTTATAATTCCATGGAAACTTGTTGAAAACTTTGTTTTGGAAATGAATATTGAATATTTGCATCATTAGGTGACCTCATTTCTTGGGAAGACATTTCTAAGCCATAAATGCCATAAATATCAAGATTCATGCCCTCCATGCCTCATCAATACCTTCCATAATTCCCTTCATGCCTCTTAATTGCCCCTTATTACTAAGTCATGATGAGGATAATTATAAAATTAATTCCAAAAATTTAATTAATCCTCAACCACACATCTCAATCTCAAGATGGATGATTTAGGTTGATTCTAGACGTTCTCAAAAATTTATAAATAGAGAGGCCATGAACATCATTTCTATGCTTAATTTATGCAAAGTTATAATGCAAGATTGGTTCCAAAAGATTCAATAAACTAGTTTTACCATGCCAAATTGATTCAAATCCAAGCCAAGCCACATGCCAAAGGTGCCAAGGAGAGATGGAGGTAGACAAGCTTCCATTGCCAAGGACTTCATGAGCACAAAATCAAGCAAGCCACTACTACAAAGGCATTTAGAGAATCCAAGGAAGGTGAAGGGATTCTTGTGTTTTATTCTTTAATTTTTAGTTGTGTTTGTCTTTTGTTTTTTTTACTAAGCTCACCCTAGTAACTAGGCATGAAGATGTTAGCTTAATGTGTTTCTTGTCAATTTATTTTGTGCATTTTGTCACTAACACCATACTAATCTCCTCTTCTTAGTCAAATTAATAGTTAAAAATACTCATGATTCACATTCCTCTCACTTCAACTATATGCCAATCAACTACACAAGCTTTCATCATGCTTCCATCTCTATCAATGACAACCAACTTATCTCTATGATCATATTGGTTTTACAGACCAATCCATATTCTCTATGTCTCTAGACAGAATCCTATGCTTAGACTTGCATTTCATATCATGACTCCTTATGAACTTATCTCCAGAATCAATGCTCACACTAAATAAAAATCCTTTCACCTTGTCATATATATAAAAGATACAAATAAAACAACTCATACCTTGTAACATAGATAACTTGGAATGAATTTGATCCCAAACAAAGTGTTGCTTCCCTAAAACTGACAATATCCATATTCATTTTCCTAATGAAAAATCCATAAATTTGTCCTTAAAAGACTACCAAATACTACTCACTACCACTTGATAATATTTTTATTGTCATTGTAGACACTAGAAAACTATACTAGATGTTGAAATGCCTCAGAATAATTTAGGGACCACCTAACCTTTATCAACCCACTGACCAACCCATTGGAACTTGGGTCTAGTTAGCCACTTAACTAAATAAACTCACTAATTCACTAACCTAACCATTACCCAACCTCTTTCAACCCACCTTGACCCCTTTTCTTATAGACACTCAATCGTTGATGGTCAGGTCCTCACCCTCCTAACACATCACTAGATTTGTGCAAGCTAATAAAGAAAATTTTAATATGTTCATTTTATGTGGTGCTAACGAACTCCAAAGCATTGAAATCAACATGCCAACCTACTAGGGAACCTTATATCCTCCATCTCTCTTCACCTATAAAAAGATGGGAGTAGGAGGTGAAATGGATCCATCAACACGAGCATTCTTGCACATAGGTATTCAATCTTTCAGCCAACCAACTAGTCTTCTTACATAAATTAAAAAAAATAATAATAGAGACCCAAACCTCTAACCAAATTTATCTCAAATAAAAGTACCATTAATCTACCAAAATTTCTCTAGCCATCAACTATCAACCATTTATCAAGAAAAAAGTATATTTATACTTTAGTTTTGTTATTCTAATTTTTTACCTCTCTTCCCCATCAAACCTTTCTACACATATCTTCTAACCTTCCATTTTTTCCAAAAACCTTAACCAAACACCTAATTTGTCATTGATCTAGCTTGCAACTCCCTTTTTGAACCTTTCTAGAAATTCATAGGCAATCGTCAATGGTTAACACAACCGTCGATGGTCACCCCAACCATCGATAGACACCCAAATACTAACGGTCACCCTGATAATTGATGGTCACTAGGGTAATAAATAACAAGTTATTTTTAACCCCTACCCCCAAATAAACCTAAATTTTTGTGTCCCTATCTATTCACATAACCCTGCCTAATTTTATGAATCTAACATGATCTATTTTAGTACTAGTATTGACCTGCTATTACTATATTTAGTCATTTTCTTTGTCAAGCATTCATTTTTTTCTTGAATTTAATTTTAGTTAATTTTTTTAATTTGATGCAAGAGTTTAATTTTATCTATTTCAACTTAATTTTTATTAAATATTAGATCGATAACCTCCAAACAAGCTCATCCTTCTTGAATCTAGCTCTCACTAGGAAGTCCACCTAACTATCTTTCTAACAACCCCTTTTATTAGTACATTATTATCTATAGGTCATCCTTCCAAGATAAAAATGATCTCTCTACATTCGTTTGGATCACACATATAACAATTAGGTATTTCTACCACACCTTTATTACTAGTTTCTTATCTTCTTTCAAAATTAAGAAATGAGCAGAAATTAAGAGAAACAGTCATAGACTCTTGACTCTTGATCCTCAAATCTAAAATATACCTAAAGTTTAGATCCTCCTCAGTCCATGGCTTCATTAGTGACTGATATAAGAAGGAATTAGTCTCAATTCATACCTTAAGAACTCAAATGTTTCCCTTGTATCTTTCCCATTCTTCTTCTTCTTCTTCTTCTTCTTCTTCTTCTTCTTCTTGATTTTCATCTACTACTTCTCTTTTTGATGTTTCTTCTTTGAGGTCAAGTTTCTCTACATAAACTCTTAGTTTTGTGCTAATATTCTTAGATCTGATTTCATCCACTTGACTCATCAAAAACCTATCCTTATCGATCTCATTCAAAACATACAAATTATTTTTAGTCCTATTAGCATCTTCTACCAATCTTCCTGAACTTGATTTTCTTATATCATAGCCTTTAGCATGAAAATTCAAAGTATATACTTGATTTAACATTTGACTAACACTCAATAAATCATGCTTTAGTCCTTTTACATATAACACATTCTCATTTTTAGTTTTCCCATTGTCAAGACTTAGTATTCCCTTACCAATAATATTAGTTGTTGTATTGTCTCCAAACTGATTGTACCTTTAGTAGTCTTCTTCAAAGATATAAATTTATTTTTGTCACCTATCATATGGCTTGAAAAACCACTATTAATGTACCATTTCAAACTCTCATCTTGAATGTGAAAATTAACTTGTGCTAACATGGATTCTTCTTCCTTTGGACCATCATTTTCTTACTCTTTTTTTAGTATTTTCAAAGGTTCTAACTTGTTATCAATTTAAACATATATATTTATATGTTGACTAGGGGGTTTTACATAACCCAACCTAAAAAATCTTTAAATATGCCCAATTATATTATATTTGTAATAAATCAAACTATTTCTATTGATATCTGACCTTTGGACAAATAAATTTTAAAATCCATGACTATTCATATCACTTCTCCATGCATGATTGTTTCTATCATTTGATCTAAAATCTATAGCTCTATGTCCAAACTATTTACAAGTAAAATAGTAGCCATAGAATAAATTCATGTACCTTATTATATTTGGTTTCCTGATAAGAAATGATCTTTGTAATTTTTTTAAATGAATATTGACACTTTTGTTATATTGTGAGGATATATAATCTTCTTGACATGTCCTGACCTTTGACTATCATTCACAATCTTATATTTATTGAGAGCATCAACACATATATTTGGATTATTGATATTTTTCTCTTCCTTGCTACTCTTTTGGACATCCATGTATCCAAGGCCTATTTTGATGATAGGTGACCTTTGACTATTCAATATGTCATCAAGAATTCCATTGCTCTTTTCAAACTTATCAGACTTCTTATTCTCTTCATCATGATCACATTTTTCCTTTTGAGGAAACTTGGTAGAAAAATGACCAATCCTACCATAATTAAAACATTTGAATGGTAGCTTTCCTTTGCACCTTCTTGAACCTTTCTCAATTCCTCACAAATAAGGCCAATGATTTATTTTATGTCAAAAGAAATTTTAGATTTCAAATTTCATTTGATGAACATAAAATAATGCAAAGATTTACTTTATGCTAAAAGAAATTTTAGATTTCAAATTTCATTTGATGAACATAAAATAACGTAATGATTTACTTTATGCCAAAGGAAATTTCAGATTTCATGAGCATAAAATAAAGGAAGAGAGCATGCAAATTCAAACTATGAGAAATTGGAATAAAAGGGCACCTAGATGATGCTAGGTCCCACCAAGAGTGCCAAAATGTTTCTGTAAATTTTCACTTTTTTGATGTGTTTTATTTACAACCTTGAATGTTACTTCCCTTTTGGAATATCTTCCATCATCAGTCCTCATCTCATAGGCAATAAGCATTCCATAAAGCTCATCTATTTTTAACTTGTACAAATATTTTACTTCTTCAACAACTAACACCTTTGAGTCAAATATTGGGGTCAAGGATCTTAGAACCTTTTGAATAATATTTGACTCATTAAAATTTTCTCTAAGACCTCTTATTATGCTAACTACTTCATCAACTCTAAGAATATATGATACTATATTCTCTTCTTCTTTCAACTTTAGACCTTCAAACTATCTTCTATAGGTCTGACACTTTGCCAATTTTACCTTGGTGTCAACTTCATAGATAAGCTATATATTTTCCCAAATTGCCTTAGCTGACTCACATTTCATTACCTTGACAAACTCAGATTCTATCAATCCACATAATATAACATTCATAGCCTTTGAATTGTTCTCACTTGTTTTCATTCCTACAACATTAGTTGAAGGAGTTTTAGGGATAATATACCCATCAAAAACTAAGTGCTAAATGTCAAACCCAAGAGACATCAAATAGTTTTTCATTCTGATGCCCTAAAAGGTATAATTAGTTTTAGTAAACAAATGGGACTTATTTGTTGAAAACCCTTCTTATAGTTGATGACTAGACATTATGCTTCTTAGGATCTACCTTCCAACTATCAAACCTGACCTTCAAGGACCAGCTCTAATACTAATTATTAGAAGCACAACCACTGAGAGGGGGATGAATAAGTGAACTCTTAAAATTTTATTCTAATTATTTATTTTTTTACTCGAACATCAATATAGAATCCATAGGGCAATAAAACCATGGTAAATAACATAAAGACATAACATGATATATGTGGGAAACCCTTAAAGGGAAGAAAACTCACCATGATCACTACATGGAATACTTGTCCTAAATCAGATATGCAATGAGTTAATAAAATTATTGAGCACCCACTCAACTTGAGGCACCAACCCCAAGTATTCAAGCACCAACTTGAAAAAAAGATTTAGTAAGCACCCACTTACTAAGAAGCACCAACTCCTTAATTTTTAGACACCAATCTATAGAAGGCTTCACCGCCCTTTGTCAAGCACCAACTTGAAAAAATAATTCAACAAGCACCCACTTGCTAAGAAGCACCAAATACTACTTTAGATAATCTACATTTCTCAGTTGCTTATGTCTACAAATGATGGTATAATTCTATTCTCTCTCTACTTATCTATCTCAGATTCATTCTGCTATTTTTCTACACATCACACTTAGATTCATTATACTATTTTTATACTCATCACTCTCAGAATCATTCTTTTATTTTTCTACTCATTACTTTTAGCTAATTTTATATATTCTATGATTCATTTGATGATTTCATACTCACTCCTCTTTGTCCCTATGTTCCTCAATAGACCTTTGCTTTGCTCCTTAGTAAATTTATCTAGTCATCCTCTCTAGACATTCATTCCTTAATAGACCTCTACTTTACTCCTTAGAAAATTCATATATTTATCTCACACACTTCATTACCAAAAGGATAATTAGATCTTGATTATATACAAGAAATTTATCAACAACCTTTACAAGTTGGCTAAACAAAACTCTATAATCAGCTGTATAATAATTTATTTTCATTCAAAAACATAATTTACATTAGCTTGTAACAATCTCACTCACATAGGTTGGCCTGAGTCAAACATAGCTAGAATAGACCAAGCAATCATTAGAATACATTTAGTGTTGGCCTGATGAAGTATGTAGTGGTATTGATGCAATTTATAATAGCTCTGATGTAATCTGTAGCAAGCCTGATGTAATCCATAACAAACTTGATGTAATCTATAGTAAACATAATGTAATCCATAGCACACCTAATGCAATATGTAGCTTCTTGATGTAGTCTATATAAAATCTAATGCAATCTATACCATTCCTGATGTAGTTCATAGTTGTTCTCCTAGTAGCTTCGAATATGAACTTATCATCCATACTCCTTAGATCACCTTCCTTCACACAAAACAACTTATTCAATAGTATTTAGTTTGAATAAATTTTAAAAACTATTTATGTGTCTCCATATGATGCAAAATATAGATAACAAGTCTCTTGGCCAATTGTCTACTTCACCAAAAACAACTTTCACTATAAGTTACAGACTTAGTAACTACTGACTCTGTAAAAATTACAAACTCTTATCAGTAGAAATTCCTTGACATCAATGACATATTATTTAATAAATATCAAACCCTTTGACATAACTCTTTGATATAACTCTTTGACATCAAACCTCACAAGATGTAACATTAATGACAACATCAAACTTGATCACTAATCACTTTTGACAACATCATGCTACCAAGTGAGAACACACTCTCAACAAGATACTCATATCCACAATACTCACACACCCATAAACACTCTCTTTATTCCACTACCATGATCAAACACTTAAACAAATATACTTTTGACATAAATGACCATTATGCCTTTACATGATGCACCCTTTTGATGTCAATGACAACAACTTACCAACAATTGGGCTTTGGCATAGCTGGCTTGCCACCTCTAGGAAAAAACTAAAATGTTGAATAATTTGACCACAAGTCAAATTAGGTCAACCCCCTATATATTAAATCTTTTTATAGGGGTCTTCTAGGGTGTAAATGTGTCCCATGGTCTTTAATAAGGTCAAACATATGTTTATCTTTGTCATATTTATCTATAGTTTGTCCTAAGTCATTTTAAGGTCACATTTTAAGTTATTTATTGATGTAGTATGATTTATATAGGAATAAAAGTGTGTAAAAGTGTACTAAAACATCCTACATGTCATAATATGTAGGGAAACCATTTTTAGATAGACAAATTATAGGTGCAACGATCAAAACAAAAAGATCAGGCAATTTCATGTGGTTTTAGGTAGTTATACTACCTATACAAAAGTTGAGACATGTGTGGATACTTCAAAAGTGTCTTTTGGGATTCTTATAGTCCAATTTCATGCTTAGGCAGCTTTGATAGGCCAAAAAATGGCAAAAAATGTCTTATCTTTCCTATCACTCTTCTAGACAAGGTCAAATGATCAATCAGTTTCAACTGGTATGGCTAGGAGGATGTGAGTCAAATAAAATGAATTTGGTGGTTGATAATAATATTTATTTACTCTAAATTCATGTAAATAGTTATATTATTGGTGATATGCTCTATGAACTATTGTTAAGAGTGTTATCTCCTTTTTTCTACCTGCACATCCTCATAGCCTTCAATTTTCTCCTTTATTTGGATTGGACTTTACCAAAAAAGTATTGTACATTATCTTGAGGAATATGAGAATAATTATCACAAGGTTATAAACTTAGTTGGAACATTTGGGAATAATATATGCATAAGTATCTCAGTCTACTAGTAGAGACTCCATTGAAGTCTATAGACTGTGCAGAGTCCATTTTCTTGTAAATGGCTTCAGAAAAAAGATGGAATGTTTGAGTTAAACATCTAAGAGTATGTTTGACCACATTTTTCATGAATTTATTTTTCTCAATAGTGTTATTTATTAAATATAAGTCCTAATAATTGCACATAGTTAGATTTCTTGCAACATTCACCTATAGTCAAGTGAAATAAACCCTGATTGGTTGTGATTGATGATATTAAGAAGGATTCAAGGTGTGAGAAGACTCTCAAGGTGAAAAAATAAGACTGAGCCTTTAAAATTGTTTTAAATTGGTTATGAGAACTAATTTGACATACACATTCATAGACCATATTGACCTATAGACAGTCTCCAACAAATAGCCTGATTTTAATCCAAGAAGGTAAAATAATGTTGATATGGAGTTGTCTGAGCTCAGTTGAAACCTTTAATTAGGTTTGGGAACATGGATAATATCATCATGATAATGGTAATGTCATTTCATCCAAGCAGACTTGAATTCAATACTTGAAATTTAGGAAAGTTGTAATTAGGACAACTTACCTTAACTTCTCTGAACCAAGTTTTGCTCATATACTTGGTCTTCTCATAATAGAGTCTTGAGGAATGGATAGGTCTTATGGTTTCCATATTTTAGCTCAAGCTTAGGGGTAATTATTTGAAAAAATAAAGTGGTTATTTTTTCAAGAGAGAGTGGTTTTTGAGTTATTTATAACTCAGATGGGTTTTGACCTGAGACACTCAGTAAATACTATGCTAAGATGACTAAAAGCAACAAATCTTGCAGTGACCTATAATATTGAGTGAAACTATGGTCTCCAAAAATGATATGAGATAAAATAAGTTGAGGATGGTATATTGAAACATAATTGATTCATATATGATCACCTATAGGAGTTTTCAACTCTTATCCAATGCACATCTACGGGTAACATAATTTGACTTAGTAGACAAACTAACTCATACTAGTGGAGAGAGGCAGTTTGAATGTGAGCATAGGTATCTAGGAAAGAGTTGAGTCCATTAAATTGTATATGATCTCAAGTAATTAAATAATAAATTATTCATGAAACATAATGTTTAAACATGAAAAATCACCTATAAGAATTCCATTTTCTTGAGGTGAACACCTATAGTCAGCACACTACATGGACTAGCCTATGCAAATGGAGGATGCAAGGGTAAAGGTTAGAAGAAATTTAGAATGGGATGAACATATATATTATAATATCATAAAAATTATAAATTTTTTCTATGTTATCCCTATATCCAAACACTCTAACTCAGATGGAGATAGAACAAGCCCAACTCTGCATATAGACCCTACAAATAGTACACAAATTAAACAACTAGTCATAGGTATTTGGAGGTTTTAGGGATATAAAATGGTAATATAACCATGAATTTTTTTTAATATGGTATTAATGACCTGATATATCCTCCCATGATCTCATTTTACCAAATAAAATAGGGGATATTCCTCTATTATATCTCAAAAAAAGGGCACTCCCAAACAATCTAATTTGCAGGCATAATGTGTAAATGAGAAAGGGGTGAAATGAGAAAGATTATATGACTATAGGATGTTTTATGTAGTTTATTTAGACATGAAAATTTATTAACAAACACCCACAGTCCTAATAAATTCCCTAGAGGTGTTCATAGATCATGAAGCATAGTTAGACCTATTAGGCCTAAGCCCTACAAGGGTCCAAATTAATTCACATGACCATGGAACCTTTAAAATAAAATTGTGAGAATTTAATGGGAAGTATAAGGTTAATTTAATCCTTTAGTTTGTATATGAATAACATAGAGTGGTCAAATTGACCTAAATCCATGACAGGGGTACCTAGAATGAATGAAAAAACTTGATAGACCATTTTTAAATGCTCACACACACACACACACACACACACACACACACACACACACACATTACATGGTTCCCCAAGGAGATATTATTAGTTGATTAGGGTCCTAAAATTGGTTTCAATGGAATATTTTTAGAAGTTGAGCATTCTAGTTTTTATGAACTATTGTTAAGAACCAAACCTTGCTAAAACCCTTATCTAGACCTGATGATGAAAATATGAAGGATTATGCATCCAAAATGGATTTTTTTTCCTTTTAAGTGTTTTTTTAATTATATATCACTCTCCCATGCTCCTTCCCACCTAAATTTTTTATATTATCACTTGTACGAACAAGTCTGTTTCAAGATTTTCTATAAATTTTGGTGTGTTTTGTAAGTGCAGAGGAGGATTGCTGGATTGAAGATATTTAATGAGGTATTTATGTAATTATTATCACTAAATATGTTCATATATAACCAAAAACTCTAATAAATACCTTTAATACATATTTTACTATAGGTAGTCTTAGACAGAAGTGAAAATGAGAAGTGACTACCTAGTGAGAAGATGAGATGTATAATTTGGGATCTTTTTAAGGTCAAAATCATGGAGTGGAAGGAAAAGAGACTTTAAAAATTTATCCTAACACCTCTTACATATATTTGGTTGGGAAAGTGAAGGTCACCTTGATGATAAATGTGAATATTAAGGCCAAGAGAGCTAGTAAATGAATGCAAGCAGTGAATACAAGTGTCATGAAGAAGGCTATCAGTTAGGAGAGTATATAATGAATGTCATAGCTTATTTCCAAACCCAATAAGTTTCAATATGAAATTATAAATGAATCATTTATATAAATCAATCTTGGCTTGGAGAAGATAGAGCATACTTACACTTTTGATTGGGAATACATTTGTTAAGTGGGAGCATGACCAAGATGGGGATATTCTAGACCTGATTAGGGGATCACTTATCAAAATATAATATGATAAAGAGGGATAAAAATCCTCAAAACTAACATAATAATGAAATAAACCTAATGGGGTCATAGGTTTAATATTTCACTTATGTCTAATAAACAATAAAGTAAATTTAATCTAGTGCTCACCAAAGCTTGTGGCACAATATGAGGGGGTAGTAAATAAATCAAAAAATGTATAGGATAATATAAATTAATAAAAGTATGAGTAAGACCCTAATACATTTAATATGAATATTAATATTATTCGAGCCAATACTTATGATACTTCTATCTACTAAAAAGAGGAGAACAAAGTTAGAATATACTTACTTGAATATGAACCCATCAAGATGCAATCTCTCCCTTAGATAAAGGGGATTTGAAAGAGGTTGTTATGGTTTGTAAGGATCACTAAGAAATGATAAATCATCCAATACTAGATTCTCTAGGTAGAAACCCTAAGCTAAGACTCCTCAAGTAGAATGGTGAAAGAGCAGACTATAAAGAAGTGCAAGTAAATAAAAAATTTTGATTACATATTCAAATAATGATGAAATTATCTTGTATTTATATGTATATCTCACCCTAAATCCTTATAAATATGTTTATTGTGTGGGGTCGACCTAGTTAACCCTATATATTTTTGGTTAATTACTCACTAGGTCCCGAGCTAGGTTGGCCAAAGGGATAACACAAATCTCATGTGAAAATATCCCAAAATAGTATAGGCTCGACCTAGTTGACCCTATATAATAATAAAAGGTTTAAAAATGTATAGGGTCAACCCAGTTGACCTAGTATAACTAACTGTTAAAAGGGGATTAAGGTGAGGAAAAGAGGGATGAAAAGAGAAAAAATACTAGAGGAGTATGAAAGGGAGCAATAATAGCTTAGGGAATGGTTTGAGAAGATGGTTTTATTGGTAATAATGTGTCAATAAAGGAAAAAATTTATAAAAATCACCAAAGGTATACCCACCCCTTTCCTAATGCACCCCTTAAGGCATGCACTCAGAGAGATTTAGTCTGGATGGGTTCTTACAAGATGTAAAGTATTAGTATTTGATAAAATTTAAAAATGTTATGTGTATACATATGCCCCACTCAAAGCTCAACATGTGTCACTAAGGTGTAACCTAGGGGATGTTGCTTTAATAAAAAATAGAAGGACACATAATGTTGAGGCTAAAAAAAAGTTAGAGTATTTTAAAGCATAAAATAACTAAAAGTAAATGACTAAAAGGGAAAATAACTAAAAAGTAAATGTTATGTGTACCTTGAATTACCTTTATTATTGGATGGTTATTTTTTGTGTGGTTAGTTTTGATTGTGTATGGTGCAAAGACTAATTTTGACAAACCCAAGAATACAAAACTATAGACCAAAAACAAACAAAAGCAAGAAATCCAAGATAATTGGTGCTATGAGGATGGGACGTACATAGAAATTTGGTAAGTTAGGGTGATGGGTGTTATGTTAGACCAAATGACCAAGTCAAAAACAAGATTAAATTGGATAACCAAAAATCCAAGTCTACTAAAGATTTAAAAAATCAAATAAGTAAACCTTAAGTAAGAAAGGAAAACTCACCAAGTCAAACCAAGGATACATGTCAAAATGATGGTAATCAAACATAAAATGTAAAATTAGTAACAATCCTTACTTAAACAAATATGGACAGGCAAAACAAATGGTAAAAAAACATTGATGAGTGAATAGTAACAATATTCATCTCACTCAATATTGGAAAAAGGTGGTGCAAAAAGTGACAACATCATTGACGAGTGAGAAGTAATAAGCCAACCTCACTCAACAATGGAAAGAGGGTATGAACTTAGGTGTCCATAACAACAAGATATTATAACAAATGATAATTGGTAAAAGGAAAGTAAGACAAGTCTAGAAATTTAAAATCATGGTGAAAAATAAAGAAGTAACCCATAGTTTCTCAAACATGTTGTTTTGCTTTAAAGATAGATAAAACTAAAACAAAGTAGTGCTGACATGTTTTTAAGAGATGAATAAGAAGGAACTAAAGAAGGGAAAATATATTTGGAATCATAATGTATCTGTCAAGGGGGGAGATGAAATGGGTGGAGGGGATAATGAAGGAAATACCAAGGTAGAGGAAATCTTTATCAAAGTCAAGACACTCAAATTAGGTTTGTCAAAACAAGAGGAATTTCAACCTTGAGGACTTTGAAGAATTTATCTTAGCCACACAAGTATTAGGTCAACAAATGAAGTATATATATCATCCCATGAAGGCTATATGCATGAAAATTAAAATAGACCTACCTTCCCATAATGTGTTCCTCATTCTTCAATACCCCTTACAGAGTCATTGATCTACTACAAATATTCGATACTTGTGTGAGAAAGTAAGTAGAACAATAGAGTGTTTTTGAATTCTCCTATTCTAATCTATAGGCCTACCACACCCCAATGGACCTCAGCTCTATGTGATGCCAACTATGGAATTTGAGATTTAATTATAGATAAGAGATGTGCTTGTAATCATGTCTTTTAGTGTGATTTGACTTTTGAGATTTGTATGTTGCCTTTTAGATATCATTTCATTTTGATTCAAATTATTTGGCATTTAAATTTCTTGATGGATTTTTCTATTCCTCCTCCATATGGATTTGTAAAACTAAACATGGGTGCTAAATATGACTTTCATTTGAATACTTGGCACTTGGTTTCTAAAAGAGAGAAACTTTAAAGAGCATGGGATCTAAGAATATCATAAATCTAGGTAAAATAAAAGTGATATCTTGACTTTGACCTTGTTTTATCTAATGTGGAGTGGAAAAAAGGGTAAATCAAGAGGATTGAAACATGAAACAATTTGAATTACTTCAAATCATAAAAAATGTGACAAAAGGTAAAAAGGGATACAATGATAGTAAAGTGTGATTCCTTATCATAAGAATGAAGGAAATGGAGGAAAAAATGCTAGCATAGATTGTTGTGCAAATTTCATCCATCAAAATAATCAAAAGATAAAGTTGAGAATAAAGATCAAGCATATGTAACCATTACAAAATGTATTCTAAAAAAATAATGAAAAGATGGTAATTTTATGAGGAGGGTTAGGTCTTATCCACGGTCTTACACTACAACTTCATAAAAGAGAAACCCATGAGGGTGATAAAAATTATGTATGTGAAAATAAATGAAGTATACAAAAGATGGTATTTTATGAGGAGTGTCAGGTCCTATCCATGGTTTTACAAAGCAACTCACAAAAGAGAAACCCAAGGGGTGCCAAAACTGAATGTAAAAAGAGTAAAGATAAAGAAGACTATGGTACATTAAGAAACCAAAAGACCAAAAAGGGAGGACTAAATGTTTGTAAAAAAAGAGAGAACTTCTATAGAGGGAGAGACGCATGTAAGTAACCTACAAAAAGGGTTAGATAGATATAGATAAAAATCATGAAAATAAATAAATGTTTAGGCAAAGTACTTTTTAAGGAATTGTGTATTTGTAGGCTCTTTGAAAATATGAAATTCAATGGTTTGAAGGTGGTATGTACTTAGGCCAAGAATATCTTTAACTAAATAAGGGCCCCACCACTTTTGGGCATATTTACATTCTTTATCATGGGTGTAGTCTAATTTAAGGATAATATCACCAATATTAAATGTGCATACTTTAACATGTTTGTTATGTTGCTTGGAAATATGAGCCTTGTATTGGTGGTTATATTATAAGGTAGAAAGATGACGTTCACCAAACAGATCAAGGGTATGAAGGTGAGCTTCACATAATTATTCATCGAGAATGATACCATGAAGACATATATAAAGAGAGGGAAGCTTAACTTCTAGAGGAAGAACTAACTCCGAACCATAGACTAGAGAGAATGGTGTTACCCCAGTGGCAGTATGTATACTAGTATGATGGGCCTAAAGAGTAGGGTAGAGATGAAGATGCCAATCCATGTGGGTTTCATGAATTTTATTTTGGAGAATTTTGTTAGTGGCCTTAGCTTGACCATTGCATTGTAGATGATAAGGCATACAAAATTTGTGATTGATCTTAAATTTGGTATAAAGTTATTTAACATGTTTTTTTTTTTAAATTACCACCATTTTCTATAAATGATGGTATAGGGAACACCAAAGCAACAAATAATTTGATTAAGAATGAATTTGGAAATGGTAAGACCAGTGACATTAATAAGGGGCATGTCTTCTACCCATTTGGTAAAATATTCAATAGTGACAATGATAAAAAAAATGCCCATCTTAGGGGTGAGGTAATTTACCAATGAGATCAAATCCCCATGTGGAAAAGGTCCAAAGAGATTCAATAGTTTGAAGCTTGGCTAGAGGTGAATGAATTGGATCATCATAAGTTGATAAGGAGTGCAATTTTTAGCGTATTTGATTACATCCTTTTTAAGAGTAGGCCAAAAATAACCCATACATAGGCATTTGCAGGCTATAGCATGTTTGCTACAATGGACACTAGGGATAGGTTCAATAGTGAAAGAGATAAAATCCTTAGCAAGAGTGATTTCAATTTGATGATAGGTAATGAGGTTTTCACTTTTACATTAATAATCACCATTAATTTGGTGGAAAATAAGCTGAGAATCACTTAAATCATATAGGTGTTGAATGTCTAAATCAAGAGAACCTCACATACCTAAGATGAGGGCTTTGTATTCAGCCATATTATTAGTAACAACAAACGTGAAATGAATATCTAAACGTATGATTTTGCCAAGAGGACTTATGAGAATTCAACCTACCCAAATTCATTGAAGGCATTTAGCACCATCAAAGTGAAGGGTCTAAGTATCCTCATGTAAGTCAACATTGATTTCAAGAAGTTACTCGATAACTATTTTTGGTTTAGTAGTATCAAAGGGAATAGAGGATTCTTCAAGATTATTTGCTTCAATATTGGTGGTAAATTATGAAAATAATCTTTGAGAGAAATAGCTTTATTAAGACCTTCAATGTAAAGGATATTATCATCGAGAAGCTCATCTTGAAGGAAGAAAAAATTGGTATAGGAGCTATGGCAAGTTGATAATCTATGACTTGCCCTTTGATAGATTTTTGGTTGATGATGTAGAGATCAAATTCTATTTGGACCATCCATTTTCCAATCCTATCTCCAGGTAGAAAAGCTTTAGAGAAGAAGTGATTATGGGGGTTTGAATGAATGATGACATAAGTATTTTGGTATATCATGTAATGGCAAATCTTTTTAGCTATGAAATAGATGGAGAGGCAATCATGTTCAATTTTGGTATAATGTGTCTCATAATCAATAAGGCCTCAAATAATGTAATAGATAACATACTCTTTTTTAGTATCATCATGTTGGGAAAACATTTCCCCAATTGATATGGGTGTGGAAGAAGTATAGAGAATCAAAGGTCGATCAATAGAAGGAGGATGAAGCATTGGTAGGTGAAGCAATGACTATTTCATGTTATCAAATGATTTTTACATGGGTCCATCCAATTTAAAGCAATGCCTTTTATGAGAAGGGAATTGATCGAGTAGATGTGAGAAGCCATTTTAGGGACAAATCATCTAATTAACCCAATTTTGCCTAAGTATAGATGTCAAGAATAGAATGAGGAATGGGCATGTTGACAATAGCACTAATCTTGGTAGGGTCAACATCGATGTCGTAGAGAAAGACTAGGAATCCTAACAATTTTCTAGATGTGACACCAAAGACACATTTGTAAGGAT
The DNA here is from genome assembly GCA_037957365.1 of Torreya grandis. Taxonomy (NCBI): domain Eukaryota; kingdom Viridiplantae; phylum Streptophyta; class Pinopsida; order Cupressales; family Taxaceae; genus Torreya; species Torreya grandis. The sequence continues at coordinate 1,511,521 of JARHVA010000137.1, read as the reverse complement.
TGAGTCTAACCTGGTATTTAAGAAGATGATCAAAGATGATAGTGAGATTAGATAGATGAGTCATATGAATTTTGGATTTAGTGATTATATTATACACATAAGTTTAAATAATTTTGTGGATGAGGTCATGAAAGATGTGAGTCATTGTGCATTGGTAGGTAACTCCAATTTTTTTGAGGTTGAAGGGTATTTTGAGATACCAATAGATTCCCCATTCTATGGTAAAAGTAGTCTTATATTGGTCCTTGAAGGAAATATGAATCTGATTGTATCTCAATAAGCCATCTATAAGAGATAACATTTCTTAACTAGCTATGGATTTGACGATGGCATCTATTGAAGGTAAAGGGAAATTATCCTTGGGACAAACAATGTTAATATTATGGAAATCAATGAAAATACAAATGACCACAGTGATTTTTTTCCAAATTGGGACAATGTTAGAAACCCATTCAGAATAATCCTTTAATTTAATAAATTTAACATCAAGTAGTTTGATGATTTCTTTGTGACATAGAGTGGAAAACTTGGCTAGAAATTTCCTTTGTTTTTGATGCACAGGTTTAACGTCAAGAGAAGTAATGATATTATGAACCACAATGTTAGGGTCAATCTCCTCATAGGACCAAGTGAAAAAATTGTTGGAAATATTTTCATTGATGTCAAAGGTCTAGCATTATTGGTGATAAAGGCCCCATTACATTTAATGATGTTTGTAATAGTTATATCTTGGCTAATGTGTGTTAATATTTATTTAATATTAATGAATATATTTTTGGTTGCATAAAAGACAAAAGAAGGGCCCATGGAGAACTAAAAGAGTCACGAGGTAAAGACAAAAGAAGAATGGGATGCATTTTCCCATGAAGAGTCATCTTGGGGAATTCCAAGAGTCACCAAGTGAAGACAAAAGAGGAAGGGCACAATTTCTCATGAAGGAACACTTTGAGGAATACAAAAAGTCACCAAGATAAGGACAAAAGAGGAAAGGATGATTTTGCTTATGAAGGTTCACCACATGACTTTTCAAATGCAAGGATATGAAGGGTCATGTAAGATTGGCACCATTTTCCATGAGGATTGAATGGTCACAAAGGGGGAAGGCCAAAGGTCATTTGGAAAGCTATAAATAAAGGCTTGAGAAGCCATTTGTAATGTGAGAGATGGATTTTGATTTGATATAGTAATATCTAGCTTAGAAGAGCAATGAGAGAGATGAGTATGATTTGTATTTATTATATCTAGCTTAGAAGAGCAAAGGTGAGAAAGGAAAGAGATATTGTAATGAACTATCATTTGTTGAGATAACAACATTGAGAGATATGTGTGGTATACACAAAAGGGGTTGGTGCTCCTGTGGGTTGGTGCTCATGAATTATTGCTATGTTGGTACTCAGTAAAGGGGTTGGTGCTCATGTGGGTTGGTTATCACAAATTGTTACTATGTTGGTGCTCAACAAAGGGGTTGGTGCTCCTGCAAGTTGGTGCTTGCGAATATTGTAGTTTGAGTTGGTGCTCATTCATATACATAAGATTGTTCTCTATGGTTTTTCCCATATTGGGTTTCCACGTTAAATCTGGTGTCTCTCTCTATCTTTTGTGGTGTTTATTGTTTTAGTTTTATTGCATATCTTAAATGTTTGGTTAAGTGGAATTTGATTAAGGGAAAGTTTATAAGATTTATGATATACTTATTCACTCCCTCCTCTCAGTATATCCTGTGCTTAACAAACCTCATGATACTTATCAAAGAATAAGTTGAAATTATCATGTTTAGTAGGTAAGAGTTCACAAGAGATAGTAATTGGTCAAGGACAAGATGGAGTAAGATATTTGATGTGAGTGGTTTTTTCAATAAGCATGGCATTACCATCTTAAAATTGGTATGGTGCATTAGGTAAGGATGAAATTGGATTAGTTTTAGGATCAATGCTAGCAACAAAGTTGTTAAAATAAGGGGTTTTAGTTTTAAAATTCCCAAGTTTATGATGTTGTTGAGGAAGTTGAGGTTTGCAGGCATAAAGTAGTTCAAGGATAACTTCATCATTAGGTAAGGTGGGAAGAGGACCATGATACTCAATATCTACTTCAAGATCTAGAACTTGGTTACCATGGCTATTATACTCAGAATGACTTAACAGACATTGGTTGCCCTGGTATCACGTGTAATCTCAGGAGTAGAAGTAGGTAGAGTAGATGGGATCAGAGTATCAATGGGTTCATTGATGGGAGAAGGATTAGAGGTAATGATTGGATCAATAGGTGGTAAAATAGATGTGATAATTTCTAGAGGTTTGAAAGGTATGATTTGTTCTACCACCCAAAGAGTATTAATAAATGATAAATTAGTAAGAGGTACATAACCTTTAGGATATAAGTTATGATTAGTAAAAATGGTGTGCACATATTGATTAAAATCATGAATTTGGGATAAGGTTTTTGGATAATGATGGACACCCAAGTCTTGAGATTGAGCTTGGGCCATTATATATTTGTCATCATATGTTAGAGAAATTTCACATGCTTGAGAATCAGAGGGAGTTTTAGAAGGTGAAATCCTAATTTTATTGAATGTACAAGGAGACATGATGAGAGGATCTTGAAATAATTTGGCCACTCCAAATTCATTTCAAGTGAAGGCATATCTAGGTAAAGAAGGATCTTGAGCATTATATGGAGGTGGAAAATTGCTAATCTCATCAATAAGAGGAATAGTATGATCTATTGGTAATAGAAAAGGTCGAAGCCACTCTAAAATGGATGGAGGTAGATTAGTGGTATTAAAAGTATGTTGCAACTCATTAGGCTCATCATCATCAGAATCTATGAGAGTCACTTTTAAATAAAGATTCGTGTTGATGAACTCGAGTAAAGGAGTACTATTGATCTTAGGAATAGTAGGAACATGATATTAGTATTTGGGATTAGGAAGATGAATACTCCATATGTTGGGATAAGCTTAATGCTTATACTATTTTACATTATGTAATAATTTAATACATTGGCTATCATAAAAAGTAATGGTCCTCATCTGATGAGTCTATGGACAACCTAGGAGTATGTTTTAAGATAAAGGTAAATCAATAACCATAAGCGTGGTTCAAATGGTCTTAGGGCCAATGGTTAATGGAATCCAAAAGCAACCAAGTGGCTTTTGATTTTTTTAATCAAAACCATGGTAGGTTAGACATGTTTGTTTAATATAAGCCTTGTTATAACCAAGTTATTAGATAAGCCATAAAGATGTCACATTAATACCATAGCCTTCATCAACTAGAAATTTATAGATAAGGGTAGTATTAATGGCTATTTTGATAAAAAGTGGTGGATCATCAATACAAAAAATAATTTCATCATTGATCATGTTTTCTTCAAGGAATTCAATGGAAGGCTTGGAAGAAGAACACATAGTTTCAATGGTATTTTCATTGGTAGGTTAAGAATCGGTAAAAGGTGGTTCTTTAGCTATGGAGGATGGATCTTCAATTTCTTAGAGTTGTTACATAAGGAACTTACAATGATAAGTTGAAGTGCAAACCAACTCCATAAGTGGAATTTTACAAGGCATAGAGTTAAGTTATTCAATAAATTTCTAATGTGATTTAGAAGAACCAACACAAGGTTTGGGAGGTAAAGTAGATTTGGAAGGTATAGATGTGGTTAGAGGATAGAAAAGAGGGTATGGTTCCTCTTGGGATTCAAAATTAATATTATTGGTGGTATTATCTATCGAAGGATTCGCCAAGGTCCAAATAACAAGGATGCATGAGTTATGGTTGCATGGGACGAAGCAAGTGAATACCACAAAATGTTAAAGTAAATGAAAGCAAACAAGAGACAATTGCATAGACAATTTGGAGAAAAGCCAATATTCCATAAACATGAGATGGCCATAATGAAGAATACATATAGGAGAGCTAGTAAGTAACTCCTCCACAAATGGTGGTCAAAGCACCCCAAGAATAGACTGTAACTCCTCCATGAAAGGTGATGACAAGGTGCTAAGAATAGAGAAGTAACTCCCATACCCAGAATAGCTGGTCAAAGGAGTTACTTATGACATTCTTATGACACCTATGACATATCTATGACACACATCTCCACATAAGCTAGCCTATCCCACAAATGTAGGAAAACTCCATGTATGCACAAATATATAATATTCCCTAATTAAATAATAGGGAAAAATAAAAACCTACACTAACATTATCTTTAATAAGTTATTCTTATAAAGATGGCTTTTTAGGCTTGGTAAAAGGATCTTTATGATTTGGTTGGTGATGATAGTTGATCTTAGCAGTGTTAACATATTGAAAAATGTTATAATATTGGTCATAATCAGCATCGATGACATAAACATCCTTGATATTTGGTTGGTTATTTGAAAAATATTTTTAGTTATTTGAGGTAGAAGCTTTAGAAGCTTGTCATTTTTGAGAGGTAGCGATGTACTCTTGACGATGAAGGTTGATCATGGATTCATGATTAAATGAATCACCAAGCATATAGGAAACATTAAATTTAGTGAGCCCTCTATAAGATTCATGAGCATGACCGATGTCAGCATGGAACTAAAAAAATGGATTTGGGTCATACCACTTAGGAGGAACATTGGGATAAATGAAAGGTTTAGAGGGTGACATAAATTATTTCATTTGCTGAACTGAAAGAGGTGTGTAATAAGGTGAAGGAATATCAATTTTGCAACTCCTAGTTTGTCTTGGGAAGAATTTATAGTGATATCATTGATATATTTTTTAAAATATCCTTTTAATATTTTAGGATTAGGTTTTAATTACTTCATGAGAAAGTCTTGATGTTTATCTTGATCAAGAGCTTCATTAAGTGTTTGGGGAGCAAAGGTTCAAACCTTATATTAAAGAGTGGGAGTTAAAACCATAATAAATAGTATGAATAAGTTATCATTAGTCATGTTATGGTTAGATTTATGGGCCAATGATTTCCATCTTTTCATAAAGTCATGAGCTGATTAAGTGGGAGATTGTTTAACATTGATGAAGTGGCTAAGACAATTTTTGAGAAGATCATTGTGTTGAAACTCTTTAACTAAGGGATTAACCAAATATTCAAGTTGCCAAATATAATATTGGGATAATTGGTTATAACATTCTAATATATTGCTAGTAAAGGTTTTTACTAAGAGTTTAGTTTTGGTGAAGGTATTAGTTTGGATCCACTCTTTGTAAAGGTTGCCAAAGGCTTTAAGAAATGAGGCAAGGTTATTGGTCCCATCATATTTGATAGTTGGAGATATGTTACTAATATTAATGGAGATAATGAAGGGAGATAAAGGCTCATTTTGAATGGTTTGAAGCATCTTTTTATTCATTATGGGTTGAGGAATAACATTATCAGAGGCATCTCTAAGAGGTGGAGGAATATAATTGGGATTAGTTTAAGGATGCATAGTTGGATGTTGATTGGCCATATTAATCAAATGATGTTAAAGTTACATAATTTGATTGATATTATAATTTTGCATTATATTAATTTGTTGGATTACTTGAGCTAAAATTTTAGTTGTATCAGAGGTTAGTTGGTGTTGGTAGGAGTATTCCCTGAATTGATGTTAAGGGGGAAGGTTATTAAAAGATGGATTGTGAGTGGGATTGTTAATTAAATTTGTGTCAATTAATCCCACATTAGTTTGGATATTTTGAAGATGAGAAGTATCTTGGTTGTCAATGTAGGCTTTTTCTCACCTAGTGGTTTTACCTACACATCTTTTTAGCTTACTTAGGTTAGTTGATTAAGTCATTAGGGGTCATTTACCTTTAAGTGGATTCTAATTATGAGTTAGGGTTTTACATTTTTGTTGACCTAATCTCACCCTATATGTACTTTATTTTTTCCTAAAGTGGCTAATGCAAACATTTATTTTATGGAATTTTTTTGTTTTTGGAGCTCTCATTTTGCCTCTATAGGAATTTGACATTCATCGCGTGGCTACTATTCAGAGATATTGGAGAAATATATCATGGTACTAGAGCTTTCTTGATAGCTTCATGTGTTTGTCTCCTTTGGTAAGATCCTCCTGCATTCACTTTGCTATTTTTTCATACTATATGGTTGCCATTTTTGACCTTGGAGGCATTTTCTAAAAACTACCTTGAAACTCATGTCAAAAGGCCTTTGATGAAAAATCCATTTGCATATATTTTGTGGGTTTTTTGAAATCTAAAATGGGTTGTTCTTAGTTTTCTGAGAAAGTTCATAAATTTTCTAAAAAAATCAATTTCTTCTATCTAGTTGGCATCTGTATGACCAAAGTAATCTAGCCTGCAAACCTTGATTTACTCTCCATAGACCAAATTGGGTTTCTCAATTACTTCTACTTATAATTAATTGGGTTTTTCAACCTTGACTACTTTCTCATAGACCAAATTAGGTTTCTCAAGTGCTTCTACTTATAAGTAATTGGGTTTCTCAACCCCAACTACTTGCTCGCTAGACCCATTCAGGGTCAATTACTCATTACTTGTTTTATAATTTATAGTTGTTTGAAACTCGAAAGTTGTGCAAGTTGAAGAACCCAAAATGCACGGAGAAGACCCATTTGAGTTTTTGAAGGTTAAATACTTATTACTCATTACTTGCTTTATAAGTAATAAGTCATGCAGGTTCAAGAACCCAAAATACACTGCAAAGAAGCAATCAAGTTTTCCAAGGTCAACTACTTATAACTTTTTATAAGTTGAAGTATTTTGAGAACCCAAAGTTGAAGTTGAAGTTGAAGTTGTTAGGAACCTTGAGAATGTAAGTGCATGACATTCTAGAAGCCATCAAATTTTAGGTGATCTTTTTTGAATTCTTGGCGAGAAAAACACACAAGTGTGGAAAAAAAATCCATTTTTGGAAAGGGTTTAGGAATATGTTGAAGTAAGAACTTGTAAGTGCCATAAATTTTGATTGATAACTCCCTTTTTAGTGTCATTTTATTCAAAAGTGCTTGTTTTTTATGCTCTACACATTAGAACTATCATTGGGCCTTCCACAACTATAAAAAAATTTCAAAATTTTGGTACACTCTTGAATGCATTATCAATTGTATCTGACATTCCTCTTATTCCTTTTACTTATTCACCTACTGCTCAAGACACATTTTCAATTAAATTTGACATCTATACTAGCATGCTTGTATTTGAGACATTTAGGGGGGGTCATTGTCTGATAGTTATAAGGGGGTACTTATGTGTTTGTTGTGCATTCAATCTTTCTTTTTTTCACATCACTTCTTTACTTATTTTAGTAATACTTACTTCTGCACTATGGATTCATTCTCAATAAGTCCACTTACACCATTTAATTATCATGAATGGAAACCTAGAATAGAAATTATCTTACAATCCAAGAGTTACCATAAAATTATAATGGGCAGTAAGACTGAACCTACTAATGATGGAGAGAAAATAAAATGGTTCAAACATTGTGATAAAGTCCATGGACTATTGTGTCTTTTCATCTCCCCAGATCTACTCTTTCACATTGAATCTATCAAATGTGATGTCCCTTACTTAGGGGCTCCTTTCTACCTACAAATGCTCTGATACCACTGTGATGTCCCTTACTTAGGGGCTTCTTTTTTCCTACAAATGCTCCAAATTGCTTATCTGAATTTCTACAAAATATCTTCAAATAGATGAATAAATCATAGTATAATTTCTTATTTATTTGCTCATAAGCTTACAATAGAGATCCTCTGTCAAATATACAAATAATATCGAAAGTTTAACCTTTATTTCCTGTATATTCCGCAAACTGGGCTGAATCTGGCACGTCTCGGCCTGCTGTGTAAAAACACAGTCACCGACGTCGGTTATACTGCCATCGTCGGTCGACCTGTAGTGGTACCCTTGCCGACGTCGGTGATGAGTCGACCGATGTCGGTCTCTGTTTGCCGATGTCGGTACCTGAACTTTCTGTAGATGCATACGGACTTTCACAGATCTGTACGGAAGTCGTACGGCCGCTGATATTGCTCAACCTATATGCTTGATCCTGATCTGTAGGATTATGGGCTAATACAAAAGATCTATATCTGTATAATTCTGGAATCAAAACCCAAATAATGAAAATACCTGTAAACCCTCGTGATAGCTTCTGTGTGAAGTTATCTCTCAAACTTGTAAGTACATGTGATAGCTTCTGGATGAAGTTATCTCCCAATTCGGCAATAGATCGGTTGATCTCTCACAACCTCTGAATCGCTCACACTGAAGAGTTGACGTTCTTCAATGCAGTTTGGCAATAGATCAGCTGATCTTTCACAACCTCTGAATCGCGCACAATGAAGAGTTGACGTTCTCCACTGTAGATGGAATACTGGAACCCTTGGCTCAGTCTTCACAGAAGAATTTCTTAACAAGAATCAATATCAATAATCATGAATACAAACTCTCTCCCATGAGAGATTCTTATACACCTCCAAAGGTGTGCTTGCTAAAATTAGACTCCCTTAAATTAGACTCCCTTAAATTAGAACTAGGGTCTTAAAATTAGACCAAGTCTTAATTTAGAATTTGCATCCTCAAATTAGACTCAATCATTAATAATTAATAATTAATAATTAATTAAAATTAGATCAAATAATTAATATTTGATTAAATCAATCAAATATTAATATCTCCCTTAATTCATGCCTAAAAGAGCCCGAACGAATTCCAACCCATCTCTATCAAGACCCTCTATCCATCCCATCAGCCTATGAGGGTCGCATAATAGGCTAATCTTCAACTCTGGACATGTCAACTAAAAAGGGGACATGACAATCCGCCCCTCCTAAAATTGCTTGCCCTCAAGCAATGTGCTGAATGATAGACCAATCAATCCACCTGGATCCCAAATGAAGTCTCGATCTACAGTGCTGTCAACCAAGACAAACCCCAGGCCCTATCCATCACCACTTTCATCCAATGGCGTCACATCACCTCTGTCTCCTGTACGCATATCGTCATCAACATGTGACCCACCTGTAAAAGAAAGCTAAGACTCTACCACATGTGCTAACTCTTGAACTGAACTCACCTCATGACAAAGCTCGTCCTCATATCTCTCCTATGTTGGTGCCAATGTGCACTCGTCATCGCACTCTACCGTGTCATGTAGTATAAGCATCTCCATCTGATGAAAAAACATATGTTTGAAGCTACTGCCTTGTATTGCCTTAAGAATATGTGTTTTCCCATCAACTTCAAAATGAACCTCCATGTCTTTGAGACGAAGAGTAACTTCCTCAAATGAATGAAGCCACTTCATACCCAAGACTAATTCTATGTCCCCCATGTTCACTACATAATAATTAGCCTTGAACTCATAGTTGTTCAAGCGCAATGGGAGGCCTCTAATCATGCGCTCACACCTCAGAGTGTGACCATCGACTACCTTAACTCTAATTCCCTCAAAATCTTCGGTAGTGAGTCCACGCTTCTCCACAAATCTAGCATTTATGAAATTATGTGTGGCTCCTGTATCAAGAAGGGTGGTAACCTTCTGCCCTACCAAAACTCCACGGAGTCTAAATGACTCATCCAATTGAATGTTGGATAGGCATGCCTCCTATATATGAAGCTCTAAATCTGCCTCTGCCTTAGGCTCTGAAGCCTCTGCCTCCTCCGAACTATCATGTTGTTCGAAATCTTCCGATTTCGACTCCTCATAATATACCCACATCATATGATTTGTCTTGCCCTTAGGCCTCAAAGGACAATCATGATGGATATCATATGGACCTTTACAGTAGAAGCAAAGCTTCTTCCTGCGTAAATCATTAAGCACCTCATGATCCAAAGGTGGTGCTGCTGGATTAGCCTTTGAATCATTTTTAACCCCGGATTTATCTATGTTAAAATCCGGTCTCTCTGTATCCCCGTTGGAGTGCTTATGGTCTCTAGATGAAGAAGTGCCTCTGGAGTTAGATCTACTTGATGGGGCTGCCATCTCCATACTGCGCGCCTTCTTCATAGCTTCCTGTAATGAAGGAGGATCAAAGCCTTTGATCCAACCTCTCAATGGTTCTGTCAAGCCCTCCATGAAGAGTACTACTAGTCGCCTCTCTGAAATGTCAGGGACCATGACTAATAACTTCTGGAAGTCACCAATGTATGCCTCTAGACTCCCACTTTGACGTAACTGTGCCAACTCTCGAAAATAGGACTCTAGATCCCTCCTGTCAAAATGCTCTACTAGCCTGTCCACGAACTCCTGATAAGAGGTGATCTGATCATGATGGAGTGTCACCATCCCGTGGTGCCACCAATCGTTAGCTACTCCCTCAAGATGTAGTGTCGCATATTTGATAGCATCTTCCTCACCCATCGATCGCAATGTGAGAAATGTATCCAGCTTACTAACCCAGGCCTGTGCTGTCACCTTACCACTACCGTCAAATGTTGCTAGTGTGAGCCTACTCGTAGCATGCTTCAGATCATTGTTCTGGGGTCTTGGTCTCCCATTCTGTCGACCTCGACAATGTTCTTTCCTTTGTGTGAGGAATCGGTCAAAAGTAATCATCTCCCTGACCATAGGTGGTAATGACTCCCACTCTTCAGTCGCTGCCCTAAGTGTGTCCGTAAATGCCTCCTCATGCTCCTCACCTGCTATCACCTCCTCTGCTTCCTGTCTCACAAAGATAGGCCTAGTAGGCCTATTCGCTATACGAGAAATAGTCCCATGGCCTCTCTGTGATCCTGCAACACTCCTGACATCTTCAAGGTGTGGGGAATGTCTCCTCGGAGAACCCAATCTTGGCATGCTACTGCCAACTGCTGTAATACCTGGTTATTCTGCCTTTGCCCTTCTCGTAGTTCTCTAAGAGTAAGTAAAACCTCTGGATCATCTTGATCTCTCGGATGGTGAGGAATACGGGCCCTGCCAATATCATCACCCATGTCTTCTGGCAGTTGTTCTAGAACTTGAGTACCTTCAAGCAAAGCTCTACTGCGCGTGAAATACCTGTGTGGTCCCAACCCTTGTGGCTGCATAAGATCTGTCAAACCCTCAGGATGGTAGGATTTAGCTCTGATACCACTGTGATGTCCCTTACTTAGGGGTTCCTTTCTACCTATAAATGCTCTGATACCACTGTGATGTCCCTTACTTAGGGGCTTCTTTTTTCCTATAAATGCTCCAAATTGCTTATCTGAATTTCTGCAAAATATCTTCAAATAGATGAATAAATCACAGTATAATTTCTTATTTATTTGCTCATAAGCTTACAATAGAGATCCTCTGTCAAATATACAAAGAATATCGAAAGTTCGGCCTTTATTTCCTGTATATTCTACAAACTAGGCTAAATCTGGCACGTCTCGGCCTGCTGTGTAAAAACACAGTCGCCGACGTCGGTTATACTGCCGTCGTCGGTCAACCTGTAGTGGTACCCTTGCCGACGTCGGTGATGATTCGACCGATGTCGGTCTCTGTAAGTCTTTGTTCATCGATGTCGGTACCTGAACTTTCTATAGATGCGTACGGACTTTCACAGATCTATACGGAAGTCGTACGGCCGCTGATATTGCTCAACCTATATGCTTGATCCTGATCTGTAGGATTATGGGCTAATACAAAAGATCTATATATGTATAATTCTGGAATCAAAACCCAAATAATGAAAATACCTGTAAACCCTCGTGATAGCTTCTGTGTGAAGTTATCTCTCAAACTTGTAAGTACATGTGATAGCTTCTGGATGAAGTTATCACCCAATTCGGCAATAGATCGGTTGATCTCTCACAACCTCTGAATCGCTCACACTGAAGAGTTGACATTCTTCAATGCAGTTTGGCAATAGATCAGCTGATCTTTCATAGCCTCTAAATCGTGCATAATGAAGAGTTGACGTTCTCCACTGTAGATGGAATACTGGAACCCTTGGCTCAGTCTTCATAGAAGAATTTCTTAACAAGAATCAATATCAATAATCATGAATACAAACTCTCTCCCATGAGAGATTCTTATACACCTCCAAAGGTGTGCTTGCTAAAATTAGACTCCCTTAAATTAGAACTAGGGTCTTAAAATTAGACCAAGTCTTAATTTAGAATTTGCATCCTCAAATTAGACTCAATCATTAATAATTAATAATTAATATTTAATTAAAATTAGATCAAATAATTAATATTTGATTAAATCAATCAAATATTAATATCTCCCTTAATTCATGCCCGAAAGAGCCCGAACGAATTCCAACCCATCTCTATCAAGACCCTCTATCCATCCCATCAGCCTACGAGGGTCGCATAATAGGCTAATCTTCAACTCTGGACATGTCAACTAAAAAGGGGACATGACATCAAAACACCTGCTTAAGTGTGGGCCCAACTCACCAAGATCTTTAGAGCGTAGGATGTGATGAGAGGACATGAGTTAGAAAATGAGCTTATTAGATTGATCCTAGATGACTTTGACACTCTTCAAGATTTTTTCACCAAGTTTAGACTTTTGACATTGTAGTTGAAAGCATGTGGAATTGACAAAAAAGGAATAACTTGTTTTATCAATACTCTCTAAACTGGGTCCTAAATTTTGTATTTATGTCCACTTTTCATGCCACTAAGAGTGCTCTTGACATCACATGGAAGATGCCTTCTTTATATACCTTTATTTCCAACTTGATTTTAGAGTAAGATAAGTTGATACAGATAGACACAATGAAATCATCTAAATCTCATGCATTACTTGCTAAGAAATATAAGGCTTCTAACAATAGAGAGAGAAAGCAGAGAAAGAAAAATATTGATAAGGGTGAAAACATTTCCACCTCTAAATCAATAAATGAGACCTCTTCTTCCAATCATAAACCTAAGAAAGATTGGATAAAATATGGGCATTTCTCATGTAAGCATGATGAGAGTAAATGATTGTTGAAACAAATTGACCACCTTACTAGCCTTCTTATTTAGAATAACATAGGTGTTCCAAATTCTATCAAACCATCTTTATCAACCCATGAATCCACTAAGGCAAATGACTCTGGCAAAGAAAAGGAAAAAAAGAATAACAAGGGAAAACATAAGGTCAAAGGCTTTGCTACAGTTGTGCCTCTAACTCCTCCTATATGGGTCATTAACTCTAATGCCTCACATCATATGGCCTCTTCACAGATTGATTTTAGTTCCTGAGAACCATGTGACATGTCCTCTATACAACTAGGTGACAACACATCTAAAAAGGTTCTCAGGAGAGGGTCTATTGAAGTGAGTGGTGGAACATTCAATAATGTTCTAATTGTGCTCTCACTCTCAAATAATCTCCTACCAATCTACCCAATCACTCACCTTGGTTTGGGCATACAAGCTGAATTCACTCTAGATTTAGTCTACATTAGAGAGTTGCACAATGATACTATTTTGGCTATGAGAATGGTCGATCATTAGAATCAGCTATATAGATTCTCACACTTTGCTCCTAACTCTCCTTCAGATTCCTCTTTAGACTCACCTATACTTAATAACACTTTTAAACTTGAGCATTCTTCTAATATTGACAACTCTTCTTCTACAGATGACTACAATAGTGAAGTAGACACACCTCCACCATCTCTTTGTCACCTTTCAAATATTCAAGAGTTAGTTCTTGATCCACCTACCTCTAGTCTACTTCTAACATTATAGGGTAATGGTCTACTGATCTAGGACACATCAGACATTGGGTAGTCTTTTTAATAGTTATAGAGGATTTTACAGACCTTATTCACCTCTGCTTCTATTGCACCATCTTAGCATAGAGAAGTTTGGCCACCTACCTCATAGTATGAGGATCATTCCTTTCATAGGAATTTCACTTTGGTTGAATATCCATCAGGCACTTGGTAGAAAAACTCATTGTTCTAAGGTAATATACTCTTCACTACATCTACTTATGATTCATAGTCACTTTTAAGCATTCCTCTAGGGGACACTGAATGGTTATAGTCAATTGTAGATATTAGTGGGGCTTTTTAGCCCTCTTCTCTTCTTTGTTCTCTTTTGAGGAGTTTTGTTCTGATGGGTTTTATCCTTTACCCCAGTTTATGGGAGTTGTATTATACTTGGGTACCTCATCAGGTCTCATTGCTAGGACCTAATTTTTCTACCCACCTAATCTACGCTTCAGGGGGGTGTCAGTGTAGGCTTTTTTCCCACCTAGTGGTTTTAACTACACATCTTTTTAGCTTACTTAGGTTAGTTAATTAAGTTATTAGGGGTCATTTACCTTTAAGTGAGTTTTAATTGTGAGTTAGGTTTTATCTTTTTGGTGACCTAATCTCACCCTATATGTACTTTTTTTTTCTAAAGTGGCTAATGCAAACATTTTCTTTATGGAATTTTCCATTTTTCAGAACTCTCATTCTACCTCTACAATAATTTGACATTCATTACATGGTTGATATTTAGATATCTTACTAAAATATATCATTGGTAAGTAAGGAAAGGATCAGACCCATCACTTCATCTTGAGGTGTTATTTGCACCATATTATAGTTCATGCATGAAGGATGGGAAGAGGTGCCCCAAGAGTGATGGTTCTCTTAGGAGGAAAAGAGTGGAAAAAATGAGCATCCCATATAGTATTTAAATGGATTTAGACTATCCAAGAAGATTTTGATATGATATTTCATTATGATTAAAGAGGAATGAATAAAATGCAAAATAAAGAAAGATAGAAAACTAGATTGACAAATAGGGAAATCAAAAAATAGTACAAGGTCGACTAGGTCGACCTAGTATAGAGAATAAGGTCTTTAATAGAATATGGTTGACTAGGTCAACCTGGAAAAATAGACAGAGGCTAAAAAGATAGTATAGGGTTTATAAATAGTATAGGTCTGACTGGGTTGATCCAATATAGTAGACAAAAGCTAGAAAAATGTACAGGGTTGATTAGGTCGACCTAGTACATCAAATAGGGAAGATAAGGAAGCCTATTAAAAAATGTGAAATGAAACAAGATAAAATTTTCAAGTAATTTAAAAATAAATAATAAAATGGAAACAAACAATCAATTGGATTAATGCTAGCTAATCCAATTGAGGCATACAACACAAAACCATGCACCAACACTGGATAATGCAATTCTTTACAATACAAAATACAATTGAGCAAAGAGCAAGAAATCAACTTGGAAACTAAAAAGCTAAATAAATGGTCAACCTAAATATTTATAAGATTATTAGGATATGTTTTTAAATGTGATGAGAAGTTGGCTATAAGTAAGGAAGTAGAGATCAATCTAAGGATAGTTTCAGGTAGTTTAAGATGAAAGGGATCTATAGTGGTAATGATACAAGCTTCGTATTGGGGCATATCCTCTCACTTCACATACCAAAGTGATAAGGATGTCATGTGCTTAGCTATAATATATTATTAAACACACTTTATACTTGACCAAAACATCAAGTTAGCTTCCCCCTTGGTAATGCAATCCAAGTAGGTTAGCCTTGGGTAGTAAAATGTTAAAATGTTTGTTTAGATTTTGTGATATGGTCATGTGTGCATAAAATAGAAAATAGTGAAACTAAATGATTAATTGAAAACCACATAATTAGACTATGTTATCTATTTTAGACATGCAAGTAACAAGAAGTGCAAGTGTAAGATAATTACTAGCATATAAAAGTTAATTCCAACTTTGAAACAAGGTATAGTGTTAATGCAGTCGATAGTGTATGCATAGAATATAAAATAGGTTCAATAGGGTCGATCCTTTACCATATAATCAAGGTCTAAAAATGAATAGTGTTAGTAGAATCAACCTATTTATCTAGATAGCACACAGAATATAGAATTGGGTCGACATGCTTGATCTAATTGACTGCACAAAGGTATTTTTTAAGACTACAAACTATGAAAGGAAAGACTATAAAGAAAGAGATAGAAGGATAAAAAGTAACCTTGGTGGATCAGAGATGCATATAATGAATATTATTGTCAAATAACCTTGTGGAATGCTTACAAAACCTATTAACTAGGTCGATTAGGTCGATCAAACTCTGTAGGACCCTATTGCTAAGTGCCTATATTATACAGGGTTGACTGGGCTGACTTGGTATGCTAAAAAAGATATCTAAAATTCTATAAAATATACTAGGTCGACTAGGTCAATCTAGTAGTTTGGACTGGAAATCTAGAAAGGTAAAAACTTATACTGGGTCAATTGGGTTGATCCAGTAGCTTGTACCTAAAACCCTAAAAATAGAAATTAGAGTTGGGTTGATGTAGTTGACCCAGTATAGAAAATATATGATAAAAATAATGAAATAATTAAAAAAATATTTCAAGGGTTAGTCCACATTGGGTTCACTAGAATGTATGCAATCTTAAATGCATCATATATAAATCAATCATGTATCAAAAAAATAAAACATACCTACACTTCTAATTTGGAATTTATTTGTTAAGTAGAAGCATGACCAAGATGGGGATCCACTAAACCCAATTAGGGTATCACTTATCACAATACACTATGATAGGGAGGTTTCTAAAGCCTCTAGACTAACATAATCATGCAATAACCCTAAGGGGGTCCTAAGTTTAATATTTCACTTATGTCTAATAAATAAGAAAGTAAATCTAATCTAGTGTTCACCAAAGCTTGTGGCACAATATGAGAGGTTAGTAAAGAAATAAAAAACATGTATAGGAGAATCTCAATTAAACTAAGTATGAGTAAGACCCTAATACATCAAATATGAATATTAGTATTATTTGAGCCAATACTTATGCTACTTCTATCTACTAAAGAGAGGAGAATAAAGTTAGAATATACTTACCTAAGTGTGAACCCATCGAGACACAATATCTCCCTTGGATAAAGGGGACTTTCAAGAGGTTTTTTGGGTTTGTAAGGATCACTAAGAAAGGCCAAAACATCCAAGACTTATCCATAAGACTATATTCTCCAAGTAGAAACCCTAAGCTAAGACTCCTCAAGTAGAATGGTGGAAGAGCCGATTGTAAAGAAGCATGAGTGAATAATAAATATTCATTGCATATTCAAATAATAATGAAATTATCTTTTATTTATAGGTGGATCTAACCATAAATCCTTATGAATATGTTAGTTGTACAAGGTCGACCCAGTCGACCCTATATGTTTTTGGTCAATATTCACTAGGTCCCAAGCTAGGTTGGCCAAAGGGGTAACATAAATCTCAAGGGAAAATATCCCAAAATAGTACAAGGTTGACTCAATTTACCCTATATATTAATCAAAGGATTAAAAATATACAATTTTGACCCAATCGAACTAGTCAAACCAACTTTCAAGAGGGGATTAAGGTAAAGAAAAGATGGATGAAAAGAGGAAAAAGACTAGAGAAGTGTGAAAGGGAGGAGTAATAGCTTATGGAATGGTTTTAGGATCTATTTGGATTGGTAATAATGTGGAAATAATGGGAAATAATCTTGAAAATCACCAAAAGTCTTCCCACCCATTTCTTGGTGTACCCCTTAGGGTGTGCACTCAAAGAGATTGAGTCTCAATGGGTTCCTACAAGATGTAAAGCATTCATATTTGATCAAAGTTAAAAATATTATGTGTACACACAAGTGTCATGAAGAAGGATATAAATTAGGGGAGTATCTAATGAATATCATATCTTATTTATAAACCCCCTAAGATAGTGCATATGTGTTGAGACTTCCTAGTTCATTTTCAAGCAGTCAAGAGATGTTCCATCATGAAAGAAGTTTCAAGAAGGTAGTTAAAGTTCTCTATTCTAGTTTTGAATATTTTGTCATGATTTAGATGGACACTTTTCTAAGAAGACCTTCATGGTATATTCTCCACTTCATTATTATGCAATGTAATTGGTCCTCATCACTTGACACTTGTTCTTGTGACCCTTGAGCTCCACTTCTCTCTCCTCTCATATGCTCTATAAATGTAAGCCATTTTGGATTTTTAATTGAATACACACATGGTATTGTGAAGCCGTAATGGTTTTAATACTATATTTTACTTTGATATAAATATTTAGAATCTAATTTTGAGTTCATGACTTTATTGTCTAAGTGTGTGAAGTGGTGCTTAGTGAAGTGTCTAGTGATAAGTATATATCCTTGTCTTCTCTTTACCCTTTCATATTTGATGTAAGTAGTTCTCTCTCTAATAGGTCACATGAAGTGTAGCTAGTGCATTTTTCTATATTTAAGTGTAAATATTATCCTTAGTGTCTTCAATCTAACCTATGGTTCACTCACCTTGAGTAGTACAATTCATATCACCTCCATGTTTGAAATACTTATGCTGGAGCAATCTATGATGTTGAAACTAGTATTGTGATGTCATGTTTCTTATGCAAGTGTATGGTAGTATAGTGTATATCATTCTAGTGAATCACCTCATTTGATTAGTTTAATTTTATGTTACTTCTATCCTATTTCATCCAAGAAAGTAAGTAGTGTAGGTGATAAGAAATCAAAGTCATATCTAGGGAGCTAGCCCTTAAACTTAGAGGTTTACCTCTGATATAAATAACCCAAAAGCCTAAAGTTAATCCCATGCTACCCAAATCTTGGAGTAAACTTGAACAACCTATCCTAGAGTGCAGGATTTGGTGAAAACATTTACCATCTTGGTCATATGTTGTTTTATATGTACTTGATGACTACATTTCCTGAGAGGTGGAACATAGATACATGCACCTCTTGGCTTCCTATTGGGTAGATTAAAGCTATCTTTGGGGATGTATGTATTCTAATATTTCCAATGGCATACACTATTTTAATGTTGCATAATTTAGATGGACTATACCTAGTGTGCATGTCAGTATATGACTGGTCAAGGTAGTGGATATCATTATAGAGATAACAATACTACTATTTTAATGTCATCTATTATGTTGTTTATTGATCCAAGATTGTAGAAATACATTTGTGCTCTCTGGGCATCCTTTATAACTATGAATGGAGGAGGGGTGGAAATTATATATCACATGCATTGTATAGTTTAGGATATCAAATATCATGACACTAGATATGCTTGGGGTCATACTATTATTGTCATGTTGAAATGCACCATGTTAGGTCTTGAGACCTATTTCAACTAACACAATGGAAACACTCCTAGGTGTGGGTGACCTATGATAGGAGTGAATCTCTAGAGAAGGTTAGCTCCTCAAAACAAAGTGCACCTAATTTAGGACCAAGTTATAGCCCTAAAACCTACACTAACAAATCCTATCTAAACTACACTAAGATTCTATTCATGAAAGAGAGAATGAAGTTAAAAACTTGAAAATGAGGTGATGCACTAAGATTGAGGATCTCCTCTACCTATCTCAATAGCATAATGGGACTGATAAAGATTGAATTTTATTCTACACAAACTCGAAATTAGGTTTCTTAGCATAAGTGTTTCATATGAAGGTGGGGACCTATTCTAGAACTAGAAGAGATGACCAAAAGGTCTTGTACAAGATAAAATTAGTGAAATTTCATAATTAATCACTTACATAACTATTTTTAACATAACATATGACCTATAAAAGATAGGTGTACTTAAACCAAGGTAAAGGGAGTTGAACATACACAAGGGAGAACACTTTCTGCCACATGTATATATCAACAAAACATCAAAATCACACAAGATACAAGTCTAGAGAAGGTAAAAATTAATCTTCATTCAATTCAAAGGCCTTAAGCCAACATTTACAAGATTCCAAATATGTAGATTTTTGTTATACCTAGCAGAGGGATACAAAATAAGGTATTTTTAGCCCTATATATAAGAAATGAGATGAAAGAGAGAAGAGAAAAACGTAAGAATAATTCATAAATGTTGCAATTACACCATTAGTATAGACTATACAGGTAAAGAAACATAAATAATAGGAACATTAATCTCTCCTCAAAGCGTTAAGCCTACCATCATAGTTATCCTCTATGGAGGTTGGCATAGTAGTAGAGGAGAAGGCTTCATTATTACCATTTTTTATCCTTTGGAGTGCTTTAACATACATGATTTCATGAACTAGCTACTCCACTTTTGGAAAACATGACTCTTATTGTGTTAATGGCCTTAACTCACCCATCTCCACGTCTTATGCATGTTGAATGTTTGACCTAGGAGGGAATCTTGTATGCCTATTTGGATTTGTGTTTGACTTGGGCTTGAATCCCACTCCATGGAGGGAGTTACATACTTTTAGGATCATTTTCCAATGATTTATACCTCATCATGGCCTTAATGACCATTAACCTTCACCCCTAGTATTGTTTGATATGCTATAATATCATAATCTAACTCAAATTCACCTTGAAATCCATATGATGGTCTCTAGGAGAGGTAGAGAAGTTTATGTAGCATCTTAGTTACTCATGAGAACTCCTTGAGAGACCATACAACCTACATTTTTATGATTGACAGTCTCATTTTTCCCTCTCATTCTCTTTACAAATCTATAATCATCCCCTCATAACCTTAAGAGACTTTTATAATTTGTTGCAGGATTAAAACTATGTGTTGAGGTCATAACCACTTCTATTTCTTCAATTTTTAGGTTTGCAACCTAAAGTTTTCATGTGAGTGATCTTAAGGACCTTGAAATTTCCTTCACCTATCATTGTCCAAAGGTCTGCCATAGATTTATATAAACTAGTTGTAATCTCCTAAGTTCTCTTATTTGAAAGAAGTCATATAATATTTCAAGGTAATGTGCAAACCTAGAGCTTGAAAATCTAACTATGATTTGGTCTTTTATGACCTCAGTAATCTTTATCTTCAAGTAGTCTTCCTACTTTACCAAGAGACTTTGAAACCCATTCAACTTGTCTACTAGGTTTGCAAATTGAAGTATTCATAGTGGGATTGTAGATTATCTTATATTTTCCCAAGATGACCTACAACCTAGTCATAACCTATTACATATACCCATTGGCTTGTATGTAAGCTTATGGACTTGAGGAGACCCAATTTGAAGTTGAAAATTTTTAGAATTCTCATGAGAAGCTTTGTAAAACTTATTTTCAAAATCCATCATGGAGGTTTTGAATCTATAACAAAAATGTTATAGGCCTACCTATCCTTGATCACATCAAGAAGTTATTCAAGCCTTGTTGCAAGCTTAAACTCATGAGAACTTTATATTGGACCTCACCATCTTTGTATAGGATATTTTTTTCCTCTCTCTCACAAGACCATATTTGGATTACTATAATTTGTTTGAGATGATGTAACTATCTCCTTCAAGACCTTGGAAGACCTCATTGTCAAGCAACCATTATTTGAAATGCCTTGAAAACTTACAGCTTATGGAGGATCAAGATTATGAATATATCTATCCTCATTATAACCTTAAAGGTTTGATTTACCTTTTTAAATATCAAATTTTGATCTATAAACTCTTTGAGGAGCCTTGAAGATAGGCTTGAGTCTTTATCAAATAAGATGAACTTACTTTGAACCTGCAACTCCTCAATTTATTTTCAACTCACCTTGTAGGCTATAACTATGCTTATTAAACTCAAGAACCCATTACTCATTATTAAACACCATAAGGCATTATTCAATAATTGATATTTAGTTACAAGAGTTTGACATTTCATGGAGATTTTATTTAATGTTTGTAGGCCTGTTAATGGGGTTTAGGCTCATTGAACCTTGTTAGTTATATGTGGTTTTTTAGCTTCTTAGATCAAGAGCTTAAAAACATTTCCAAAACATGATATCATCACAAGATCATAAATAGAATGTTACAAACCCGTAGACCTCCTATTTAAAGTCCCTCATGACATGAAAACCTTAAAAAATTATCTACATATCTATTAAGTGTCTTTGAGACTATATAACCTTATCTTTCATGCCTGTAATTTGTGTGAAGGATTTGAAAATCATGGAAAAATTAATCTCTATCTTAGTAACTTCATGAAAGTCTTGTATGTTATAGACTATAGATATAATTCTAAGTTTTTTGAATGGGTTAATAAGTTTTCCTATCTTTACAAACTATAGATCCATGTGTAGGTTCTTAGTAAACCCTACTAAAACCTTGGAAGTCTTTTTTTATCACCTCATCTCTCAAAAGACCTTTGAAACTCACCTCATTATACCCTATAGATGATCTTGAATTATAGACATATATATCTCACATGAGCTTTGAGAAGGAATTGAAGCTCCTTAATTCATAAAGTAATTATATAGACTATGCATCAGGAACTTGAAACCTTTTGTCTCTTCTCCTTAAAAATTTACAACTTAGGTTTTAGCATCAAGAAACCCATGATCTCTTATTTATCAATCTTAAAACCTTACAAACTATCTACATGCTTGAAAAATAGTCTTTAGATATCTCAAAATCCTTAGAACATGCTAGGGTCTTCATAGAAACCTTGGAAGATTGTTGTAGACCTATATGACCATGCTATGACTCTTAACACTATACTAGTAGGCTTGAAACTTATTTCACCATGTTTGGGATCTTGAAGAGGATCTTAAGATATTGCAAGCATATTGATATATGGATTTAGGTCTTGTAGGTCACCTGATCATGTTTGAGACCTCTTAGAGACTTATTCCACCATCATACAACTTCAATCTTGTACAATAAAATTTAGGATTGAAAAGGCCTTATAGATTAAGACTCATAACCTATATACTTTCAGTACTCCTATAACAGTTAAGAAATCATAAACCTATCCATCTCCTTGTTTATGACCTATGTGTTCTATTAATTGATTTAATTCTTGTTATTCATAGGCTTGTATTCATGTTCATATACTTTCCACTTGCAAGTATATTGGGGGGTCTTGATGTAGACCTACAACTTAAGAGAGGATGATACTTGAGATGATAACCACCTTAACAGGCTTAAACCTTTTCTCCTTACCTGTAAATATTTTATAAGGGTCTTGAGGCCTAATGGAGATCCTTATGCCCTAAAGAGAGTGTTAGAATCCTACAAAACCTTCATGAATCTCTTAGCCATGTAGTCCATTAATCATCCTTCAAGACTATGCCATTTGGTGATAACTCTCTAAAATTTGACTGCAATTTCATCACCAACCTTGAATTCATTCTTGACACCCCTAAATCCTATTAGATAGTACTATAATTAATTTTTTATAAGCTTTCAAACCTTTGGGCTATGACTACAGGTTTATTCTTCTTCCATTAGAAACCTAACTCTTCATGAATTTTTTTTGAGTGTTTGTAGGCCTAATGCTCCATAAAACCTCAATAATTTGTAATAGGCATGGCCTTATGGTTTTTTAGGGTCCCTTGGAAAGCTTAAAATATTTATAATAATATAGAACCACTTTGAAATGTGTTAAAAACCCTATTCTTCATTTGTAAACTTCTATATGTCTTTTTCAATCTTAAGACCTTTTAGAAACCCTAAAAATGTCTCCCATGAGCCTAAACCTATGTTTATATTATCCTACATGATTTTGACATCACATATAGACCCTTAAACCACCATGTGCTCATGAGTAAGCTTCAAAATGCCAAGTGTATTCACAGGTTTATAGGGGTTTGGTAGAGTTCAAGACTATATGTAATCTTTTTGGCCATCTGACATGATTCCTAGTTTCTTGATCAAGATTTATGACTTTGGGGTGCCTTGCATACTTCTTAACATCTTTCATTATCCCTTTATTTCCATGCATTTTGAGAAGTGTGTACAAACCTTTAACATGATTTTTTTGAGTGACCTATAGTTTTAGGGCTTATTAAGGATTGTTCATAGCCATATTTTATTCTTAATGCCTATAAATACTTGTAGATAATCCTTCAAGACCTCCCCCATGCCTTCTAATGTCTTCACTAATCCATGAAACTCTTGAACAAATATGGATCATCTATAAAATCTACCTGTAGGTGCATGAAAGCAAGGTTTTAACCTAGTTTTACCTTGGTAGGAGGTTTGTGAACATTTTTTCCTTCCTTGAAGGCACGTGCAGGGTTAAAAATGATGAGGAGGACCCCAATTTAATGATATCTTATGTTTTGAAATATCATGGTGGACCTACAACTCTTAAGAAAACCTTGTAAAAACCTACAATTTCTTGTGATTCTCCATGTTTAAGAGCTTTCATGCCTTATTTTACATGTTAAGGGATCAAGGAGACTTGGTACATATTATATGTGTTTCAAGGAAGGTTTTTAAAATTTATTACATGCATAAAAACTCTACAAACCCTATAAACAAGCTAAAACCTACCATCTCTAGGCCTACAACTTTCACTCATGGCTTGTCTTCAAGGTTTGTTTCCTTGTGATACTCTTTATAACCTATCATTTCTTCCATGAATGAATCTCATCTTCATATACATAACCTACATAACTTTTTTTTGAGGATGTGATCTCTTTGAAACATGATGTCTTCTCCACTATAATCTTAAGAAACTTGTAAAACATGATTGAAACCTTATCCTTGAAACTATAGGCCTTGAAAACATCATGAAGCCTTGATTCTGATGGTTTGGATTTGAGAGTTTCTTTAGTAGACCTATAAAACACTCCTAAAATAATGATGTTGAGTGTGGAGCCCTTTGGGGCTATCACATGACCATTTTGGTATACTTTGGAGGCCTAGAGAGCTCCAAGGATGTGGGAAGTGCATTTTTCCTTTGCTCCTCATGTGGGTGAAAGTTATTAAATTTTTATTTAATAATTTTCATGTATTCTTCCATATTTTTTGGAAGTGGGATTGATTTCCTTGTTCTAGGTAATTAATTATTTATTTAATATTTTTGTAATGCATTAGGAGAAAATTATTAAATGATGTATTTAATAATTTTCATGATGCATTAGGATAAATTATTAAATGATGTATTTACTTATATATATGATGCATTAGGGGGATAAAAATTATTAAATGGTGCATTTATTAATTCCTTGATGCATTATGGAAGTGTGTTGGACTTTCACATGGGAAGTTGTGCCATTTGGTGGAGAATGGCATGTTCCTCTTAGAGGGGCCTTTTGATATGCATTGGAAGGTGTAAACTTGATGTGTCACCTTGTGGATAAGGCCTCCTTATATGAGGATGGCAAGTTTCTCCTTGGGAGGATGATTTCTACATCATTTGTTACTTATACAGGGTGTGGAGTGACCTTTTAGAGGTTGTTGATATTTCTTATTTGTAGTTGTGGCATTTGGAAAGAGAGTTACAAAGTGAAGTTGTTTTGAAAAGTGTAGGTGTTCATTTACAAGGTGTGGTTTAGCATCTTGTGAGGTATAGTATTGTGCAGGTGCAGGTGAAAGTGTAGCTATTTATGTAACATTTTCTATAGGAGATTTTTCTATCTCTGTGAGAGTTCATTATAATGTTGTTTCAGATTACTAATTTATTTGAAGACTTGCTTGGTGGATGTATCCCACATTTGGTGAAGCATGGTATATCTATATTATGTGTTATTGCTAGTTTTGATTCTCTCCATTTATGCTTTCATTAATCTATGGTTTGAAGGAATTATTTTTGCATAATTAAGATCTGATTTTCACACATTTAATATCTGGTTTTTTTAATTTTATGGTGATTAAAATCTGATTTACATTCACTTAATTCATAAAAAATGAATCTATCATGATCATGCTTGAGGGTAGAATACTGGTTAAGTGACGGTCAAGTGCACTCTCCTCATGTTGGGAGAATTGAATGCCACTAAGGACAAGAATGGAGAGAAACCACTAAGTTTAATGCCTTTTTAAACATTTATATGGATTGGAGAGTTGGAAGGGGTATTCAAATATAAATAAATTACTCTCTGAAACTTTAAGAATACATCACTTTATTAAGGTGACTGTAATGACCTCAAATGGGATCTCTTGACCCTTTATATCCTCATAAGCTCTTTTTAAGCTCTTTTGCTTTGTTTATGACCTTTTTTTACATTAGGAAGTGATGAAAGAAGTTTATACAAGGCTATCATGACACTATCAAATTACTTAGACTCTTTTTTGAGGCATTCATCCTTGAAAATCATCTCATATCTCCATCGATCAAATAGGTTTCACTAGGACATCATGACCTTAAGATGACATATTAGACCTTCTAACAAGATATTGTATTGGGGATAAACTTGAATATTTTTACACATTTAATGGGGAATAATAAGGTTAGAAAGACCTTAACAAGATCCTAAACACATATTTTTGCATTGAAAACCAACACAATATAACTCCTACAAGAAATAACACAAACTCTTGACCTCAGAGGATGATTGTTAGGCCTAGTTAATAAACCAAAATGTTCAATGAAGCTATCAATGACCTCAACATACCTATCCTTGGGTTGACACATCATCATGAAGGTGATTTCAAGGACTGTAATGAGCTTATTTTGGCAAAAAATGGCCCTCTCCAAGCATGTCAAACATCAAGAGACCAAGGGTGGATAGAATAGCCAACAACTATGTCATCTAATTTGTATAGATACTTTTATAGATTTACCAAAGATGATCATGGTACCAAATATACTTGTGGGGATACTATGTTATCCCACTTGTATAGATACTTGTATATATTTACCAAAGAAGATCATGTTGGATGCTTAGGATTGGTTACCTTATTACACATATGCACTTATGAGAATATTTTTGTTGAACAACCTATTATAGGTCTTTGTTTTGGTTAGGCACATCCAAAAACATATGTTGTGTGATGGGTTGGTGGGAACTCCATAGGTTAAATCACCATAGATTATCACATTATGTTTGACCAGTTAACTCTTAATATGATAGTATAGAGACTCTATAAATATTTAAAATGATGACATGAGGATGTGATGAAGTAGCGACTTATTAGGGTTAGTGTGTGGTTACATGATCACTTTATTATTATCTTTGACATATTTTAATATGATCTAGTGAGTTGATAGTTTGTCATTAGACAAGATATACCCATGGACATGGACCTATACAATCACCCATGATCTAGGAAATAGGTAGCTTCATATTAATGTAGATATAACACTAGTTCCTATAGGAGATGTGGATCCCTCAGTGCTCATAGATAATAGTGTTGACGTAGGTTGTAATAAAAATTACACCCAATGGTAGATGCAAACTAAATGTCCTTTATTATTTAATTTTAAGGTTGATGATACTAGAGATGCAACTTAGGGTTAGGATGAAGATGGTGGGGGAGTAGGTCAAGCTATTAGACAACATGATACGACTAATAGAGATTGTAAACCTTAAAATATTTTATTAGATACTTATAAATGTCAATTTTTTATGTAAGAACATCACTCCTAGGCCTAGATTCTTCCAAAATATATATATATATATATCAATTTTGGTTTGTTTGACGGTCTAAGTGGTCTTTGTATGCAATCAAAATTGTATGGTGTGCATGAATCAATATTGGATCATAGAATATAGATCACACCTACACTTTCAATTGGGGAACACACTTGTTAAGAAGGATCATGACCAATATGAGGATCTGTTAGACCTAATTAGGGGATCACTTGTATTATATATCACAACACATCATACTAGACAAGGTTTCAAAGCCTACAGTCTAACACAATCACATAACAACCCTAAAAGAGTCATATGGTTTCTATATTCACTTATGATAATAAACAAGAAACTAAACTAATCTAATAACAAGAAAAGTAAACTAATCTAGTGCTCACCTAATCTTGTGGCACAAAGTAGGGGTTAGAACAAAACAAGTAAATAACAACTAAACTAAAAATGCATAGGAGATATATATTCATGTCGATGTATATGGAATCCTAATACATGAGAGAGAATAATACATAATTCATTATCTATCTACTCTTACAAAGGAGAAATAAAGTTAAGAATACTTACCTTTAAAGATGAACCTATCGAGTCTCGATCTCTCCCTTGGCTAATGGTGCTTCAAAATAAATTGTTGTGGCTTGTAAGGATAACCAAGATAAATCAGCTCTAGGATACATGACCTACCTAAGCATCCAAAATACTTCTCCACAAGACAAGATCAGAGCTCCAAAATAAAGTATTAAACCCTAAAGCTTTATTCCTCAAGTATAATGGTCAATAAGTAGATGTTCATTCACACTTCTTCACTTAATTAAAATATCTTATGAAATGGTAAGGAATGACCTTGTTTATATAGTAGTATCTCACCCTAAAGACTTTCAAACATGTCAGTTGTGCTAGGTTGATTAGGTCTACCTAGAAAATTATTAGGCTAATGCCTAAAGTTTGTGCTAGGTTAGTTAGGATGCAAAGTGATAAGTCAAAGTATCCCCAGAATAAACTAGGTCAACCAGGTCGACCTAGCTTATTGAATAGGTCAAAAGGGAAACAAGAAAAGAAATGAGGGATAAAGCATGACAAATGGTGGGAATAGATAGGAAAGAGAGAGATAATCTTAGGGTTCAAGGTTTTAGGAGGCAAGAGTGTAAATAGCAAGTGGCAAAAGGAATAACAATATTTTAAAGTACCAAAGGTTTACCCACCCCTTTCTCAATGCACCCCTTAAGTCATGCACTCAAAGACATTGAGACTCGATAGTTCTTATAAGATATGAAGTGTCAGTAATCAATAAAAGTGTGAAAATATTATGTGTATATATATACCCCAGCCGAAGCTCATCACGTGTCACATAAGTTAAACATGGGATGGTGCTTTGGGATATAATATGATGACATATAACACTGATGCTAAATAAAGTGTAGTAATAAGCAAATAAGATAAATGAAAGGATAGAATTGAAATAAACATACCTTTAACTTAATTTAGTGTCGAAGAAGAATACTAGAAGAAAGTGAATGTGTCTAATGTAAATCACAATAGGTAAACCTATAGAAGTTAGTGAAAAAATAGACAAAATCAAAATTTTTGGAAGATAGGCATATAATAGTGGAAAAGATCTCTATGTCATCATGAATCGAGATAGACAAGATGGAACCCATCTCTAGATTTGGAGCATTGCTTATGGTTGTACATGTTATATCAAACTCTTGAGATATATATATATATATATATATATATATATATATATATATATATATATATATATTGATGTATCATTTTGGCTTACTGATGTGATTGTGTATGTGGTCACTATGGTTGTTATTATCCTTATGTTGGTTGTGTATGTGGATGCTTTGGATATATTTATTTATATCACATGTATTTAGCTTTTTTGTATATGATATAGTAAATATATGTGATGTGGTTTATTTTCTAACATTATGAGAAACACATGCATGGTTAAAAAGAATCAGGCAAAAAAACTTGGAAAAATATAATCAATCAAAAATTCACTACATAATAATTCAAGCTAGGAAATGTGTAATAACATGAAAAATGACTAAGTATAAAGAACCAAGAAAATGAAAACAAGATGGTAAAAAGGGGATTTATTTTCAAACCAAAGATGAAAGATTTTTTTACCAAATTAAAACAAGTAAAATCATACTATATCACGTTGGGAAGTATGAAAAACAAAGTAATAAAATGAAAGGTATGTAGAAGGTCACACAAGGTAAGAAAAACAAATGAAAAGTCAATTAAAATTTGGTCTTAAATTTATCACACTAATTCAAGATGGTAAGTATGATAAAATTTAATAAATGGTTAAAATCTTATATACACTCAAAAAATAAGAGGCAAAAGAAAAATGAAGTAAGCATAAAACATACTAGTTCAAGATGAGAAGCATGTCAAATGATGTGTAACTTCATAACGAATAGAATCTTATCTCAAACTTGACACATGTAATTTGATAGTCATTTTATTGTTGGAAAACTTTGTGAGGAGGGCGAGGTCCTATCCATAGTCTTACACTGCAACTCAACAAAGGGAATACCACATGGGGTGGAATAAGAATGAACAACCAAGTACACAGGGAATAAGGGTAATAGGATAAAAAACTCATAAATGAAAAACCCAAAAGGATGCCAAAAAATCATTGGAAATTAGAATAGTAATATTGGATTGAAATAAAAAAAGAATGGTAATTTTGTGAGGAATTTTTGGGTCCTATCATGATCTTATGCTGCAACTCAAAATAAAAACCCAAGGGGTGTGATCAGAAAGAAAGAAAATATTTCTCAAAAGGAAATATGAGGAAAGGGAATAAAAAAGGGAGTGTAAAAATTAAATACTTAGGCATATTAAGAGAATACCTTAGGAGATAAGATCCATACTACGAACATGAGAAGACACTAAGTGACTAGTGGTCATCTATATATAAAGGAAACATATTCCCTATAGACACAAAGCTTTGTAAGTAGATAAGTGTGATAATAATATTAGCTCATGAAGGTAGATTGGTATAATGAAAATAAAAATGGGCCTACCTCCTCACGATGTGTTCCCTAATCCTCAAGACCCCTTATAGAGCTGTCGGTATACTATGAAGATTGGGTACTTGCATGAGAAAGTAGGTAGCACTAGAAGATTTTTTTGAATTCCCATATTCCAATCTACTAGCCTACCACACCCTAAAGTACTTTGGCTCAGTGTGAAGTTGACTGTGGAGTTTGAGCTTTGATTAGAGATGGGAGATGTGATTGTATCATGTCTTGTAGTGTGATTATACTTTTAAGAATATTTCATATTTTTGCCTTTTGATAGCATTGCCTTTTGTTTAAATGATTTGGCTTTAAATTTTTTAATTTTTGTAAAGACCTTTTTTTTAGATTCCTCTTCCATACATATTTGGAATGACCAAGCATGAGAGAAATAATTATACACATGAATGAGCTATAGGCTAAGGCTAAAATAAGCTAAGTAACTAAAGACAAAAGAATGACTAGGACACTTAGGCTTGATAATGAAAAAATATGTGATCTCAAATCTCAACCGTGCATATGCTTAATTTGAAAAAAAAGGAAGAAAGGAAAAGAGAGATCCAAAGGTGGACCAATAAATAGAAATAGTAATGAGAAAGACTATTTTCTAACTGATCACATGGTAAAAGGAGACAATAACCAAAGGAAATATGGTAAATACAACCAAGTCACCATGACAATTATCTATGAAAATAAAGGATAAGAAAATAAACAATTATGAAGACACAAAGCAACAACAAGCTAAATATGGTGATTTTGTGAGGATTTGTCAGGTCCTATCCATGGTCTTATAAAGTAACTCACAAAATAAATATCCAAGGGATGCAACAAGAAGAAAAGATAAATATAAGGCAATGATAAGGAAGAACAAACATATGCAAAAAAAATAAAATATAAAATTAACAAGAAATATAGTACAATAAAAAAGATAATGATATAAGATAATCAAGAATTTGACATAGTGTCAAATGATATAATCAGATATAGAAAAAGAAATAAAAAAGGAGCACACATTCAATCCAAATATAAATGTAAAAATACCATGCATGTGCTCATAATTACTTGTAAATTTGTCCACACATATTATCCAAGACATTGGATAAAACTCTATGAAGTTGGATACAAATTATTGCTAATGTGTCATTGATCTTTGTAAAATATTGGGCAAATACTTATTTTCTAATCTCATCAATTGAGAAATTAGGAATACTCATTGGATCATGCTGAGGAGGAAAATTGGGCAAAGGATGATTAGAAAAATGTGTGGGAATGGGATCTATGGGAGAAGGAGGAATCACTAATGGAGAAAGATCCATAGGTGATGGAGGGTCCACGGGTGGAGAAGGAACCATAGGTGAAGGCATAGAAGGAAACACAAGAGGTGTAACTATGGGAGAAGAAGGGAGAAACTTATTTTGAGAATGACCTATGGGAGGAATAGTAGCTAGTCCAGGGATAGCTATAAGATGATCTTTAAGATGCTACTAAAAGATGTGACAATGATCAGTATGATGTGTGTTGCATTGGTGCCATATGCAATACCTTTCACCATACTTAGGTATATATTCAGGAAGAATCTTGGGAAGAGGTATGGTAGTGTCCATGCACATGGAAGAATGATGTAAGGTATCAATATATTGTCACAACTTATGATAATGGGTAGAAGAATGAATATCTATCCCATAAAATCAATAGATATGCTTGTGAGTGTGCTTAAGAGGAACACTCATGGGAGAAGGTGTAAAATGTGTGGAATAAAAGGGAGATGACTCATTACCCCATTTGGTAGGCAAAGGAAGTAAAACCATCACCAAGAAGAGGCAGTGATGGAGAAGGAATAGAGCTAGTCTTAACATGAAGAGAACTAGTGAAAGAAGCAAGAGTAGGCTCACCAGTAGTGGAAGAAGCAATAATAACTGGTTCTAACACAGGTTCCACTATGGGACAAGTAGGATCAACAAAAGGTCTAAGAAGGGTATCACTAATATCAGGAGTAAACCAATTATGGGAATTAGTGAACCTAAAAAATTGGTAAAGGCTGGTCATAGCATGATTCATGAGCATAGTCCTATGGGGCTCCTCAAAAATTGGAGGTGTTGATGTCATCTCTACTTTATGATAAAGAGGAAAAGTACAAGAATTGGGAACTAAAAAAGTTGAATAATTGGGAACTACAAAAGTTGAAACATGAGTGGATGCATGAAAAGAATCAAGTCAAGAAGAATGATAATGCACAATCTCAATATCATAGGCTTGGATAAAACCACCTAATAAAGTATCATCTAAGGAATAGCCATCATCATAATTAGCTGAATGAATATTAATGACACAAATCAGAATAACTTTGTCATAGGAGGAAGCATGGTGAATATAATGATGAGTCTTAGATAAGACTATAGGAATGTCATCATAAGGAGGTTTACAGTAATGAGGTTGCAAGGAAGTAGGAAGTTTCAATATGAGATGAGGCATGAGATTATAAGTTTTGATCTTGAGATTAATCTCATCAGGCTCATCATCATTGAAGTCTAAAAGGTTGGGAGGAATATTACCAGTAAGCTCAGGATGCCCATTGTATCCTCTGGTTGAGTTGATAGGAAAATTTAGACGCTACGATTCATGAAATGGAACACAAGGTAAATGTTCAAGAGTAGAAATCTTAAAGACACCATGATCTTGGAATTGTTCAAAATTACAAAGGTTAGTATCTCCTTGAATCCTATAAATGTCTCCATTATGAGGGAATTTAATGCATTCGCAAGTGGACAAATTGATAGCTTGCATACGATGAGTCCATGGCCTACCAAGCAAGATGTTATAAGAAAGAGGAAAGTTAAATATCATCAACTTCACATGAATAGTGACAAGTGGGATAGTAATGGGAAGACACACACACCTAAGAGGAGGCATTTTCCTTCTATAATATCCTTGGTAGATGCTACATGTGGAATTAAGATTGCATTTAGAATATCCAAGGGTTTTAATGAAATTAAGAGAAGCAACACAAGTGCTAGAACCCTCATCAATAAAATCATGCTTAACTTGGATATCATTTATTTGGATGCTAATAAATAGGGGAGGATCATCTGTATGAAGTATAATCTCATCAAAAATCATAGATGTGATGGGAAATTTTAATGAAAGAGAAGTGTCAATAGTTTCATCAACATTGATGGACATCTCTTCACATTGTTTCAAGATACTATCCTCGGAACTAGATAAGGCTACCTCCCATCTTGTTAAGGGAGGATGAGGGACAATCATCTCAAATAATAGTTGCATAAGATGGTTATAATGATGGGGAGATATCCTCATGAGTTCAAGAAATGGAATTTGAGAAGGGAGATTAGTGATCTCTGCAATGGGATCTCAGTCATCATAACCCATGAGAATATTGTTAGATATAACCGCATAATGGCTAAGGAGTTATTTATAGGGAGGAGCCAAAAAACATTGAAATTTGTGTTTATGAGAATGAGAAGGTTTAGAATAAGGTTGTAAATCATGTTGAGATGATGAACTAATAGGTTTCACTTGATTTTTAGAAGTATAAGAGGTGTTAACAGAAGGTTGATTAACATTAGAAGGAGAAGATGATGGAAGAGTGGTAAAAATAACATGGGATGTGTTATCTAAAGGAGGATCATAAGTTTTATCTTCATCAAAGGTTATAATATCTTCTTCTCCTAACCCATTTAAATGAGTTGGAGAATAATATTGGATAACACAATATGCTTGAGAAGGAGGTGGGGTGTAGATAGGCTAAGAATCGATGAAAGCCATTACTCTTCCCATATTAGTCATGCTAATCACATTTTCTTTACAAATTGGTTCTATAAGAATTTATACATTATTGGTGGAAGAGATGGGCTTGCCTTATTTTTCTTGAATTGGTTGATGATTAGGTAAATTATCCTTATAAAAAGCTAAATGAGCATTTTCTTGATTCAAGGCTTGAGATTTATCACGAGTTTTTTATTCTTTGAACGCATGCTCATAATCTTGTTAACATTGACACGTGATAGAATCATAGTCAAAATTAGGTCCAAGAAGAAAGTCCATAGATAAATTACAAATCTACCTAGAGGTCTCATGAGAATGACACCAACTAGCATGAAACCAACAAAACTTTCTATTCTCATACCAAGTTTTCATAGGATAAGTAGGGTCAATTTTGTGAGCAAGAGGCCTAGGTAGACATTTAAGCAATTCAACTAAGGAAAGAGGTTTATGAACATTAATATTATTTGTTCAGAAATGAGGATTAGTAAATTATTGAGAAGAGGAAGCTAGTTCTAAATAAGGGGTAGGAACAACAACTTGAACATGGTGAATGGTATCATATGAATCAAAAACACCATCACTAGTAACATTGTGGTTTTTATTTTTAAGTAATATATGAGAACCCATGGAATTTTGGGGTGGTTTGAATTGATGCATAAGGAAATCTTGTCATTTTGTTTGATTAATAGCTTCTTCCAAAGTGCGTGGAAAAAGGGTATGGACTCGATATTGTAATTTGGGATAGAGAGCACTTGTAAAGAGATGAAAAAGATTATCATTGTCCATGTTATGTTCACATTTGTTTGATAAAGTCTTCCATCATTTAAAAAATTCTTAGGTGGTTTAATTTTTGCTTTGCTTGAAATTAATGAAATGGACTAAAGTGTTTTTAAGAAGATCACTAGTTTGGAATTCTTGAACTAAAGAATTCACTAAGTCATCTAAACTAGTAATGGAATGAGGTCTAAGTTGATTGTACCAATCCAAGGAATCATCTATGAGGGTCTTAGCAAGGAGCTTGGTAGTAGAAAAGGTGTTTAATTTAACCCAATATTTATAAAGATTCCTAAATGTTTTAAGATGAAGAGAAGGATTAGTTTATCCATTATAAGAGATTGTAGGTGTTATACTTCCTATATCAATGTTAGCAATTTGATTAATGAGAGGTTAATTTTTTAGATGATTGATAGTTTTATTGATTAAAAGAGGTTGAGGAATAATATTACCTTGAGAACCTTGAAGAGGAGGGGAAGGAACACTTTGGTTATGTGTGCCCCAAGCCATTGGTTGTAGTTGCATTTGAATATGAAGAAGGTGATTTTGCATTCTCATCATTTGATTTGTGTTATGGTCTTGGAAAGCGTTCATTTAATTGAGATTTTACAATATAAGTTGGTGAGTTTGACTAACATTATTATAATATTTGGTGTTGGTATTAGTGGCTTGAGTATCAATATTGGTGTTGTTGAGAGCTTGAGATGAATGATGAGAATGAGAGGCACTAGTGGCAAAGCTTTCTTGTGTAGCAAAAAATGGACTAGTAAATGGAAGAGAGGAAGAAGCACTAGAACCATGAGTGCCTTGGGTAGAAAAAAATGAACTAGTGGAAGGATCAAGAATAGTGGATTTTAAGAGAGGTCCTCTAGACGTAGAACCAAACATGGTAGTTGAGATACTAGGCATGGAGGTATAAAAAAGGAGAGAAGAAGAAGCATGAGAAGAGGTCATGATCGAAGGGTTAGGTTCTGAAGAAAATAAATTAGTACTACCAAATCCATTTGAGAATGTAGAATGTGCTTAATAAGGTTCATTATCTTGACCACTAATCATGAGATTGTAAATGGTAGATGGATCTTTCCTTTCATTTGGGGGAAATTGGTGAATAAATAAAAGTAGTTTGGGAGTATACTCTAACTTAGGTTGGTTTTATATGAGAAAATAATGATTATGTTACAAAGAGGTATCATGAGGGAACCCATAGTCCATTGTGTGAGTTGCAATATGGAAATTACTAGAATTTGTTAAAGGAACTCTACTTTGTCTATGGGAAATCCTATGAGGATTGGTGAATTCCATCATGCTTGCTATTTGAGATTCAGTGTTGTCACCCAATAAGAAATCCATGATGAAAGAGGAAGGAAAGAAGATGAGAAAACAAAGGATTTAGAAAGTGACAGAAACAAATCTAGGTCAACCTAATCGGCCTATTGCAAAATAGGGATAATAAAGATAGATAGGGTCTATAAAACCAACCCAATACAAAGAGTAAAAGCTAATAAAAAAGGGGAAAATGCCTAAAAACTATGTTAGGTCAACCTAATTGACCTAGTGTAGTGTACATGAGCTATAAAAACTGCTAGGTTAAACATGTCAACTTAGTACAGTTGATAGCGGTAAAAAGTAGGGACTAGGATAGTACAAAGTCAAGTTGGTCAATGTAGCACAATAGATAGGAAAGGAGAAAGGATTTGTAAAAAGTTAAAAAATGAAATGAGATATGCATTTAGCCAGTCTAGAAAAGTAGATACTGAAATGAAATACATAGTCGATTGAATTGACATTGGCCAATCTAATTGGTACACATACACAAATTATAGTTTTGAAATAAAAGTATAGAATAGATTAGAAATAGAGAAATAAAAACTAGCCTTGGTGTTTTGGAAATGAAAATAGAATAGGTAATTGACCTATAAACTTGGAGAGAACTGGCCCATTCTATAGAACTAGGTCAAGTTGGTCGACTAAGTGAGATAGGAACCTACTGCAAAAGCTAAAAAAGTATGCTAACTTGACCTGGTCGACTTCGTAGACTAAACTAGATGTCTGGAAATGTGTTAAGTCAAATTGGTCAACCTAGTTAACTAGACTACAAATTTGTAAGTCTAGAATCTAGAACCTACACTATAAATATTGAATAGGAACCTATTACAAAGTGGTTGGAAATGTGCTAGGTCAACCTGATCGACCTAGTAGGCTAAAAAAAGTCTACAAAGTGATATAAACATGTGTTAGGTCAAGTTGATCGATCTAGTTTCCTATTCCTACATATAAAGAAAAATAGCTGGGTCAATATAATCAAGCTAGAAATTCAAAATATATTATAGAAAAGATTACAAAATGAATAAAATAAACCCTATAAGGGTTTGATTCATGTTGGATTCACTAGAATATATGCAATCAAAATTTCATGGTGCACATGAATCAATCTTAGATCAGATAAGATAGATCACACCTCCACTTCTGATTGGGGCACACACTTGTTAAGTGGGATCATGACCAATATGTGGATCTTCTATACCTGATTAGGGGATCACTTGTATCATCTATCATAACACATCATGACAGGTAGGGTTCCAAATCCTATAGTCTAACACAATCACACAACAACCCTAAAAGAGTCCTATGGTTTCTATATTCACTTATGATAATAAATAATAAAGTAAACTAATCTAATAGCAAGAAAAGTAAACTAATCTAGTGCTCACCAAAGCTTGTGGCACAAAGTAGGGGTTAGAAAAAAACAAGTAAATAATACCTAAACTAAACATGTATAGGAGACATATACTCATTTTAATGTATATGAAATCCTAATACATGGGAGAGAAGAATGCATATTGCATTATCTATCTACTATTACAAAGGAGAAATAAAGTTAGGAACACTTACCTTTGAAGATGAACCTACTAATTTTCAACCTATCCCTTGGCCAATGGTGCTTTGCAAGAGATTGTTGTGGCTTGTAAGGATAACCAAGATAAATCAGCTCTAGGCTACATGACCTACCTAAGCATCTAAAAGACTTCTCCACAAGACAAGATTGGAGCTCTAAAAGAAAGTATTGAAACCTAAATATTTCTTCCTCAAGTATAATGGTCAATAAGCAGATGTTCATTTTTACTTCTTTAGTTAATTCAACTCTCTTAAGAAATGGTAAGGAATTACCTTATATATAGTAGTATCTCACCCTAAAGACTTTCAAACATATCGGCTATGCTAGGTCAATTTCGTCGACCTAGCACATTCTCAGGCTAATGCTTGAAGTTTATGCTAGGTTGGCCAAGATGCAAAACAACAAGGAAAGGAAAAGTATCCCAAAAATAAGCTAGGTCGACCAAGTCAACCTAGCTTATTGAATAGGTCAAAATGGAAATAAGGTAAGAAATGAGGGATAAAGCATGACAAATGGTGGGAATAAATAGGAAAGAGAGATAAGCTTAAGGTTTAAGGTTTTAGGAGGAAAAAGTGTAGATATAAAGTGGAAAAAGGAACAACAATATTATTAAGCATCAAAGGTCTACCCACCCCTTTCTTAGTGAACCCCTTAAGGCATGCACTTAGAGAGATTGAGACTTGGTAGGTTCCTGTAAGATATGAAGTGTCAGTAATCAATAAAAGTGTGAAAATATTATGTTTATATAGTATTATTATGATTATATCACCTTTAGGTTTCATTTTTATTTATTGGTTTTAGTTTTAGATCTTCAAAAATTCAAATTTGGCTTTTCCTACCAAAACAAACTTTTTGAATTTTTGAATTATTTAGGCCAGTTTAGGAGTTATAGGATTGTTTTGAAGGAACTTTCAAGGTACAAAATTATTGGTGTAAACTCTTTAAGGTACCATGTGTATATAACATCTATATTAATTCAATTACATGATCAATATAAACTTTGATGTATGTTTTAATGCTTTAATGAGCACTCTAGTAGCCGTTGGAGGGTCCAAAAATAGATAGAGCAATTCTAGGAATTATAAAATGTTTGGGGTACTTGGAAGTGAGGATAATTTGAAGTTATAAGAGATCAATCTCCAATAAATCAAGAGTAATTTCCACATTTTGAAGACAAAAGGTGGTAGACTCTATTTTTCCTATATGTTGACAATGAAAATGACTATGTGTGATTGAATATTGAAGCAAGAACCTATAAAGAATACACTACTGATACTCATATGATTGGTAAGTTGATATAACTATTCCTCAAGTTTATTTATAAATTATATTTTTTTATTTTTTAAATCTTTATGAGGATATCAAACATAGACCTATAGGTGACTGTGAATGTACATTGTAAAACTCAGAATATTGCAAAAAGTGAGTAACAAAGGTGTCTAAAAGAAAACCAATGTGTTATTAATGAATAAATGATTTTCACATAGTTTAATCAACCATTAAGGAATCATGAAATACATTTGGAAAACTATAAATTATTCCTACTTGGGTCTGACCAGACAGTTATAACCCTGTGTTAGGGTTTTCAAACTAAAACTTGTTTTTACAGGAGTTTCCACTTATCAAAATTCAAATGTGATTTGTTATGAGTGAATGTGTTATTAAAAAATTTTAAGGTCTCAAACTTGTATGGATCTTTTGTGTATGAAAAAATAGGACTGAAGGTAAATTAGGCCTAGGGAGACCTAATTGGGGCTTGATAGAAGCTATAAAAGTAATTTATGAGTGGAGTTGGATCAAGAAATCTATTGGAGATATGTAACTCAATAAAAGGTACTCAAAAAGTAACATAGATTATAATTATCAATACTCAATTGTCTATACCATCAAAAAAGGTAGAAAAAGGCTACTGGGAAGTGAGATAGGTTATGCCAAGTGACAACAGTTTGAAAGGTTAAACTTTTTGTAGCTTACCCTTTGCATCATTTTGGTATCAAATCCACAAAAAATACATCTAAAAGTTATTTTAGAAGCTGATATTCATTGAGAGGAATAAAAGTTAAGATTGTTTGGTATATTTCCCAAGTATAGACAAGATGCCACCTAGGAGAAATGTACTAGGTGGGAGGGTATCATCCATACAAATGGCAGATGTAATATTACAAGAGTTGAGAAATATTAGAGTAAAATTTTATGTAATAATAATAGTATTTGAGGTTAATCAAAGGAGAGTAGTAGTCACATGTGAATTGAGTGACCAAAAGGAAGAAGATCCACGAGTACCAAAGTTAGAAGATGAAGCAGAGAGATAAAATGAAGAATAAAAGTTTGAAAGGTTGTTGAAGGTGGTGAAAGGTAAAGGATCCAAGACAAAACTAGATCTTTTATTATATGCAGGAAGCCTCAGTGGAGAATAACTCCTTGATTAGATAGGAGAGTTGGACAAATACTTTGACTTTGAGGATGTACCAAAAGAAAAACAAGTGAAGTTTACTAAGACCAAGATAAAGGGTCATGCATCCATATGGTGGGATTAAATACATGATGAGAGGATAAAAAATTAAAATCCAAGATTAAATCTTGGGATATAATGGTTTCCAAGTTGAAAATTAAGTTCTTGCCGAGTGACCACATCAAAAACTTGTATAGGAAGCTTCAAAACTTGAAACAAAAAAAGATGGGAGTAAAATAATATATTGAGGATTTTTACAAGCTAAGTATCAGATCAAGTCACATTTAAGATGATAATGATAAGGTGGCTAGGTATCTCAATGGTTTGAGATACATCTTATAGGATGAATTGAGTCTTACTAATCCAAAGATGTTGGAAGAGTGTTATTAATTGGCCTTAAAATCATAAGACAAGATTAATAGGAAGAAAAACCAACAAAATAGAGGTAGAGGTAGAATTTCTAGGGGTAAATTTCATCAAGGATGTAGAGGTTATTCACAAAGAATTCAAGGGGAGTTTAGTACTTCACATGAATAACCATCTAGCTCCAGAGTAGGATTTAGAGGTAGAAGGCCATATTTTATGGGTGGTTATGCATCAAAAGGTAGATAATCAAGTGGTTTTATAGATAGGTTTTTCAAATGCAACAAGTTTTTTAGACATAGGTCTTGGGAATGTCTAGAGGATCAGCCAACATGAAGCCGAAGGATAGAAAGTAGAAATTAGATTTGATAGGAAGTTGAAGAAGAGAGTGTTTGTTCTCCATCACTTGTGGGGGAACTTGAGGTAGGAGACTATTTTCTAATAAGGAGAGTGTTGATAAAGACACCCAAGGAGGAGCCACCATAAATAAAAACACTTTTCAAAACTTATTTTAAGTGCCAAGGTAAGTGTTGTAAAATGGTTATAGATTTAGGAAGAATAAATAATTTGGTCTCCACTGAAATGGTAAACAAACTTGGATTGAATAATTTGCCTCACCCCACACCATATAAAGTCTTGTGGTTGAATAAAGGATCAAAATTTTTGGTTATTGAACAAAGTTGGGTGGAATTTCAAGTTGGAAGGTATAAGGACAAGGTCCTTTGTGACATGATTCCCATGGATGTTTGTCATGTGCTTCTTGGAAGGCCTTGGAAATATGATAGGAAAACCATTCATGATGGTAGAATAAATGTGTACACCTTGGTTAAAGATAGAGTTAGTCATACCTTGTTGCTTATAAAGGATGAAAACAATGACCAACAAGTTGGATCAAATGTGATGTTGGTTAGTGGGAAAGAGTTATTAGATGATATGAATGAAGAGGAGTTGATATTTGCATTGGTATTCAAGCCTATGACTATTATGACAACCACCAAAGTGAATTAATTACCTCAAGAGATCCAAGACATGTTGAAAGAGTATGTATAAATTGTAGTTGATGAGCTTTCAAGTATAAGGCCACCTATGAGGAACATTACTCATCACATAGAATTTATTTTAGGAGTAAGTTTTCCTAACAAGGTAGCCTACAAGATGACTCCTAAGGAGAATGTATAAATCAAGATACAAGTACAAGAACTCTTAGACAAAGGGCTGATCAAAGAGATTCTTAGTTCTTGTAAAGTCCTTATAGTGTTGGTGCCTAAGAAATAAGGTGAGTGGAGAATGTGTACAAATTCTAGAGCTATAAACAAGATCAAAATTAGATACATGTTTCCTTTCCCTATGATGGAAGATTTGATGGATTTATTAAGTGGAGCAAGCTATTTTTCAAAAATTACTAATCTCAAAAGTGGATATTATCATATTAAGATCAGACAAGGGGATGAATGGAAAACCACTTTCAAGACCAATGAGGGGTTGTATGAATGGTTGGTTATGCCATTTGTATTATCAAATGCACCAAGTACTTTCATGAAGATTATGAATTAATTCCTCAAAAATTTTATAGGTAAGTTTTTAATGGTCTACTTGGATAATATTCTTATCTAAAACCCTAGTAAGGAGCAACATCTTCATCATTCACATCTAGTCATGAGAAGGTTTCAAGAGGAAAGGTTGTTAATCAACCTCAAGAAATGTGAGTTCATAAAATTAGAACTATTTTACTTATGATTTTTAATATCTCAAGGCATGATAAATATGGACAATGACAAAGTGAAGGCAATTATGGAGTGGCCAAAACCTAGAATAGCTAGAGAGGTAAGGAGTTTCCATGGGCTTGCAAGTTTCTATAGGAAATTTATTAAAAAATTTAGTGGAATTTGTGCTCCAATAATAGATACCATTAGGGGAGATAAGAAGAAGTTTGTTTGGACTAAGAAATCTAAAATAAGTTTTCAATATTTAAATAAAATAATAATAAAGTATCCCATCCTAGCACTACTAGACTTTAAAAAGGTATTTTAGATATAATGTGATGAAAATGGAGTGGTAATAGGGGTTGTTCTAAGTCAATAGAGAAGTATTCATCATATGACTTAGAATTCTATGCAATGGTATAGGCCTTGAAAAAATGGAGACATTACCTAATGCCTAAAGATTTTATCATCTATATAGATCATGATGCACTTCAATTTATCACTAATAAGCCTAATTTAAATTAGAGGCACATGAAATGGGTGGAGTATATGTAAAATTTTACCTTCATCATCAAACATAAGAAAGGATAAAGCAACATGGTATAAGATGCATTAAGTATAAG
The DNA here is from genome assembly GCA_037957365.1 of Torreya grandis. NCBI lineage: Eukaryota > Viridiplantae > Streptophyta > Pinopsida > Cupressales > Taxaceae > Torreya > Torreya grandis. The sequence continues at coordinate 1,468,682 of JARHVA010000137.1, read as the reverse complement.
GTTATTTTTAGTATATGAGATACAACTTGAGAGTGTTGGTATTAAGTCACTAAAGGAGATGTATTAAGATGATGAAGAATTGAAAGAAGCATATAATGCTTGTAAGCATCCAACTAGACTAAACAAAGAACCATGGTTGGACTATATCATACAAGATGGGTTATTATTCAAAGGTGTTTATCATACAACTTTGGAACATCTCACTAGACACTATTTTTGACCTAAAATGCAAGAAGAAGTGAGAATATATGTTGAGAGGTGTAAAATTTGTTAAATTGCCAAAGGGAAGAATGCTAATTCAGGTTTATATCAACCTCTACTAGTCCCAAATAGACCTTGGGAATCCGTAAGCATGGACTTTATGATGGGACTACCTAAAACACAAAGAGGTTTTGAATCCATGTATGTAGTTGTGGATAGATTTTCAAAAATGAAACATTTTATTCCTTTTAAGATCACTAATGATTCCACCCATGTAGAAAATATGTTCTTGAAGGAGTTAGTAAGACTTCATGGACTTCCACTAAACATTGTATCTAATAGAAATACTAAATTCCTATGCCACTTTTAGAGGGCACCATGGAGAAATCTAGGCACAAATCTAAGTTTTAGTTTAGATTTCCACCCTCAAATATTCAAATGCAGGTGGTTAATATGAATCTAAGGAACCTATTGAGGTGTCTATCTAAAGATAATCCTAATCAGTGGGATATTGTATTACCCCAAGTAGAATTTGCTTACAATGACTCCTTCAATAGGAGCATTGGCATGAGTCCTTTTCAAGTGATATATGGTATGAAACCTAGAGGAGTGTTTGAACTTAGAAAGCTTAGTTAAATGGACAAGAAAATTTTTGAAGGGGGAGAATTTGTACTGGCCATGAAAGAGGTTCATCAATAGGTAAGAAAGTATCTAGAAGCTAGTTTGGAATAATACAAAAATCAAATAGATGTAAGTAGGAGAGAGGTAAATTTTCATTTGGTATATTTGGTTTTGGATCATCTTAGGAAGGTTAAATTTACAAGAGGTGAGTACAACAAGCTTAATATGAAAAAAATTGGTCCTTGTAAAGTGCTTAGGAAGTTTTCTAAGAATGCATATGAGCTAGAATTGCCTAACGGTGTAGGCATATCACCAATTTTTAATATTTTATAATTATACCCTTAAAAATAAGGAGAAAAAATTGAATAAAAAATAGAGGGATAAAATACAATAGGTACAGATTGGGAAAATATTTGGCTCAAGTCAAACCAGATGACTTGGAATGCATCTTAGATAAGCAAGTGTTTAAGCAGACTAGGGACAAATAGTATTTAAAGTATTTGGTAAATGGAATAAAAAACCCATTGAATATGATACATGGATGACAAATAATGACATAAAAAATCATGATATTACTCTAGCAGAACTTATGGATAATAGTCCCTGAGTCTTTTTCTAGGCCTAGATTCTTGAAAATTTTGGTTTTTCTTGTAAATTTTGGTTTTTTGTGTGGTATAAGTGGTCTTAGGATGTGTATATCACCTTTATATTTCATTTATAGTTGTTGGTTTTAATTCTAGATCTTCAAAAATTCAAATTTGGCTTTTCCCACCAAAATAGACTTTTTGAATTATTTAGGCCACTTTAGGAGTTATAGGAGTGTTTTGAAGGACTTGAAAGGTATTAAATTGTTTTTTTGAAATATTTAAGGTACCATGTGTATATAATATGTGTCTTAAGTCAATTATGTGAGGAATATAAACTTTGATGTATGTTTCAATGCTTTAATAAGCACTCTAGTGACCATTGAAGGGTCCAAATATAGTTAGAGAAATTATAGGTATCATAAAATGTTTTGGATCCTTGGAAGTGAGCATAATTAAAAATTTTAAGAGATAAATCTCTAATAAATCAAGAGTAAGTTCCACATTTTTAAGACAAAAGGTGGCAAACTTTGTTTTTCATGTATGTTGACAATGAAAATGATTATGTGTGATTGAATATTGAAACAAGAACCTATAAAGATTATAATGTTGATACTCATATGATTTTTAATTTTATATAAATATTATTAAAGGTTATTTTTACATTTTCTCTTTTTATTTTATAAAGCTTTGTGATGATATCAATCATAGACATGTAGGTGACTGTGAATGTACACCAATAAAACTCAGAACATTATAAAAAGTGAGTAACAAAGGTGTATAAAACAAAACCAACATGTTATTAAGGAGTATAGGATTTTCATAGAAATTAATAAATCATAAAAAATTGTGAAACACATTTGGAATCTTGAAATTATAAATTCTTCCTTTTCGGGTCTACACAGATAGTTATAACCCTATGTTGGGGATTCCAAACTAAAACTTATTCTTATAGGAGTTTCCACTAACCAAAATTCATAAAAATTTATAATTTGTTAATATTTAATTTTTTATAAAATATTTTTAAGTTCTTATACTTGTGCAAATCTTATGTGTATGGAAAAATAGGACTGAGTGTAAATTAGGCTTTGGGAGACCTAATTAGGGATTGACAAAGGCTAGAAAAGTGGTTTCTGAGTGGAGTTAGATCAATAAATTTATTATAAATAAGTAAATAAAATAGAGGGTACTCAAAATGTACCATATATTATGAATATCAATCCTCAATTTTTTGTACCATCAAAAAAGGTGAAAAAGGCTACTAGGAAGTGAGATAGGTTGTGTTAAGTGACAACAATTTTGAAAGGTTTAAATTTTGATAGCTTACCCTCTATATCAATTTTGAGATATCTTCACCTCACATGAATTATGTATACATATATGACTCTTATTATCCCTTATCTCACACTTACATTATTTTCATGGGGATGACATTCTAAATTTTCTATCAGTCACCTGTATGAATTCCCCAATCTATGTCAGACTAGTAATTTATCATTCTACACATCTCTAGATCATCATCTTAGTCATCCTACCTACTAGACATAACTAGATGACTCATATGGCTACAAAATTCTAGTTCAATCCAAGCCTATAGGTCTTTCTTCACAGTAAAGAATGGTTAATTTTAAAATTTAAATCCTTCTAATGGATTGACCCGTACATTTTTCATATCAGTGGTGTGAGAAAGTACCAAAAGAGTCCCATATAAATACATAATAGGTTTAATGCTATTACTCATCTAGAAATCATCTATCAAACACACTCAAAAACTTTCAAATTTGAAGGAACTACCCTATTCTTACCAATTCAATCATCAATCATAAGGAGTAAGTCCTAGTTAAGTTCAAAGCACTCAAGGTCAAGCCAAAGTTATAAGTTTCCAAGTATCAAAATCTATATCAATGGTTTCATATGTTTAATGAGAACTATTACACACTTTAATCTTATGGGGATAACTAAATGTAGTTTGAATTTCATCTTTAGATTAATGGATATGTATATAACACTCAAACATTCACAAGGTGTGGTTGAGGTCAGTTCAACCCACATTATTTTTCATTTTGTAGACCAAAACCTAATTCCAAAATTAGACCTAGAGTTTCAAGAAAATGAGACTGTATACACATAATATTTTTAAAATTTATCAATTACTGATGCTTTATCTCTTGCAAGAACCCATTGAGTCTCAATCTCTCTGCGGGTATGTCTTAAATGGTGTACTAGGAAAGGGGTGGGTATACCATTGGTGCTTCACAGGATTATTGTCCCTATACTACCAATTGTTATCTACACAATCATCTCCTAAAACACTCCCCTAAGAATTGCCTCCTCTTTTGCACCCTCTTCTAGTCATTTTCCTCTTTCATTAGCCCTTACCTAAGCCTAAAATCCTTTCCAATGGTTTATGTTATATTCTCAGCCCCATCGACCATGTACTCTAATTGATAAAATTCATTTAGGGTCTAGGTTAGCCCTTGGCCAACCCAGACCAAGACCTAATTTTTTTGGTCAATAATGATATAGTGTCAATTGGGCTAACCCTACCAGCTAAACTTTTATAAAGGTTTAGGGTTAGATTCAGGTATATATACACATTCATTTTACCATTTATTAGAGACATAATAAGATTTAATTATTCATTTGTGCTTCTTTTCAATCTGCTCTTCCACCATTCTACTTGAGGAGTTATAGCTTAGGGTCTCTACTTGGAGAAGAATCTTTCCTTGTGGAAAAGTCTTAGATGCTTTGGCCTTTCTTATTGATCCTTAAAAACCATAATAACCTCTTGTTATGCACCTTTGGCCAAGGGAGAGATTGAGCCTCAACAAGATCATTTTCAAGGTAAGTGTCACTAACTTTAATCCTCTATTTAAGTAGATAAAAGTAGCATAAGTAATGGCTTTTGAATGTATTGTTATCTCCATGAATTAGGGTTTTACCTATACATAGCTTAATTAGGATTCTCTTATGTATGTTTAATTATATTTTTACTAACCCCAATTTTGTGCCATAATCTTTGGTGAGCACTAGGTTAGATTTTTATTTATTTATCATTATACTTTAATGAATATGAAAACATAGGACCTAGCTAGGGTTATTGCATGGTGTTGCTTGACTGAAGGCTTTATAACCCTCTCTAGTGATGTTATTGTGGTAAGAGATCCATTGGCTAGGTATAGTAAATCCATCTTAGTCATGAAAATGAATATCTAATGTATCAAGAATCAGAAGTGTAAGTAGGATTTATCTTCAATCTAGTTGATTAATAGATCAGTTGCATTTCCCTTTGCATACATTTTGGTGAACCCAACATGAATCTAACCTTTAAAGTTTTTCTTTTACACCATTTTTTTCATCATATTATATTTTTCTATATTTTCAGTATTATATCAAACCAGTCGATATAGTTTTAACTTTCTGTGCACATGTTTAACACATAGTCACTCCAAAATGACTATGTTCTATCTGTGCAAGTATTTGCCAAATATAGGTTATTAGATCAATTAATTTGACATAGTATTCTTCTTTAATTACATATTAGCACACATAGTTAAACTAGTTGACTTTGTTTTTTATTCTCTCTTGTCAACATATAGATCTAAAAACATAGTTAAATCAGTCAACTCTATTCATTATTTCTTCTTTAGCATACATGGTTTTGTAAAATTGGTTAAATTAGTTGACCCAGTTAGTAGAATTTTGAGTCATCATCATAGCATAAAAAAATTCAATCTCAAACATATTCAAACTCATCAAGGTTCCTTACTTTCTCTCTTTGTCATTTTAGTTCTTCTTTCAATACTATTTTTCACAAGTTTATAGTCTATAAAACTATAGTCCTACAACTAATTGGGTTGACCTATTCAACACAGTTTTGTAGTCTATCTTCAGTCTAGAAGACATAGTTGAATTATTTGACTGTGTTCTTGTAGACCTTGATTTTATAGAATAGTAGTGACCCAATTGATTCTGTTCTATATTATTTTCATATAGTGTCACCTAAATTGAATTTATACTATTCTTAATAAAGGAATTAACCTATATCTATTAGTAATTAATTTACCTTTGATTTTTAGTTATTTGCATGCTTAGAGTAACTCACATAGTTTAAATAGGTGGGTTTTCAAATTACCATTTTAGTTACACCATTTTTCTCTTTTTCACACACTAACAAATCACTTTACATTCTTAGAGTAACTAGAACACTTGTCAATCTTCTTCTACTATGCCCCTCTCTCTCTTCACACTTCTCTATATAAGCAGCCAATTTTAGCTTTGTATAAAAACCCACACCTGGTATGGCAAATCCCTAATGGTTTTATTACTAGTTGTGTCTTTGAATAAAATATTTCAAGTTGATTTTGAGCTCACAACTTATTATCCAAGTGTGTGTAGTAGTGCATAGTTGAACGACAAGTGATAACTATCTATCCTTGCGTTCACCTTATTCTTTCTTGTTTTGTGTAATTAGTCTACTCTCTAATAGGTCATATGAAGTGTAGTTAGTGTTATTGTATGTATTTAAGCATAGGAAAGGGTAATAGTGTCTACAATCGGACCTCTTATTCATTCATCTTGGGATATGCATTGCATCTCACCTCCATATTGAAACACTTATTTTAGAGAAACCTTTGATGTTGAAGTCAATTTTGTGAATCATCTTTCATAGTGCAAGTACATGGTAGTATTATAGAGATTAACTTGGTGAATCACCTCATTAAGTTAGGTTTCTTTCCATATTCTATTTATCCATTTTCACTTCAAAAAACTAGTAGTATAAGTGATGAGCTCAAATAGACATATCAAAGGAGATAGCCCTTCAATCTAGAGGTTTACCCCTGCTATAGACAACCCATAGGTCTAGGGGTAATCCCATGTTCCACTCAATTTGGAGAAGGCTTTAAATACCTCTCCAATGGTGTAAAATTGAGTGACAACAAGAACATGATCTCTTTCTACTCTCTTTATATTTATATGTAACCAATCGTGCCTTGATATTAGTATTCTCTCTATAATCATATATACTCATCCAATAGCCTAGGACCTAGACAACCACTTGGATATGGTGGTGGCATCCACAGTCTTTCCACCTTCATATCAACTCATATCACTATGTCACAACATGAATATAGGCAACCATCACAATCATATCTTGATAAAATAAGGGCACATGAAACCAAAACATTGTGTGGATAAATCAATCAACACACCACTAAAGGCATTATTTACCACATGTTGCATCAACTCTCGTAATGCTAACTCAATAGTCATCACCCAATATTCCTCATCTCCTGAATAGACATATAATGAAAAATAATTAACTATTATCCATTAAATGATTTAAAAAATCAAGTTTACAATAAAATATTAATTCAAAACATTATATACTTCCAATTGAAACTCCTTCCCTCCCTGAATTAGGGCTTATACCTCCTCGAATTGGATACAAGAAATAACTTTATTTTGGGTATTTTTTAGTTCAAATCTCAAACTTTTTATTTGAAAATTTTTAAATGAATTAATTTTTATGAATTTTTAAAACTTATATGTGTGTGTGTGTGTGTGTGTGTGTGTGTGTGTGTGTGTGTGTGTGTGTGTGTGTGTGTGTGTGTGCGTGTGCGTGTGCGTGTGCGTGTGCGTGTGCGTGTGCGTGTGTGTGTGTGTGTGTGTGTGTGTGTGTGTGTGTGTGTGTGTGTGTGTGTGTGTGTGTGTGTGTGTGTGTGTGTGTGTGTGTGTGTGTGTGTGTGTGTGTGTGTGTGTGTGTGTGTGTGTGTGTGGCGTCACCAAGATCCTAGGTTACTTGAATTAAATTATTGATATTAAAAACTATAAATCTATTTACAAAATTATATAATTAATGAAAAATATGGTGTTAACACCCTCTATATTTCACAAGTTTCAATCCTACACTAACCTTATCATTACCTTCATCATGCATACTTTACTTTTACATAGTAAATCCACTATTACTATGGGATCCCATATTGGTATCAATCAATGTTCAATAAATTTATATGTTAAAATTTGATCATAAATATTAATTAATAACCAACTAAACTCACTATCACTTTTGATTTGAACTTCTTATACAAGTTTCATCCCTCTCACCAAAGGAGGCATACATAGGCACTATTTTTACTAACTTGAATACACATAGGATAGTTGACTCAACACACACTATAAATCATATTTTAAATTAGATTTTACTTTGATTTAATTGATACACCATAAATTTTGGATCATAATGCTTTAGTATAAAAAAATTTCTCAAAATATCATAATTTATATAGACTATAAATAGTATGACATAATGATTAAATGGTTTCGACATAGTTACTCAATATGTACTGAGTTTATTCCATATCTAACTCATATTTTCTAACACAAACATGTCCAATAAATTTAGACTATACTACAAATCACTTTTTTTCTAAATAGAGTGTTATTTTCTATAATTCACATAAAATAATGATGTCAGGCTGTTATAGGTTATCATAGTTTACTACAATATTTTAGCACTTTACACAAAGACTTTGTAAAATTTTAATAAATAGTCAATAAAAAAGAGTATACACATTGTAAATTCTCACTTTTTATACATTTTGGCCCATTTTTATTACACATGTTATCATAATGGTGGCATGCACACTATGCATATCTACATAAACACAACAATATTACTTAGAATCCATACCTTTTACTCAAATAATGTGATTCAATTTTATCAGTTATCAAATTGGGGGCATGTTGTGTGTCACATGTTCTCACATCCTATTTTTTTCACTATATTATATAAAAGGAATGGAAAATTATACCATTATCTATATTGTTTACACCAAACTTAATTTAGAATCATGCTTACACTAGTTTTTCACTAGAATGAATCTTATATCCATGTGCAGCGATTGATTAAAAAACATTTACACTAGTACCCACTATATTTAGTTGTGTGGGGATAAATTTAAATAAAGTTTGACTTCTAGACACATCTATACCTAGAAAATATTGGTGGAAAATATAGCTTAGTTCTTCATAACATAGTTATGTACTTAGATTTAGCACATGAACTTTACATCATGGGTTCATCTTCATAGGAGTCACTCAAATTGATGTTCAATTATTTGGCTAAGATGAGAATCATATTATATCACATATTCTCTTTGCATGGGTTGATCACATCAAACCCATTGCACCTCCATTTTCAATAATGATCAGGTTACAAAGGTAAGTACATATATGACTTTCTTCCTTTTAGTATAGAGGTTTCATTTTATTACATTAATATAATAAGGGGGAGGGTAAATGTATACACCTAAATTTTGTAAATAAAATACAAGTACTATGAATTTTGGGTATTTTATATTTATAAGCTCTTTAAGTTGAATTAATATCTCATATGTGTGTGTTGTCATGGTCCTGTGTATTTTCTATCAGACTTTCACATTTATTCCATTATGTTTGATGAAATTTGAATATTTTATGTCAGTCCTTATCTAAGGCATAGGGATCCCTAGGCCTTTTGCTCTTTCATTTGACTATTTTATTATTTATGGATAGGAGTGCCCTATTTGGACAATATCATTCTACTATTTTATTTGAAAGACTGGTCCTGTCCACAAGAAGTTTCAAAACTCTTTTTGATGCATGTTTATTTTGGGTCTCTTTTTATGAAAATTTTACCCTTGTTCGAGTCAATTGATGGGTCAATCAGTTCTTATAATTTAATATTTTAAATATTATATTTAAAAGGTTCCTTAAGACAATTTACATCTAGCACTTATCAATTTGTAACTAGCATAATAAAATAAAATTGTATTAAAATAAGCTCAATCTCTACATTTATCTAAATGTTAACATATCACATCTAGATTTCATTCTCTAAATAAGAGGATGACCTAAGAAATAAAAATTTAAATCCACATCGCATATGATCCAATCACACACACTCATTTGAGGTAGAACTACATTGGGTTGAGGTCTTTATTTGGGGCTATGTAGGTATTCCTCAGTTCAATAGGGTTCTAAGGTAGCTAGGCCATTTCCACTTCCCTATTTTTTTCCCCTTTTGAATTTAAATTCTATTTATTTTGTGTGCATGACTTCCACTAAGGTTTTGAAGAAGAAAAATAAAAAACATACATTTAATCATGTGATCTTAGTTTCATTTCAAGTTGAATTACACTTATAGGTGGATTCACTAAATCTTAGTTTACACTTTTATTTCTAGATTATCCTAGACAACATCGCTCCATAAGGATAGTATAGTTGTGCACTCTAATCCTAATCTCTTGCTCTTCTCCTAGGTAGACATGATAGAAACATATTCAAATCAAACATTATATCATTCAACCTTAGGATCATATACAGTCATACACAACTCTATGTATCTCGACCGAGTAAGTTTCTCATTCTCATTTTTTAATTTTTAGTCAAAACCCTAATTGTTCAATATCATTTTGTATGCAAGTAAAATGTGTGCTTGAATGTACATTTCATTATTCATTAACTTTACTCAATAGTTTTATTTGATTTTATTAAACCCAATTAATCACAAAAACAATAAAACATAGTCACAATGGCTTAAGAAGGTTAAAAATAGGTATTTCAATATTTTGAGGCTTGGAGTCAATTTGTATAGTAATTTCATTATTGATAGTGTACATTTGGTGGCAAGAAACAATTGGAAAACCACATCCTCTTGGAAGAGACTGGTAATTTATTATTATAAATCCTATCCAAGAGTAATTACCATAAGGAATAAAATTATTAAGAAGTAATGCATTCAAAATATCTTATAAAAAAGTCACTAGTGTAGACACTCCATTTTTATCACTTTTGTGTCAAATTTATAAAATAGAATGACTTCTTATAATTGTGCACAAATTCATCTAAAATCATATGTTCATATAGCATATGATTTCAAATTCACTTTGGGGCATCTCTAAGTCAAAAAATTCACCATATTATATCTATTCAATTATCAATCTTGTCAATTATTTTACTCTAATCAATTCATTAATTCTCCTTCATTGAGCAATTAATGTAATTAATTACCCCTTCCCTAAATCATTCTTATAATCAAATTCTATATATTGTATTAATTAAATTGATCTTTGATTAATTGAATTAATCATTCTTCTAATTATAGTTCTATTTAAATGGAATTATAATTTCCTTTCAATTTTAGTTCTTCTTTTTCCTTATCTTTCCAAAAGGGCATCTTCATTTAAAGAATCTTGAGATCATATGGAATATTGTCTTGGGATCTCACTAATTACTAAATGAATTTATATGAAGGATTATTCTCCAACCTTAATCTTGGAGACACAATGAAGGGCCCATAATTAATCTTGTGAGATGTTTTATGGGAACATTCTCAACCTTTCATCTTGAAAATAAGATGAAGGGCCTGCATTGATTATCCATATGCTTTTTGGGGAATTATTCTCCAGCCTTAATCTTATAAATAAAATAAAGGGAAAAAATGACTCACACAAAGATATTATTAGGATAATCGTCCAACCTTCATATTGGAAATACTATTAAGGGCTCATATTAATCCTTATTTGATATTTTCAAGGGCCAACTTTTACCCTTCATCTTGAGCAAGATGAAGAGCTCACATTAGTAATCCATGTGTTGATCCATGTGCAATGTTAAACTCATTTACAATTGTTCATCTTGAAAGAAACATTAAGGGTCTTAATTAATTATAATTTATTATAAATATACCTTTAATCTTTGTTATTTCACATGCTCAAAAATTCATATCAAAGCCTTGCCATTTTATCACACTAACTTGTTCATCAAAGGTCATGCTTGTCAACTCAAATTCTCAAAAATATTCAAGAGATATGGTACATTTTGGACATTAACATTGATAAATATCTATTTAAGATACATACAAGCCAAATCATACATAAATATGAGGTTTCTAATGAAGGTTTGCATTGTATTAGTTTAACCTTAGCATTGTTAGCTTAATCTTTCTATGTTCACAAGGTCTTATATGTAGATCATTAGTTATTACTTAATTTGATGATTTAAAATATTGAATGTATATAGATAATGTATTCTAGATTATAATGACACATACGACATACTTGATGGGACCTAACTCGTACCCCACAAGTTTTTCTAGTCTATTTTATCAGTCTTTTAGTTAAAAAACTTTATTCTAATTTTTTCTAAGAAATAGATGGTAAAATGATCATAAATTTTGATTTGTTATTTTTTAATATAAATTTTTTTAGGGGTGTTCATATTTTCCTATCAAAAAATGCTAAATATTTCATTGAAAAGTACTGTATAATTATAGGAGTTATAGTCAAATTACTTACTACCACCTTTTATTTTTTTATTTTTTTTAGCTAAGAAATGGCTAGTAAAATATTCATAACTTTTGATAAGTTTTCTATTTTAATTTGAATTTTTTGAGAGATGTGATAATTTTTCCTATTAAATACGTATCAAAATTTTATTAAAATATTATGTTTATTTTATGAGTTATGGTCAAAGTACTAATCGTCACCTTTTATTTTTGATTTTGTTTTTTTAATTGAAAACAACTAGTAAAATATTCCTAGCTTTTGATCTCTTATCACTTTTAAACTATAGGGGTATGCATATTTTTTCTATAAAAAATATTTCAATTATTTATTGAAAAATAATATATATTTTATGAGTTATGGTCAAATTACTAATTGCCACCATTTATTTCTAATTTTATTTTTTGCCTAAACATGGCTGGTAAAATATTCATAAATTTTGATCTGTTATCTATTTTAATCTAAAAAATTTCAAGGATGTGAAGATTTATACTATTAAAAACTTATAAAAATTTAATGAATAAACTAATTTATATTTTAGAAGTTATCATTAAAATAATGACTACTACTTTTAACATTTTGTTTACAGATTTATGCATGTCAAAAACCCACCAAGCAAAACTTATCACTTTGTTTTATTGAAAGTTCCAAAAAAGATGTTATTCATTCAAAAATACACTATCTACTCACATTTATTTTGGTGTCTTAAAAATAATTCATATTTTATTTGGGTTATAATAAAACTTGTTATTTTTCAACCTTTTTCCTTTTTTACAAGTTTTATTGTTGCTTCTTATTGCTTGAGTGATTTGTGAAGAAGTTTTGCATGTATGCTCTCCTATTTTAGGTGACTTAGAAATACAAGGTTACTATTTTTTTTATCCTAAATATTTGTCTACTATGCTATTCACTCACCCCTAGTGGGAATTAAACAAATTATAATGATAATACCTTCCTTTTACTTTTGATATGCGGGTTAAATGTCATTACCTTCTCACAAGATTTAGGGTGTAGTGAACAAAATGTCATTACTCAACATTAATACCAAACCCTATTTTTATAGCAGGGTATATAAATTGAGGATACTTTCCACCATAAAGGATTGAATTTTTTCTTTCACATCATCACATGAGGATTTTATCCTGAGGAGTTATTTTCAATATTCAAGGCTAAGGTGTGGTACCCTCAAAAGGAGAAAACTTGGAAATAATATTGAATTTCTTCATTGAAGGACTTATGCCCATGTACCACCTATTATACATGTTGATAATTATTGTCATTGATGTCAAGGTGCATTTGGTAAAGATGCATAGTGAGTGGTCTGTGATAAATGCACTTGTGTGATAAGGAATCCATGTGACAAGAGAGAATTTGAAGGCAACCTAATGTCTTTCTATTGAGAGAGAATTTAAAGACAACCTAATAATTCTTCTATTGGATGTTGTCAAAGGTGTTATAGTGGTTTAAGATGTTTAGAAGTGTTTTCATTGATGTCAAGGTGCATCTGGTAAAGATAAATGGTGAGTGGTATCTGAGATATGATCTTGTGTGACAAGGAATCCATGTGACGAGAGAATTTGAAGGCAACTTAATGTCTTTTTGTTGAGAGAGAATTTGAAGGCAACTTAATGATTATTTTGTTGGATATTGTGAATGGTGTTTTAGTGGTTTAATTTTTTTGTTTGATGGATGTTATTATTTGATAGCATTATTGAGGTAAGCATGTTTAAGTATTAGTCTTTGAGTACAAATTCTTATAACAAACCTAATCATAACAAGCATAGTCATATCATGAGCATGTGCATGGTAAGCATGAAGAGGTATGTACAGAGGAATGAAATTTTTTTAGGGGCATGTAATTCATATGAGAAAGGTGTATAATCATCAAAGAGTGTTTCTAGATCAGTTATCAAGCTTCAAGTGCTTGAGAAGCCTAGTCATGGCACTAGTCATAGCTTGTAAAGTCCTAATGAGAAGGTTTGAGCATGGTCGCCTAGTGAGATGGATGCACAAAGGCATAATAGGTTTATAAATTTTATTGATAATGTACATGAGGCATTATAACACTCATGTGAGTCTTAGAATGAGCCTACAGGGGTAGAAGCTACATACCTAGCATGTAACTAAACCACTTCTAGACCCTGATTGGCCTAATGAGGCATCATGATATGTTTTCAATTCATATGAAGGATTTTTGACATTGTTTGAGAATGTGATATGTTATGTGAGCATGTAAGAAAGGTGGAGAGTACATGGAAAGAGGCATGAAGGTCAATATCAAAGCCTAATGTGATTTGTATGTCAAGGTCTTGAGACCAAAGAGAGAGATGGTGGCCAAATGAGGTATGAGAATCATATTTCAAGATAAGAAAAATCATGTGAGAATTTTTAGTGGTGTGATATATTATCTTAGGTGTGTTAACTAGGTTTGAGGTCATGGTTTACAATATAAGGCATGAACAGTGGTTTTGAAGTCTCTCATGTGCATAGAATGAATGGTTCTTAACCTAAGAAGGAATTTCAAGTGTTCATTGGCACATATAACCTCTAGGTAAGAACCTAATATATTAATGGTAGATAGGGAATTTTCCTATCTCAAATTTCTAGGCATTAGTTTTTGGAATAAGGGGCTAAGCTTTACGAATGATTGTTAATAGTGAAAGATGGTTAAAACCCTCAAAGAACCCTAATAGTGCTTTGATATTAAATAAGTTGGTCTAAAGTACTTAGAATGTATTGGTGTGGATATTTAAGTGATTTTTTCATGTATTAAACTCTCTCAAATTCCTCTAACTGTGATTGGTTTGTCAGGTGTGTGAGTAAATCCTACAAGAAAGTGTTTATTTCTTAGAGATTTGTTGTAGTAGTTAAAGTTGACCAAGTTAATATTGCTAAATGGATGGAGGAAAAAGTTTTATACTTGTATTTTGTGTCCAATATGGTTTATGGATATGTTCAAGCCCTCATGGGTGCTAAACCAGTCATCCAAGTTGACCAAACACTAATAGACCTAATGGTGAAAATAGTGAGAAACCCAAGTAGTACTGAGAAGATGTTTATAGATGTGTTATCATAGAATATGTATGAATCCAATTACAAAGAGACATTTTTAAATAATTTTAATACAATTTAATGTTGGATAGAATTTTTGGAGGTTAGTGGATATGATGAAAATGTTGCTCATAAGTTGACCTATCTAGTTCAAATGAGACAGTGAGGTACAAGATTATGAGATTGGTATGTAAGACCAATATTTCTATTTGACCATATTATCTTTCTATTTGAGAATGGTATAATTATCTAATAAGATCATCCAAATGCATCAAGAGTCTTTGTA
Organism: Torreya grandis; assembly: GCA_037957365.1. Taxonomy (NCBI): domain Eukaryota; kingdom Viridiplantae; phylum Streptophyta; class Pinopsida; order Cupressales; family Taxaceae; genus Torreya; species Torreya grandis. The sequence continues at coordinate 1,453,608 of JARHVA010000137.1, read as the reverse complement.
AATGGTCATACATGTGATTGAAGGTCATTATCATCATGACTGTGTTCTAAGATAAACTGGTAGTTCTAGGTAAGCAAGTTGTAGTGATGAGTTTGAGGCTCTATGCTTTTAATTGATGTATCTAATGCATATGTGTTGTTTTTTGTGACTTAAAATTAGTTATCATGCTTTTGTAAAAATTATAAGTCAATGAAAGTGGTTGAAATGTTGAAGTCAAAATGGCTTGTCTAACTGAGTGAGGTCTATGAGAGAAAATGTCAACAAATTAGTCTACAAGATCAATAATTGCCATTATATCTTATGATATTTTTATTGGAGATTATTTTTATGATGTAGTAGATCCTATAAGAAAGTTTTTATTTCTCAGAGATTTGTTGTAGTAGTCAAAGTTGACCAGGTCAATATTACTAAATGGATGGAGGAAAAAGTTGTGTCCAATATGGTTTATGTATAGGTTCAAGCTCTCATGGGTGCTAAACCAGTCATCCAAGTTGACCAAACACAAATAGACCTAATGGTGAAAATAGTGAGAAACCCAAGTAGTACTGAGAAGATGTTTAGAGATGTATTATCATAAAATATGTATGAATCCAATTTCAAGGAGACATTTTTAAAGAATTTTAATACAAGTTAATGTTGGATATAAGTTTTGGAGGTTAGTGGATATGATGAAAATGTTGCTCATAAGTTGACCTATCTAGTTCAAATGAGATAGTGAGGTACAATATTATGAGATTGGTCTGTAAGACCAATGTTTCTATTTGACCATATTATCTTTCTATTTGAGAATGGTATAATTATCTAATAAGATCATCTAAATATATCAAGAGTCTTTGTCAATAGTCATACATGTGATTGAAGGTCATTGTCACCATGACTGTGCTCTAAGATAAACTAGCAATTCTAGGTAAGCAAGTTGTAGTGATGAGTTTGAGGCTCTATGTTCTTAATTGATGTATCTAATGCATATAGTGTTGTTTTTTATTACTTGAAATTAGTTATCATGCTTTTTTAAAGATTATAAGTTAATGAAAGTGGTTGAAATGTTGAAGTCAAAATGGCTTGTCTAGCTGAGTGAGGTCTATGAGAGAAAAGGTTAACAAATTAGTCTACAAGATCAATAATTTCCATTATATCTTATGATATTTTTATTGGAGGTTATTTTTATGATGTAGTAGATCCTATAAGAAAGTTTTTATTTCTCAGATATTTGTTGTAGTAGTCAAAGTTGACCAGGTCAATATTGCTAAATGGATGGAGGAAAAGTTTTATACTTGTATTTTGTGTCTAATATGGTTTATGGATAGTTTCAAGCCCGCATGGGTGCTAAACCAGTCATCCAAGTTGACTAGACACTAATAGACCTAATGGTGAAAATAGTGAGAAACCCAAGTAGTAATGAGAAGATGTTTATAGATGTGTTATCATAGAATATGTATGAATCCAATTACAAGGAGACATTTTTAAAGAATTTTAATAAAAATTAATGTTGGATAGAAGTTTTGGAGTTTAGTGTATATGATGAAAATCTTGCTCATAAGTTGACCTATCTAGTTCAAATGAGACAGTGAGGTACAATATTATGAGATTGGTATATAAGAAAAATATTTCTATTTGACCACATTATCTTTCTATTTAAGAATGGTATAATTATCTAATAAGATCATCCAAATATACCAAGAGTCTTTGTAAATGGTCATACATGTGATTGAAGGTCATTGTCACCATGACTGTGTTCTAAGATAAACTAGCAGTTTTAGGTAAGCAAGTTGTAGTGATGAGTTTGAGGCTCTATGTTCTTAATTGATTTATCTAATGCATATGGTGTTGTTTTTTGTGACTTTAAATTAGTTATCATGATTTTTTAAAGATTATAAGTTAGTGAAAGTGGTTAAAATGTTGAAGTCAAAATGGCTTGTCTAGCTGAGTGAGGTTTGTGAGAGAAAAGTTCAATAAATTGGTCTACAAGATCAATAATTTCCATTATATCTTATGATATTTTTATTGGAGGTTATTTTAATGATGTAGTAGATCTTATAAGAAAGTTTTTATTTCTCAGAGATTTGTTATATCAGTCAAATTTAACCAGGTCAATATTACTAAATGGATGGAGGAAAAAGTGTTATACTTGTATTTTGTGTCTAATATGGTTTATGGATAGTTTCAAGCCCTCATGGGTGCTAAACCAGTCATCCAAGTTGACTAGACACTAATAGACCTAATGGTGAAAATAGTGAGAAACCCAAGTAGTAGTGAGAAGATGTTTATAGATGTGTTATCATAGAATATGTATGAATCCAATTACAATGAGACATTTTTAAAGAATTTTAATACAATTTAATGTTGGATAGAAGTTTTGGAGTTTAGTAGATATGATTAAAATTTTGCTCATAAGTTGACCTATCTAGTTCAAATGAGATAGTGAGGTACAAGATTATGAAATTGGTCTGTAAGACCAATTGACCATATTATCTTTCTATTTGAGAATGGTATAATTATCTAGTAAGATCATCCAAACACATCAAGAGTCTTTGTAAATGGTCATACATGTGATTGAAGGTCATTGTCACCATGACTGTGCTCTAATATAAACTGGCAGTCTAGGTAAGCAAGTTGTAGTGATGAGTTTGAGGCTCTATGCTCTTAATTGATGTATCTAATGCATATGGTGTTGTTTTTTGTGACTTTAAATTATTTATCATTCTTTTGTAAAGATTATAAGTGAGTGAAAGTGGTTAAAATGTTGAATTCAAAATGGCTTGTCTAGCTGAGTGAGGTTTGTGAGAGAAAAGGTCAACAAATTAGTCTAATTGCCATTATGTCTTATGATATTTTTATTGGAGGTTATTTTTATGATGTAGTAAATCCTATAAGAAAGTTCTTATTTCTCATAAATTTATTGTAGTAGACAAACTTGACCAAGTCAATATTGATAAATGGATGGAGGAAAAAGCTTTATACTTGTATCTTGTGTCTAATATGGTTTATGGATAGGTTCAAGCCCTCATGGGTGATAAAGCAGTCATCCAAGTTGACCAGACATGAATAAACCTAATGGTTAAGATAGTGAGAAACCCAAGTAGTAGTGAGAAGATGTTTAGAGATGTGTTATCATAGAATATGTATGATTCCAATTGCAAGGAGACATTTTTAAAAAATTTTAATACAAGTTAATGTTGGATAGAAGTTTTGGAGGTTAGTGGATATGATGAAAATTTTGCTCATAAGTTGACATATCTAGTTCAAATGAGATAGTGAGCTAAAAGGTTATGAGATTGGTCTGTAAGACCAATATTTCTATTTGATCATATTATCTTTATATTTGATAATGGTACAATTATCTAATAAGATCACCCAAATGTATCAAGAGTCTTTTTAAATGGTCATACATGTGATTGAATGTCATTGTCACCATTACTGTGCTCTAAAATAAACTGTTAGTTCTAGGTAAGCAAGTTGTAGTGATGAGTTTGAGGCCCTATGTTCTTAATTGATGTAACTAATGCATATGATGTTGTTTTTTGTGACTTTAAATTAGTTATCATGCTTTTTTAAAGATTATAAGTGAGTGAAAGTGGTTGAAATGTTGAAGTCAAAATGGCTTGTCTAGCTGACTGCAGTCTATGAGAGAAAAGGTCAACAAATTAGTCTACAAGATAAATAATTGCCATTATATCTTATGATATTTTTATTGGAGATTATTTTTATGATGTAGTAGATCCTATAAGAAAGTGTTTATTTCTTAGAGATTCGTTGTAGTAGTCAAAGTTGACCAGGTCAATATTGCTAAATGGATGGAAGAAAAAAATTTATACTTGTATTTTGTGTCTAATATGGTTTATGGATAGTTTCAAGCCCTCATGGGTGTTAAACTAGTCATCAAAGTTGACCAGACACTAATAGACCTAATGGTGAAAATAGTGAGAAACCCAAGTAGTAGTGAGAAGATGTTTATAGATGTGTTATCATAGAATATGTATGAATCCAATTGCAATGAGACATTTTTAAAGAATTTTAATACAAGTTAGTGTTGGATAGAATTTTTAGAGGTTAGTGGATATGATGAAAATGTTGCTCATAAGTTGACCTATCTAGTTCAAATGAGATAGTGAGGTGCAAGATTATGAGATTGGTCTATAAGACCAATATTTCTATTTGACCATATTATCTTTTTATTTGAGAATGGTACAATTATCTAGTAAGATCATCCAAATTCATCAAGAGTCATTGTAAATGGTAATACATGTGATTGAAGGTCATTGTCACCATGACTATGCTCTAAGATAAACTGGTAGCTCTAGGTAAGCAAGTTATAGTGATGAGTTTGAGGGTCTATGCTCTTAATTGATGTATCTAATGCATAAGGTGTATTTTGTGACTTGAAATTAGTTATCATGATTTTGTAAAGATTATAAGTTAGTGAAAGTGGTTGAAATGTTGAAGTCAAAATGGCTTGTTTATCTGAGTGAGGTCTGTGAGAGAAAAGGTCAACAAATTAGTCTACAAGATCAATAATTTCCATTATATCTTGTGATATTTTTATTGGAGGCTATTTTTATGATGTAGTAGATCCTATAAGAAAGTTTTTATTTCTCAGAGATTTATTGTAGTAGTCAAAGTTGACCAGGTCAATATTGTTAAATGGATGGAGGAAAAAGTTTTATACTTGTATTTTGTGTTAAATATGGTTTATGGATACGTTCAATCCCTCATGGGTGCTACACTAGTCATCTAAGTTGACTAGACACTAATAGACCTAATGGTAAAAATAGTGAGAAACCCAAGTAGTAGTGAGAAGATGTTTAGAGATGTGTTATCATAGGATATGTATGAATCCAATTGCAAGTTGACATTTTTAAAGAATTTTAATACAAGTTAAGGTTGGATAGAAGTTTTGGAGGTTAGTGGATATGATGAAAATGTTACTCATAAGTTGACCTATATAGTTCAAATGAGATAGTTAGGTCTAAGATTATGAGATTGGTCTATAAGACCAATATTTCTATTTGACCATATTATCTTTCTATTTGAGAATGGTATAATTATCTAATAAGATCATCCACATGTATCAAGAGTCTTTGTAAATGGTCATACATTAGATTGAAGGGCATTGTCACCATGACTGTGCTCTAAGATAAATTGGCAGTTTTAGGTAAGCAAGCTGTAGTGATGAGTTTGAGGCTCTATGTTCTTAATTGATGTATCTAATGCATATGGTGTTGTTTTTTGTGACTTAAAATTAGTTTTCATGCCTTTTTAAAGATTATAAGTCAGTGAAAGTGGTTGAAATATTGAAGTCAAAATGGCTTGTCTAGCTGAGTGAGGTCTATGAGAGAAAAGGTCAACAAATTAGTCTACAAGATCAATAATTCCCATTATATCTTATGATATTTTTATTTGAGGTTATTTTTATGATGTAGTAGATCCTATAAGAAAGTTTTTATTTCTCAGAGATTTGTTGTAGTAGTCAAATTTGACCAGGTCAATATTGCTAAATGGATGGAGGAAAAAGTTTTATACTTGTATTTTGTGTCTAATATGGTTTATGGATAGTTTCAAGCCCTCATGGGTGCTAAGCCAATCATCCAAGTTGAACAGACACTAATAGACCTAATGGTGAAAATAATGAGAAACCCAAGTAATAGTGAGAAGATGTTTATAAATGTGTTATCATAGAATATGTATGAATCCAATTGCAAGGAGACATTTTGAAAGAATTTTAATACAAGTTAATGTTGGATAGAAGTTTTGGATGTTAGTGGATATGATGAAAATTTTGCTCCTAAGTTGACCTATCTAGTTCAAATGAGACAGTGAGGTACAAGATTATGAGATTGGTCTGTAAGACCAATATTTCTATTTGACCATATTATCTTTCTATTTGAGAATGGTATGATTATCTAATAATATCATCAAAATGCATCAAGAGTATTTTTAAATGGTCATACATGTGATTTAAGGTCATTGTCACCATGACTATGCTCTAAGATAAATAGGCAATTCTTGGTAAACAAGTTGTAGTGATGAGTGAAAGTGGTTAAAATGTTGAAGTCAAAATGGCTTGTCTAGCTGAGTGAGGTCTGTGAGAGAAAAGGTCAATAAATTATTCTACAAGATCAATAATTGCCATTATATCTTATGATATTTTTATTGGAGGTTTATTTTATGTAGTAGATCCTATAAGAAAGTTTTTATTTCTCAGAGATTTGTTGTAGTAGTCAAAGTTGACCAGGTCAATATTGATAAATGGATGGAAGAAAAAGTTCTATACTTTTATTTTGTGTCCAATATGATTTATGGATAGGTTTAAGCCCTCATGGATGCTAAACCAATCATCCAAGTTAACCAGACACTAATAGACCTAATAGTGAAAATAGTGAGAAACCCAAGTAGTAGTGAGAAGATGTTTAAAGATGTGTTATCATTAAATATGTATGAATATAATTACAAGGAGACATTTTTAAAGAATTTTAATACAAGTTATTGTTGGATAGAAGTTTTGGAGGTTAGTGGATATGATGAAAATGTTGCTCATAAGTTGACCTATATAGTTCAAATGAGATAGTGAGGTACAAGATTATGAGATTGGTCTGTAAGACCAATATTTATATTTGACCATATTATATTTATATTTGAGAATGGTCTAATTATCTAAAAATATCATCCAAATGTATGAAGAGTATTTTTAAATGGTAATACATGTGATTGAAGGTCATTGTCACCATGACTGTGCTCTAAGATAAACTGGCAGATCTAGATAATCAAGTTGTAGTGATGAGTTTGAGGCTCTATGTTCTTAATTGATGTATCTAATGCATATGGTGTTATTTTTTGTTACTTGAAATTAGTTATCATTCTTTTTTAAAGATTATAAGTTAGTGAAAGTGGTTAAAATGTTGAAGTCAAAATGGCTTGTCTAGTTGAGTGAGGTCTATTAGAGAAAAGGTCAATAAATTAGTCTACAAGATCGATAATTGCCATTATATCTTATTATATTTTTATTGGAGGTTATTTTTATGATGTAGTAGATCCTATTAGGAAGTTTTTATTTCTCAGAGATTTCTTGTATTAGTCAAAGTTGACCAGGTCAATATTGCTAAATGGATGGAGGAAAAAGTTTCATACTTGTGTTTTGTGTCTAATATGGTTTATTGATAGTTTCAAGCCCTCATGGGTGCTAAAACAGTCATCCAAGTTGACTAGACACTAATAGACCTAATAGTGAAAGTAGTGAGAAACCCAAGTAGTAGTGAGAAGATGTTTATAGATGTGTTATCATAAAATATGTATGAATCCAATTACAAGGAGACATTTTTAAAGAATTTTAATACAAGTTAATGTTGGATAGAAGTTTTGGAGGTTAGTGGATATGATGAAAATGTTGCTCATAAGTTGACCTATCTAGTTCAAATGAGACAGTGAGGTACATGATTATGAGATTGGTCTATAAGACTAATATTTATATTTGACCATATTATCTTTCTATTTGAGAATGGTATAATTATCTGATAAGATCATCCAAATGCATCAAGAGTCTTTGTAAATGGTCATACATGTGATTGAAGGTCATTGTCATCATGACTATGCTTTAAGATAAACTGGCAGTTCTAGGTAAGCAAGTTGTAGTGATGAGTTTGAGGCTATATGCTCTTAATTGATGTATATAATGCATATGGTGTTGTTTTTTGTGACTTGAAATTAGTTATCATGTTTTTATAAAGATTATAAGTCATTGAAAGTGGTTGAAATGTTGAAGTCAAAATGGCTTGTCTAGCTGAGTGCGGTCTATGAGAGAAAAGGTCTAAAAATTAGTCTACAAGATCAATAATTTCCATTATATCTTATGATATTTTTATTAGAGTTTATTTTTATGATGTAGTAGATCCTATAAGAAGGTTTTTATTTCTCAGAGATTTGTTGTAGTAGTCAAAGATGACTAGGTCAATATTGCTAAATGGATGGAGGAAAAAAATTTATACTTGTATTTTGTGTCCAATATGGTTTATGGATAGGTTCAAGCCCTCATGGGTGCTAGACCAGTCATCCAAGTTGACCAGACACTAATAGAACTAATGGTGAAAATAGTGAGAAACCCAAGTAGTAGTGAGAATATGTTTAGAGATGTGTTATCATAGAATATGTATGAATCCAATTGCAAGGAGACATTTTTAAATAATTTTAATACAAGTTACTGTTGGATAGAAATTTTGGAGGTTAGTGGATATGATGAAAATGTTTCTCATAAGTTGACCTATCTAGTTCAAATGAGACAATGAGGTACACGAATATGAGATTGGTCTGTAAGACCAATATTTCTATTTGACCACATTATCTTTTTATTTTAGAATGGTATAATTATCTAATAAGATCATATAAATGCATCAAGAGTCTTTTTAAATGGTCATACATGTGATTGAAGGTCATTGTCACCATGACTATGCTCTAAGATAAACTGGTAGTTCTAGGTAAGCAAGTTGTAGTGATGAGTTTGGGGCTATATGCTCTTAATTGATGTATCTAATGCATATGATGTTTTTTTATGACTTGAAATTAATTATCATGCTTTGTTAAATATTATAAGTCAGTGAAAGTGGTTGAAATGTTGAAGTCAAAATGGCTTGTCTATCTAAGTGAGGTCTGTGAGAGAAAAGGTCAACAAATTAGTCTATAAGATCGCTAATTGCCATTATATCTTATGATATTTTTATTAGAGGTTATTTTTATGATGTTTTATTATCATGTTCATGAATTATAATTCATTGAGTATGTTCTTTCAATAATAATAATTTCAAGTTTCCATGACTATGTTTTGAGGTTAGTTGGTTAGACATCCAATTCCTAACACCATTTCTATTGAAATTGTCAATCTTACTCGAATTACACTCAAATGCACATTTTAGCTCAAAATACATAAAATGCCCTAAATGGTTCAAACTTGTCACTTACAAGTGCCATTTTAGGTCAAAGTATCCCTAAATAGGGCAACACATTTTTATGGGCCAATTAACTTTAATCAAATCATTTCGAGTTAAAATGACAATTTTGCCATTTAGTGCTCTAGATCACTCTTTTATTCTAATTCATTGGTACACATCACTTACCTTTGTTATTTGGTGTTGGAAACATCTTAAATGAGAATACAGCTCTAACACATCTAACATAACCTTCATGCTCTCTCCAGTCAAATTATGACTCAGTAATATGACTTTCTGACCATTTTGATTAATTATGCACCAATTTACAAAGAATTCCACTAAACTTGATTAAACTTAATTAAGATAATTAATCCAAATAAGCTATTAAGTAAGAATTATATATATCTTTTTGAATATCTCATTATTAGAAATTGATTTTAAATATCTGCATCACCTAATGACATAATTTATGGGGTAGCATCCATCAAGCCATAAGTGCATAAAATATCAAGATTTTGGGTCACCCATGCCTAGTTAATTCCTCCCATGACTCTTTAATGCTTATTTATCTTAAATATATTTATGAGTTTATTTATAAATATTAGGATTATCCATGGCTATACATCTCAATCTTGAGATGGATGATCATGGTTGATCCTGACCAATCTCAAAAATCTATAAATAGAGAGGCCATGGACATGAATTTTAAGCTTGAATATTGAAAAGTTACAATGTTAAATTTTTTCCACAATATTTTGTATTTGATGGTTGATTTTTTTTGTGAGCTTCATTGATAGGATAGTTTAGTGATTCAGAATCACGAGCCTAGGTTTTATGTAGTGTTCTTGAGACATTGGAGTTTGCCACCTTTGTTGACAAAGACAAGGATGTTTAATCAAGGGAGAACATGATTTTGAGCCACATAGGTATGGTGAATCCATTTGAGAAGGTAATATGAGGTTGCTTTCTTTCATTTTATTTTTTTCCATCCTTTGTAATTGCCATAGGAATATATAGGCTTAGTTAGTTAGTTCTTTATACATTTTTGAATTGATTTTGTTTGTAAGCTTCATTGATAGGATAGTTTAGTGATTTAGAATCATGAGCCTAGGTTTTATGGAGTGTTCTTGAGACATTGGAGTTTGCCACCTTTGTTGACAAAGACAAGGATGCTTGATCAAGGGAGAACATGCTTTTGAGCCACATAGGTATGGTGAATCCATTTGAGAAGGTAATATGATGTTGTTTTCTTTCATTTTATTTTTTGTTGTCCTTTGTAATTCCCATAGGAATAGATAGGATTAGTTAGTTAGTTCTTTATGCATTTTTATTTATTTATGGACTAATGTTTGACTAACTTACTTTGTAATCCTCTCTAAATCTTGGCATGCCCAATGGGACTAGATGCATCTCACACATGAAGAAGATCAGTTTACATCTTTAAAATCTTCATGTAGATCATTAAAACTCTTAAAAATTGATTTTCTAACTTTGTTTTGCCATTTTTTGTTTGCCATAGGTTTACACAGTAACTAACATCAATTGTATAGCTGTCATCGATCACATTGGTATAACTGATGTTAGTTAGATAACCATCATTGGTTAGCAAATGTAACTGTCATCGATTATATAACCAACGTTGGTCACTATGTTTTTTCTTAAAACATAGACTCAAGAGCTCTTTTTTTAAGTTCATTATTTCAAACCTAAAAAAGCTTCAAGGCTAAAGAAAATCCTAACATTTTTGTTGCAAAACCAAGCTTGACATTTGCTAAAAAATATGTTTTAGATCACTTTTTTCATGTTTAAAAATCAATTAGGAACCTTGTTTTATTGTTTAACAAAAAATTTAGATTTTTATGGTGAATATTTTTTAAAAATTTCAACTAAGACCAAGGGGTCAAATGAACACCACCTCATTTTTCATTTGGGCTTAAAAATGAACTCACCTTTTCAAGCTTTTTGTCTTTAATAGTTGTTTGATCTAATTTTGTTTGGTAAAGAGAGGAGTGTTATGTGTATGTTCTTCCATTTGTCCCCTTTAGGGAACCCTTGGAATCCCAAGGCTTATAAAGAATGTCATCTAAAGCACTCCCCTAAAACTCATTAATGTTTGGGTGATCTTGAAAATGACCCTAAAGTCTTTCTACTTTAATGATTTCTTTATTTTTATGCAAACTTGGCTTATGAGGGGGACATCATTACCTCCCATGAGTTATTTAGGTAAGCTTTGACCTGGGGTTTCATCTCTTGGCATTGACTTCATTTAGCTCCTAATTGAAGTTGCACATAAGACATATCTGCATTTGGACATCGCACTACACTGAGCAAACAACAAAATGTAATGATTATAAAAAGGACTAGACCTTTTTACAACTAGCCAATGCCAAGGTCACCTAATTTCTATGCTTATCTTTTGCATCATTTGATGTGAAAGTCATTATGAAATTGATTCCCCTAGAATGATCAAAAACTTGCTAGTTTCATATACCCCACTTTGCCACACCTTGTCATTTTAGACTTAAGACATTTGTTTTTTGTCATTAGCTTACTTGGTCTTGATTTGTGTCTAAAATTACTTGTTAACTCATTAAACTTAACTAAAACACATCATCCTCAATTTTATTGAGCAAGGAAGGCGTTACACTATCCAATTTAAAAATTCATATTTTCCTTTTTCAAATTGTTATCAAAAACTTTGTGTCATGTCATCCACTTTGGTGCAGTCATGCTGCCCAATTGATTTTAGATCTTTCACCCAATTTTTTTAAATCCTTGATTTATAATGTACATTTGAAATTGAACCTTTATGAGTTTTAAGGGTTGGTATGTCAGAGTGGGTTCACCATTTGTGCACTAAGCTTGTTCTAACTTGGGTTCAATTTTCCATTTGGATTGAAGGTCATTTATTAAGACTCAAAATCACATTATCATCTTGGTGGCCTCAAGTCATCTTGCATATCACTTAGGTTTTGAGTCCTAGAATATATTTTATCCTACTAGAATCATGTGGCGATGTTGTGCTGCTTATTTGGTCCTAGATTTATACTTTTGATTCATGTATGTTTTTACATTTTGAGTTGCTTAGTCTATTTTGTCTTCTTCATAATTCGGAGAGCTTTCCTCTAAAATTCTAAGGTCAAATTCTCAAAGTTAAAACTATCTTTTACAGTACATGTGTATCACAAAGATCTAGTTTTGGTGTACTATTTTTCACCTTGGGTCTTTGAGTTACCTTACCATCTTCCGATATATATGATTTCAACCTTACCAAAGGTTGAGTAAACTTATGAACCAAATCTTCTAAATTGTGCATGGTTTCAAACCACCCTCCCTTATAGTCTCATCGGTACCTTGGTTATTTGTTTAAAAGAGAGCCAAAGCATACTTTGTTTGGTTGTCAAGCATTGGTTCAAAGTTAGTCAAACACACAAAACAACTCTTTTAGATATGATGCAAAGGTTCACTCATAGTGGGGCCTCTTATGGCCTTAGTTATGAAGATGAGCAATTTTATGATGGTCAAGATAACCCCATTATTTTTGATGATATCCCCATAATAGTAGGGTTCAAAGATGATTACAATGAATATCAACCCCAAGAAGATCAAGATGAAGCCCTTCTTAGATTGATAGAATCAGGTGCTAGATTACATTCTAAATTTCCTACAAAACAATTACATACCTTAGTTATAAGGAGACCAACGAGGGCAAGAGTAAGATTTTTCATGAATAGACATACCTTCTTCTTCTAACAAAGGAAAATAAATACAAACAGAGTCAAAACCCACAAATATAGATCTTCTAGCTAAGATAAAGATAATAAGTCAATAATATGTAGATCAACTTATCATAAACTTAACTGACTCCCTAGTTGCCACTTCAATTCATAATGATGCTTCAAAAGAACAAGGAAATGTGGCTAAAAGTATGCAATAAATATTAAATGAGGACATTACATAGTGGATCAAGGTAATCTAAATGAATATTTAAAGTCACAAGAGACCTTAAAAAGTGTTCCATTTGACACATAACATACATTCTTCAATCATCAAGAACCTCTTGTTACTTTACAAACTCAAAAACCTAAACACACAAAACCAGGGGCACATTCCACCCCAACAACATCTTATTAAATCCAAAAGTGCACTAAACATGCAAGAATGGAATTCTATGAAGGAAATTTTTCAAATATTGGAGATGAATAATAGAGTCAAAAACTATAAATTTGATGAGATATGCCCATATCCATTTGATTTATCTATTCTTCAAAACCCCTTTCCACCTCATTTTGAGGCACCCAAATTTGACAAGTAGAAAGGAAAAAGAGATCCATGCGAACACATATAGGAATTCTTCACCTTATGTCAAGAGCTTGCTTATAGTAATGAGTACTTACTATGACTATTTCCATGAAGTTTAGTGAGACAAGCTCTTGATTGGCTACTTAAACTACCTAAGGGATCAGTTGCGAATTGGAATGACTTATCAAAAAAGTTCATTAATCATTTCTTATATAACATAGAACATGAATTAACCATTTTTGACTTATACAAAGCCAATCAGTATGATGGTGAATTTTTTTTTGCATATCTGTAAAGGTGGAGAGCAATGGCAGGCCGCTTTCAAAATAATTTTCCAAATAAATAGTTGGCTAATATCTTTGCACAAAATTTGAATCTTGAAGTTGCACATAATATATGGTTAGCTTGTGATAACTCATTTGAAAAAATTATTAACAAAGGAGTGCAGATTGAGAAGGCTCTTATTGTTAAGGGCCTTGTTAAGATTTTTGTGCAAGGTCACATGTCTAATCAAACTAAATCACTGGTTCAAATAGTTTTGTAAGTTAAGCCTAAAGGCTTTAGAAAAAATAAGAACATTGTTGGAAATGGGGTGACTAAAATAGGACATGTACGAATGGTACAGGCTATGTCTCTTCTAAATTTATAATTAACTCCCCCAAATCCAATACCTACTTTTTAGAGATAACCTCCACGAAGGACATTTCATAACAATTTTAAAGTCTTTAGCAAGTTAGGAGAATTGGTTAAAATAATGTTACAAAAGCTCATTGTAGCTAATTTAATTTTTTGGCTAGTATCAAGGCCATTTTCTCAAGATCAACCCAAACCAAATTGGTACAAAGAGAATGAATGGTGTAACTTTCATCATGTCACTAGTCATGATGCATATCATTGTGATCAATTATGACATATTATTGAGGAATTTATTGAAAGTGGTGAACTATAAATTAATTTGGCCCCCAATCAGGACACAAATTATGATATGGTAATCTACAAAGACCCCTTTCCTCAACATGATCCACCACCACCAAGAAAAAATCAAAATGGTCACAATTAAGGACAAAGGTAGAATCAAGACTAACAACAAGGTCAAAATCATAATGAGCATAATCGAGATCATAATGCCCATACTAATAATGTGGCTTATAAAAACATATATTACGAATATAATAATATTTTGGGATGCATTTTTGTAACTAACATTGCCACTGTTATTATAAAACTGTGTGGCCAATCTCATGTTCCTCGCAACACGGGACCCATAATTATAGGGTCAACACCCTCTCCCCCTAGTAATATTGTGTCGAGTTCACATCATCATGTTGTTATTTTGTTTACATGAGTTAATAATCCTGAATAATATCACCTTTCTTTTAATTATAAAGGCTTCTCATTAACCCAAAATTATAACAGTATAGTTAGTCACCCATGAGTCACCATCTAAGGCCCTTTGCCTTCCTCTTCTAATTATAATAACTCCTTACCACCTAGGGACCTTCACCCACTTCTTCCATAAAACCCAATGAGAACATTTTGCTAATGGTTCTAAAGTTGAATACTATCCCAACAAAGACTAAAATAGTTCAATCCACAATTCAAAGGCGTTATAGTCTAATATATCAATTAGATAAAACCCATACACAAGTTTCCATATTAGAACTCTTACAGACATCTGATGTCTATAAAACCATCTTCAACAAACTTTTACAAGAGTTTATTGGGCCTAATGACATAAACCTTGATCAGTTCCAAAACCTAGTTGGACACTTGTCTTCTTTTTAGCAAATCACATTTGATCAAAAAGACATGTCCACCCTCAGCGCAAACCATAATAACCCAATATACACTGAGATCATCATTTTAGATCACAAGATCAAGAGGGTTCTTATAGATAATGGTTCAAGGATGAACATCATATATCTTAAATTGGTACGATGATTGGGCTACATGGATAAAGACATTCAACCAAAAACTATTATAATCAAGGCTTACCACAATGCCGAGAGGGAGTCATCTAGTATAATTTGGCCTCCAGTCATGGTTGGGTCTATTTCTCATCACACATTATTATATATTATGGATATTGAGCTTCCTTATAACATACTTCTTTGTCATCCTTGGATCCATGAAGTATAGGTAGTTCCATTTACTCTTCACCAATTCCTTAAGTTTCCCCATGATGGGATCAAGGTTACTATTCCTACTAATTAGTAGCCATATCAATACTACAAACATATTAAAGTAGAGTTTCATAATTATAACTATTTCCCAATTTATAAATTCATTGCAAAGAATAACAAATCCATCATTTCTCATCTATATCCATCTAATTATATAGATCCTGGTGATCTAGCCTCCACTTTAGCCGATCCATTTCTTATAGCTCTAGCCAAGCAGATTATTATTAAAAACATAGGCATTTATACATACCATCTAAAAGATGCCCTCCATATTAAAAAATTATCAAAATACCCTAAAACATTTGGTAAGCCTAAAACTTCCCAGACTCCTAACAAACCCGATCAGATTTGGTAACCAAAGAAGAGATAACCAAAACTTCATGTGGTTTTTGTACCTGTAATTCACCAAAGAAAGATTGAGAGGATTTTATTGAGGGAGATTGGTTATGTTCTGAAGGCCTTACTGATTATTTTTAGAATCCAAAGTATCCTATCCCTAATAGGATAATAAATCATCTTGACTATACAGGGAAAGGCCTTGGCCCACAAGTGCAAGGAATTTTAGAACCCTTATCAGCTGGAGTTATCAATTAGAATCATGGTCTCAGATTTAAACCACTAGAGGATGACCTCATGAAATTTGATAGTAACTCTTCTGAAGTAACTAGTAACGAGACTCCTAGCAGTGACACAACATCCCATTATAGCCTTTTTAATGAGCTTGCTAACTTAGATTTATTTGATTCAAATGTCATATTGACCAAAATGCCTATTGGATATTCCCATCCTAAAGAAAAAATCCATCCTAGTGGTGCTTCCCTTCTTAAATCAAGACATTATATCTTTACCATTGTCACTTCCCATCCTAAAGCAAATCCTCATTGTAACCTATACCTTTTCCATCCTGAACTCATAGATTGGGATCATGGAAATTTAGTCATATGCCTTGATGAGTTCCAAAATGAATAATCTATTGTAGAATACATGGGCCTATGAGAAGCATTCCCCATTGTTGTTCATAATCAGGGTTTTAATTTTTCATTGGGTTCTTCTACCTACTTTGGAGAGAAGGTAAACTTTCTTGGTCATAATAAAGAACACACATCAAGATCTTTAGGTGAAAACCTCTTTGAGGCACTTATAGATCAGGGAATAAGTAAATAAAAATACAAGCCTTTCAGTGAAAACCTATTTCATGTGCTCCCAAACAGAATAGTTTGCTCACCCCCTCAGGACGTAGAAAGCCCACCTAACCAAATTTCCATAGCTAGTATAATCATCTCTTTAGAACAACATCAAATATTTGAGCATCTTACTCTTAAGTTTCCAAAGGTTTTTACCAATTGGCATTTACCTAAGAAGGTAGATTTTGACTCTTCATATTATCTAGATCTTTAGGAGGAACAACAAGAAGATATAATAGAGGAAAATGATCATGACCATACATTGCCTATAAGTCTATAAGATGGATCCACACTCCTTATGGAGAGAAAAATGGAAGTGAATTTGGGAACCCATGAGGATCCCAAAATTATTTATCTTAGAACTTCAATTAGTGAAGTAGAATGTGAACATATTATATCCATTCTTAAGGATTATATAGACATATTTGCATGGGCATACTCTGACATGCCAGGCTTGGACCCAGATTTAGTTGTGTATCATCTTGTTGTTCACCTTGGTGCTAAACCAATCAAGAAAAAATTAAGAAATATGTATCCATGCATTGCCTTTTTGGTTAAGGTTGAGTTGGAAAAGTTGTTAGGAGATAATTTTATCAGACCACTGGACTACTCTGAATGGGTTTCTAATATAGTACTAGTGAGTAAAAAGACCCCAAGCATACGTATTTGTACTGATTTTTGTGATATCAACAAAGTATGCCCCAAATATGATTTTCCTCTACCCAAATCGAAATGATCGTCAACTCAACTACTGGGTACAAGATGTTATCCTTAATGTATGTATTTTCTAGTTACAATCAGATCAAGACAGCCCCTAAAGATCACCATAACACCACATTCACCACTCTATAGGGGACATTATGTTACCAATTCATGCCATTTGGTTTAAATAATGTTGGAGCCATATATCAATGTGCAATGACTATCATTTTCTATGACATGATGCATGACATTGTCGAGGACTATGTTGATGATATACTAGCAAAATCAAGAACAAGAGTTGGACATCTTGACATTCTATGAAGAATATTTGAGAGGCTTCATAAATATAAATTTCACTTGAATCATAAGAAATATGTCTTTGGAGCCACATCAAGAAAATTGTTAGGGCTCATTGTATTAAAATGAGGGATTGAAGTCAACCCTACAAAGGTTAATGTTATTATGTGAATTCCTCCACCAAATAATCTTAAATAGTTACAAGGTCTACCAGGAAAGATCCAGTCTATATGTAGGTTCATTTCTTAATTGGTAGATAAGTGTTACCCATTTACACGTCTCTTAAATAAAGGGTTAATATTTTAGTGGGATGAATATTTTCAAATAACATTTTCAATGCTTAAAACATACTTGGCCAATCCACCAGTCTTACAACCTCCAACATAAGAAAAACCACTGCTTCTTCATATATCAACCACAGAACATGCACTGGGGGCACTTTTGGCTCAGCATGATGATCATGGTAACGAACATGTTATTTATTATTTAATCCACACATTGGTAGCCTATGAACATAATTATATTCCTATTGAGAATGCATGTTTAGCTATGGTGTTCACCACTCAAAAATTATGACATTATATGCTAAATAATAAAACTATTGTTATCACCAAGGTTGATCTTCCCAAGTTCCTCTTATCTAAAGTATCTCTTCAAAGATGCATGTCTAAATGGATTATGTTCCTCAGTGAGTTTGATATTGAGTACCAAAACCAAAAGGCAATCAAAGGACAAGTTCTTGCTGACCAACTTGCAGAAGCTCCTATTACGACCACTCAACCTCTCAACTTTGACCTTTTAAATGATTCTATCAAGATGATAGAACAAGCATCACAAGAACCTAAATAGTGGATGCTCTATTTTTATGGACCCTTCACATCTTGAGAGTCTAGAGCTGGCATATTATTGATCATGCCATAATGGGATCTGATCCCCAAAGCATTCCATATACAATTTTAGTGTATAAATAATATGGCTGAATATGAGGCATTGGTTACAGGCTCCATCTTGATATACAGTGGGATATTCAAAGCTTAAAGGTATATGGATATTCATAGCTAATCATAAATTAGACAACTGAATAGTATCAAACAAGGGATGATAAGCTTGTTCCTTACAAGCAAATTATCAATAACGTCAAAACACATTTTAAATCTCTATAGTTTGAGCAAGTTCTGTGAGTCAGTAATATATCTATTGATACCATGGAAAAAATTGGTTCCATGATTCAAATGCATGATAGTGCTAAAGTGTATCAGTTCTTAATTGAAAATATTCTTCAACTAACACATATTCTATCAGATTTAGAGAGAATATGCACCATTGTTGATCATAATCCCTCCCCTGAGCTACCATGGTACCAAGATTTTTATAACTATTTCCATAGTCATGTATTTCCTGCTAACCTTTCCAACAACCAACAAAAACTATTCCTTCATCATTTAACACGTTATATCCTCCTTGGAAACACACTTTATCATAAAGGCCATAATGGAATGCTTCTTCATTGTTTATCTTTGGGAGAATCCAGTATGGCACTAAAGGAAGTTCATGAAGGAATGTGTGAGGCCCATACCAATGGTGTAGTCCTCACAAAGAAACTCCTTAGAATAGGATATCATTGGCCCAAAATGGAGATAGATGCTTATAATTATATAAATAAGTGTGTTCCTTATCAACAACATGGCAACTTGATACATGCACCTTCCCTACCATTGCAATCGATTACAACACCATGGCCATTTTCAACACGGGGTCTCAATCTCATTGAGAAAATTAACTCATCTTTAGATGGCCATAAGCACATTTTGACTACAATTGAGTACTTTACCAAGTGGATTGAGGCCATTCCTCTCACTTATGTTACCTGGAAACAAATAGCCAAATTAATTCATTACCATATCATCTATCGATATGGTATCCCAACTCATATTATATCTGATAATGATGTATCCTTTGTGAACCAAGATGTGAAATATCTTTGTGCAAAATTCAAGATCAAGAACAAGAAATCCATTCCATATAACCCACAAAAGTAATGAACAAGCTGAGGCATCAAATAAAACCATTTTAGCCATCTTAAAGAATATTTTTAATGATGTTGGCTGTAATAGGCACTTGTAACTCTTTCCTACCCTTTGGGATTATAGAACTAATCATCATACCCCAATTGGAGCTACTCCATATTCCCTTGTTTTTGGCACTGAATCTATCATCCTGGTCGAGATTGAGATCCCATCATTAAGAATATCACTAGAGAACATTAAAGATAGTGAAGACTATAGAACCTCAGGACTATATGAACTAGAGCTTCTTGATGGTAAGCATTTGACTACCCTAGAAAACTTGTAGGCCTATTAGAATAGATTGTGGAGAAGCTACAACAAATGCATTCTCCCTTGAAAATTTAAGATTAGCTATTTAGTTTTAAAATATAACCAGAAGAATATGAATGCTAAACCCAAAAATAAAGGCAAGTTTCAGCCTAATTGGTTAGGACTATATATTATCACAACAAACTATGGATCAAGAACATATTGATTGGCTAAACCTAATGGTGAAGAACTTTTAGAGCCCATGAACATCATACACATTAAGAGGTTCTATGCATGAACAACTTTGAACCATTGTCTACAAGACCCCTAACTTGGGGGAAACTTGTGATGTCATAATTATATCCCACCCTTTTATCTTACCTTGAATGCATTTTATACTATCTTGGTCCACTTTTCATGATTCCCGATAGTAAATTATTTGAATACTTGGCACTCTAAACATATTCTTCATCCCATTCTAGATTTCTCTCTTTGAGAATAATATTCTTTGTTGTGTCTAAGGCATGTTATAAGATTGAACACTTTTTATCCCTTGACCAATTATGATCTCAATTATGTCTCATGAACATTTTGAACATCCTCAACAATAGTTTTATAAATCAGTTCAGCCATGACAATATTGTGCAACTTCAGACAAGTGAACAAAAACATCTTCTTAGTTCCAAACTATTGCTACACTATTATAGATAGGTGAATACCGATACTTATTTTTTACTTTAGGTTACACATTATTCTATATCACATTTGTTGCTCTGTATTATTTTATCAAGATCCTCACTCTCACTGATTTGTGAGCATGGGCCATTGTAGTTGGCTTAACTATCTTATTGGAACCTCTACTCTTAGGGCATGCATCTCCTTGACTAGATAGTCCCACCTTGTGCATATTTTATCCCAAAAACATTAGTAATACTTTGAAAATACCAAAAACATCAGAACATGATCCATAAAAGAAAAAATATTATATCATGCTTCTATACATTTATACATTTCTATTCCACCATGTTACGCTCTTATCATTATACAAACACAGAAATGCTAGTTTATTTTATCTTGTCCCATGCACTTGCCATTTTTTAAGGTCATTCTTTCTCATCTCATTAGCTTCTTGTTTATTAGACCATTCTCATTTTTTTGTCATATCTTTCATTTCTTCTATAACATTAATCAAGCTGGTCTGATCATTATTTTTTTTGCTATCCTATTTCTTGGGAGAACTACATTTGGCTTGAAGTTCATGTTGAAAAATGCATCCATATAACTATGTAGGCAACATTCACTTGTCTTATACATCTGGAGTCAACTCGTCCAACCCCTTCCTTTTCTTCTCTTCTCCCATTTCTTTGGACATTGTTCCTCTTTAATTAGGGAATAATTTTCATGTCATTATTCTTTGTTATGATGTGGTGTAAAGTAATGCCTCTACTACACATGCATGAACATTTGTCTTTAAACTACACTAACTTGGTTTTTGTTTGTGTCTGTTTATTTGATTTCTCTTGGTGTTTTTTTGTGTTTTCTTGGTTTTTTTTTGTGCTTTCACACCTCTCCTTTTATTTCTTCTACTTTTCTCTTTTTATTATTTTGTATCTCATCTTGGTCTTATGTTTTCTTGATTTCTTTTTCTTATCTCTTTTGTGTTTCATAACATCTTGATGATTCACATGGATCTTGATTGTTTATATCTTGATCCTATGGTATTATGATGTTTTTGGACCATTTTGTTTATTTTATTGTTGTTGGTGTCTTATTTTTTTGTTTGATTTTGCTTTTCTCTTTTGTGTTTTAGAACATCTTAATGGTCCACATGGATCTTGATTATTTATATATTGGTCTCATGTCATTAAGATGTTCTTTATTTTTATTTTTAAACATTTTGTTCCTACTTAATATCATATCTTGATTTCAAGCTAGGTTCATTTATGTTTATCTTTTTCTTTGTCTTTGCTTTTTTGTTTAAATGTAAATCACTGTAACTCTAGTTTTGGTCACTGTTTTACCATTATCCTTAGTTATAGGTATTCACATTTGAACTGGCTCAACATAATTGGAATATTATGTCATTATAATTTATTTATACTTATGATGCCTATTTATTTTTATATAACAAGAACTTTGTGCTCAGGTCTCAAAGTCTTAAAAGTCAACATCAGCTCCAATGAACGATTCTCAAAAACACTTTGCAAACACCTAGGCTCATGATATGGAATTAGGCTTCTAGGTAACATGCATTTTAGGCTTCTTTCTCTATGATTAGGCATGCATCTCTTTGCATACATTGTAATTCTAATCAATTCCTGGTCATTTTTCATCATTCCTCATTCCATTCTCTCCCAAACTTAGGTGAACTACATTGGCCTGAAGTTCATGTTAAAACCTGAGTCCATGGAACTATGTAGGAAAAGCTAAATTTATATTGAGGTTAGCTTGGTTATCTCCACTATTCTTTTCTTCTCATCACTTTGTGCATTCTCATATGATTGGTTTTATATATATTTCTAATATATTACACCATCGCTTGTACGTTTTCACCCATTCACTTTAACCTATCTTTTCAGTTATATCCTTGCTATTTTGCTTGCCAATTTCTCATGATGGGGATCAACATCTGATCAATATCATAATCCAATCAGCTCTATAGGGTCAAAATCATTATTTATTCTTTATCAATGATCAAAATTTTCCCTACCAGGGCAAAACTATTTTATCATGATCACATTTGCTCTACTAGAGTACTTCTTATTATATTCTCTTTAGAGACCTTATTCTAGTGGTACTTCCCCTATTAAATCATAACACTCTCTCTTTTCCTCTAATTCCAAGCTCTCCACACTAATTCCCATAATGGCAATATTTTAGTGTACAACTTGTCTCAAGATTGATCAATGTCATAAGCATGTAACTTGTACTCTCAAATTGGGTAGGTTTAAAGTGTGTCCCTTACATTTATGGATTGTATCTTTCCTATTCCCCCCATGTATAGGGCCTATTATACCTCTCATTATATTTTGATCATTTATGGTAATCACGTGTGCAAGTATTAACTCATCTGGATGTGATTTATTCCATGGTTAACCTCTCACTTTCTCTCTCTTTTCGAGAGTCCATCCTTCTCTTTCATCTTAGTATGTCTTCTTGAGGGGGCATCATGGGTCTATTCTAATTTATTCTTGTCAAATATTTTATTTAAAAAGATGTTACTTCACCTAAATGTCGTGCTACACCTTCTCAAATAGGGGGAAAATGTAGACATCCAATTTCTAACACCATTTGTGTTGAAATTTTCAGTCTTACTTGAATTATATTCAAATGCACATTTTAGGTCAAAATCCATAAAATGCCCTAAATGGTTCAAAATTGTCACTTATAAGTGCCAATTTAGGTCAAAGTATCCCTAAATGGGCAATGCATTTTTATGGGCTATCTAACTTTGATCATATCATTTCGAGTTAAAATGATAATTTTGCCATTTAGTGCTTTGGATCACTCTTTTCCTATAATTCATTAATAAACATCATGTACCTTTGTTATTTGGTGTTGGTAACATCTTAAATGGGAATATACCTCCAACACATCTAACATCACCTTTTATTTCCTCTCCAGTCAAATTATGACCCAGTAATATGACTTTCTGACCATTTTGATTAATTGTGCACCAATTTCCAAAGAATTACACTAAACTTGATTAAACTTACTTAAGCTAATTAATCCAATTTAAGAGCTTAAGTAAGAATTCCATAGATAGTTTTGAATATATTATTATTGGAAATTTATTTTGAATATATACATCACCTAATGACATCATTTATGGGGTGGCATACATCAAGCCATAAGTGCATAAAATATTAGGATTTTGGGTCACCCATGCCTAGTTAATGCCTCCCATGCCTCTTTAATGCTTATTTACCTTGAGGATATTTACGAGTTTAACTCTAAATGTTAGGATTATTCATGGCCACACATCTCAATATTGATATGGATGGTCATGGTTGATCCTGACCAATCTCAAAAATCTATACATAGAGAGGCCATGGACATGAATTTTAAGCTTGAATATTGTAAAGTTATAATGTTAAATTGTTTCCACAATCCTTTGCATTTGATCATTGATTTTGTTTGAAAGATTCATTGATAGGCTAGTTTAGTGATTTGGAATCATGAGCCTAGGTTTTATGGAGAGTTATTGAGACATTGGAGGAGTTTGCCACCATTGTTGACAAAGACAAGGATGCTTGATTAAGAGAGAACATGCTTTTGAGCCACATAGGTATGGTGAATCCATTTGGAAAGGTAATATGATGTTGTTTTCATTAATTTTAATTCTTTATATCATTTTTAATTCTAATAAGAATAGATAGGCTTATTTGGTTAGTTCTTTATGCATTTTTCATTATTTATGGACTAATGTTTGACTAACTTGCCTTGTAATCCTCTTTACAGTTGGCATTTTAGGGTGAGCATCTTGCAGAGAAGAGTTTGAGTTTGTACATCCTAATT
Organism: Torreya grandis; assembly: GCA_037957365.1. Lineage (NCBI taxonomy): Eukaryota > Viridiplantae > Streptophyta > Pinopsida > Cupressales > Taxaceae > Torreya > Torreya grandis. The sequence goes on along the minus strand of JARHVA010000137.1, from coordinate 1,429,192 downwards.
TGAAGTATCTAATGAAGTTTTTTATGACCTTGAGGTCATGAGGTTTCTTAATATGTGATTTATTTCCATGGTTATTTATCTAATTAGTGTTTTATCTTTAGTATTTCAAGACAGACTTTTTGGGTATGCATAGGCCTAATTGTGAACACTTCAAATGGTATGCTTCAAATGGTGGTTGTCTCTAAAAAATATTATGGAGACTAGATAATATTAGCATGGGTATATCTAAGTGACATATGATATTTTCATTTCATGTGAGGTGTTTTAATGTGTTCTAAGGAAGGCAATGTGTAATGTGTCCTAAAGTAGACCTAATGGGATTAGGTGTCCATGAGACCTAAAAATGAAATAAGGCCTAATTGAGGTATGTCAATATTAAAAGGACTCAAAGAAAATTTGATCCATGTTTTTAATTTATGCCAAGATTTATTATATGACCTACCTAAGATTTTAATGGTGTTTGTCTGACTAAAAAGTATATGAGCAAGAAGTTTATATATATACAAGGTAGTTTTAGGCTTATTAGGGTGTGTAGTGTACAAGCAAATAAAATAACATAATGCAGGGTAGAAAAAGGTATTTTATACCATCATAGGAGTATACAAGATTAGTAATTAATATTTTATATAGGTTTTATATATGATGATCAAGGTCATATGACCTAATCAGTCTTGAAGAGACCTAATTGAGTGAAGAGACCTAGAACGTAGTTTGAGAGGGCTAAGAGTGTGAAGAGATGAAGATGTGGTCATCATCAATTGGTTGAGAAAAAAGGTGTCCTAAAGGTGATAAAATCAATAAATTGGATGAGTTGGTGTTGAGTCATTTATGGGGCTTGGTGCCTCCTTTCAAGTTGGTGTTTGTTAAAGCCTAGCTAAATTGGTGCTTAACTAGTTGGGGTTGGTGTTCCATGTGGAATTGGTGCTTCAATAAATTTGGTATTTATATTATATAATTATAGTACATTTGTATATAATAGTGGGTTTTATTACCCTTGAGGGTTTACCAAATATATTATGTGTTCATGTATTTCTTGCTTTCATGGATAGGTGCTTATGTTTGCTAGATATATGTTCTTGTTTGAATGGTTCATGAATGAATCATCCTTTGACCATCCTCCTATCTTCTATGAGCCTTGATTTAAACATAATTTTTATGATTGTTCACCTATTTTTTAAAACCCCTTATTTGATGATCCCATTTTAGAAGAACACAGTATTAACCAATAGTCTATCTTCCATCCATTTTCAAAAGTGCCCCATTCCAGGAAATCCTTACATCCCCAAACCTTCGCTACTCAACAAGAAGTGAAAAAGGTACTTGTGGACAAATAAATCTAGTAATTTATTTATATGGTTGAATCACAATTAGGATCAACATCTACATCAAAATCAAATTTTACTTTAGAACCAATGGTATAATTAGGTTCTATTTTAGAACCACTATCAAATTTAGCATCAAAAGTAGAATTAATGTTAGTATCAACATCAGGTTCATATCCTCTTGAGTTAGAATCATCTTTAGAATTGGAATAAATTATTTGGTATTAAAACATTAAATATAAACTTTTATCTAATCCACTTGAGTCTAAATCAACACTAGAATCAACATACCTTAGTATATGTTATGACATACAAACTTTTGGAAGATTAGATTAGATATATTTGTGGTCCTTCCACAATTTTTGAGGATGCTTCCTTCAACATTGACACAAGTTATCCTAGTAGACTCTATGTGGATTGCACTACCTTTTACCCTTCCATTGACATTAGACATACCTTTCACATTAACCAACCTCATTATATTGACATCCATCTAATCACAACTATCGATTAGGCCTGACATAATCACACATTATTAAACTCCTTCTATGGTGACATCTTAGTGGTAGAATTTATAGGGATCCAAGAAAAAAATTAGGTAGAAAAACAATCTCCTAGTGAAACCTTGTTTAAGGCACTAGGGGATAATCAAAATCTAAACTCATCACCTTTTAGTGAAAACTTGTTTGAGGTGATAGACGATAATCAAAATAAAAAATTAGAATCCTTTAGTGAAACCATCATTAAGGCACTAAAGAAAAATCAAAATGAATTATCAACCTCCCTTATTGAAACCTTATTCAAGGTGCTATTGGACAATATAAATTATAACTATCAAGAAGAATTTTTGGTGAAAACCTCTTCAATGTGCCAATAACTATGCTAATTAGTTCCTCATTTCTTGATGACTACATTATTGAAGTCAATATTGGCCCCACCATAACCAAAATCAAGTTGAAAATGAAATCAACAATAATGTGTGTGACTAAAAATCCAAATCTTCATTTGTCCTTCAACCACTATACATTTCATGGTGATCCCATTATTTAATCAGGACTTATATTCCATTATCCAATTAGATCATTTATCCAATGCCTATCCATATGTACACTCCTTAGTATCATTCTTTTTCAAAGAGACTATGAATACACATTATTTAGAGATTTGGAGGAATTAGAATCAATGGCCAACAAAGATCACAACAACATCAGTATAGTCTACATCAATAACAAAATTTTTGCAGAGAAGCTATTCAAAATCAGTATGGGTTAGAGATCAAACATTAAACATTGTGCATCTTATAATCCTCCATTGAGTTGAGATGCTAAAAATTTATGGAAAAAAAAAACAAAAGAGAAAAGCAAATAATTTTTCTAATAGTGAAAACCATGTTTGTGGAACCTTAGACAAGTACCATGATGAAAACCAGGTTTCCAATGTCATGTGAAAATAATTTGTTGTCTATAATTACCTTAACACTTGGGGTCATCCTTATCTACATTGAAATCCATTTCATTCCTATCATATTGATCATACTACCTTGGTCCAAATTTTTCTTCCCATCTTGATTTTAATAAGAAAGTGGAAGTTGTTATGAGCCATGTTTTAGAAAATTTCTTGGTATATCCTCTTAGTGACACTTTGAAGACTAAACACTTAGTTCCCATGTAACATGTTACTTGGAGATTTATTATCTGCTTATCATCCATTATCATCCAATCTGATCATTCCAATCCTGTCATCTACTATTCAATCCCATCCTAGTGCTAGAACAAGTTTTTCCCTTTGCTAGTGATCCCTTATGGGTATAATGTTTCAAACACTCAAACATTCTCATTTCTATGCTCTCACTATTTTTTAAGTTAATCCTATGATCTCACCATTTTATGAGTTAAAGTATACACTCTTTCTATTTTATGAGTTAATCCTATGCTTTCATTATTTTAGGAGTTAATCCTATACTCTCACCATTTTATGAGTTAAATTCTATGCTTTCATTATTTTTCAAGTTAATCCTACGCTCTCACCATTTTTCAAGTTAATTCCTATGATCCCCTATTTTATGAGTTAATTCCTACACTCTTTCCATTTTTAAGAGTTTATATTTCATGCTCTCACTATTTTACAAGTTAAATTCTACGCTCTTATCATCTTGTGAGTTAATCTATGATCTCATCATTTTACGAGTTAATTTATATGCTCTCACCATTTTACGATTTAATTCCTATGATCTTGTCATTTTTTTGAGTTCATATTTATTGCTATCATTTTTTTGAAATTTTAACCATCCAATCTTTGAACATTTCTATCTTGTCCCTGATCTTACTTATCATTTTTTTACCCAATTTCTAGTCAAACTATAGTGGCTTGAGGTATAATTGGACTATGTAGGTAGTGCCCATTTCTCTGAGGTTATCTCATCCATCTCTTCTCCCATGATCTCAATATTTTTGAGCATATCTCTTATAATTTTGGCCACCTTATTCCTTATATGTTATTTCCATTTTCTGAGCCCCATATCCTATTTTTCCTATATAATTTGTCTTCTTAGATTGTCATTAATTTTCTTCTTTCCCAATCCCTAAAATAACTACATTTGACCTAAATTATATAGGAACATGTAGGCAAAGTCCACTTGTATGGTGTATTTGGAGTCAACTTAGCCACCCCTTCTTTATTCTTATATTCCCCCTTCCCTAGTCATGATTGTTTTGTTATACCCTTGGTCTTAAATAGTAATGCTTTATTATCACACACACTCCTTTCTGAATTGAATTTTTATTTAATTTCACTCATGCATTTGTGTGTTGATTGTTTGTTTTATTATTGGTATGTTTTTTTGTTACTCAGTTTCCTTAGTTTAGTACATTCATTTTTTCACTTAATTCTTGATTAATCATATCATTATTTTAAGTTTTGAACAATGTGTACTTGAATTAGAATTGAATTAAGTGCATTATGTTTTACATTTGAAGCTTGATTTTCCATATCTTGTTTCAAGTTATATACATTTATATTTTGAATTCAAATTTATGCATTTTGACAAACTAATGTTATCATGATTATTTCAAGATTATGATGCATATTGTCATGTGCAATATTGAAAATCAAGTCTCAAGAAGTCTAGCAGTAATGTTCAACTCAAAAATCTCTTTATCTAATCCACTCATAAAACTAACAAACATCAAGATCATTTTTTCAATTCAAGAAAATTAATTCCACCCTATTTGGGGCAAAGCATCATTCCAAACTCATATTTTTCACCTTAAAATTAAAAAATCAAGCGTGTAACTTCCTATTCATGATAGATCATGCCTCAGCCCATAAAATTTACACTGGTTGGGGTAATTCAAAGTGTGTTTCTTATTTATGGATGTTTGTTTCCCAATTATACCATACTTGGTGAAAATTAGTTCATCATCATTAGAAATCAAAATGTGTAAGCACTAGCTTAAGAGGCATAATATTATCCATGGGTTAATCTTTCCTTCTATTCTATTTTTTTCCTTTCTTTTTTGAAATCCCATCCACTTCCTTCATCCCTTCATACCCTCTCGAGGGGGAATTATGCCCAAATAATTTTTTTCAAATCATATCCTTATCTTTTCATTCACTATCCCACCCCTATCAGTTGAGAATGATAAAATTATAATATCCATTATTTCATTATCTAGTTTTTCATCCTCATTTTTTTGTTTCTCATTATTTGAGAAGACATTGCTTCATATACATCTTGTAATGCCTTTTCGAATAGGGGAAAATGTATACACTCCATTTTTATCACTTCCATGTCTAAATTTCAAAATAGAATTACTTTTAATAATTACACACAAACTAATTAAAATCATCTATATATCTAACATACAAGTCTAAATTCACCTTGGGGCATCTCTAGGTGGGATAATTCACCATATTAGATCTATTCAATTATCAATCTTGCAATTTTATCTAGTTAATTATTCTAATATGATCAAGTCACTGATTTTACTTTATTAATAAAGTAATGTAATCAATTCCTCCTTCCCTAAATCATTTTTCCAATCAAATTCCCCACAGTGATTAATTAAATTGATCTTTGATTAATTGAATTAATTATTCTTCTAATTATAGTTCTATGAAAATGGAATTATAATTTCCTTTCAATTATTAGTTCTTAATTTTCCTTTTCTTTGCAAAAGGACATCTTCATTTAAAGAATCTTGAGATCTTATGGAATATTCTCTTAAGATCTCACTAATTACTAAATGAATTAATATGAAGGATTATTTTACACCCTTCATCTTGAAAACAAGATGAGTAGCCCACAATGAATATTTTTAGATATTTTAGGGGAACACTCTCAACTCTTCATCTTAGAAAGAAGATGAAGGGGCTATATTTATTATTCATGTGCTTTCTTGGGAATTATTTTCCACCCTTCATCTTGGAAACAAGATGAAGGGCCCATAATGACTCTCACAAAGATATTATGAGACGAATTCTCCACCCTTCATCTTGTAAATAAGATGAAGGTCTCATATTAATCCTTCTTTGATATTTTTAAGAGCCATCCTTCACCCTTCATCTTGATCAAGATGACAGGTTCACATTAGTGATCCATGTGTATTTTTGAGGACTCATTTACAACCATTCATCTTGGAAGAAAGATGAAAGGTCCTCATTAATCCTAATTTGTTATAAATAGACATATACTCTTTGTTATTTCACATGCTCAAGAAGCCCTCTTATTTTATCATATTAACTTGTTTATCAAAGGTCATGTTTATCAACTAAAATTCTCAAAAATATTCAAGGAGAGATTGTCCATTTGGGGCATTAACATTGATAAAGATTGCTTGGATATACATCTGATCCAAATCATACATAAATATGAGGTTTCCATTGAAGTTTTACATTGTATTGGTTTAATATTAGCATTGTTATCTTAATATTTTTATGTCCACACGGTCATAGGTGTAGATCATTAGTTATTAATGCTTCATTTGATGATTTATAAATATTGAATAAATAGAACTAATGTATTCTAGATTCTAATGACATAACTAGAATAAAAATGTAAGTATACTCAGGTGTCATAATTAAAGTTTCACATAAATGTGTTAGCAACCATTTCGACCCTAAAATATTTGCCTCGTTAATTTATTTACATAGGTGATACTATACCCCAAATATTAGTTTTACTGGAGCCAAATGAAACTCTGATTTAGTAATATGTATATGGTAAATAGGAATTCTAATATTTATGAGCTCTAAAACTAACCCAAAATAGTTTCATAGTGTTTTAAAACCAATTCAAACTTTAAATGTTTTAAATCATAGCTTCACATCTACTTAGATCTTAAAAGGTTAAATGAAAATGAGAAAAACTAAACAATAAAACTGCTTATACCCCATTTCCAAAGTGCATTATTTTTTCACAATAGGGATAACTACGTGTGGTATAGTTCATTGAATTTTAGTATGATTCATTGAATTCTAGTATGTTTCATGATTTTCTAAGAATGGTAGTGGTACTAACTTTAGCAATTAAAAAAAATCTTGAAAATAGAACTTTTCTATTTACTAAACACTCGAATGTAACTAAAATTACCTCCAAATATGGATATATATCATGAAAATAATATTTATGATGTAAAAAAAAATATATATCACTTCACCTTTATTGAAAATTATGTCAACTTTATCAACCCTCAAGTCTATGAAAACATCCTTCAAGCTTATGCAATATCATAGTAAACTATGATATTAAGTCTTGATTTCAAAGACTATAATATTGTAACATGTCTTCAACCACAATGAATGTTAAACATGCCTTAAAACAATTCAAAAAATATAACATTAAAACATGCCTTCAAACACTTATAAAAATATTTGAAGTGTATCAATATTATTAATGGTTTAAATATATTAACTTTAATAAGATGGTATGAGGATTCATGTTATTATATAGTTGATATAAAAATGAAATGATTTAAAAATTATGATGGACTAGGGGCATATGAAAGCAACCTAAAAATTAAAAAAATGGGACAAGCTCACTTTCCTATAGTCAAGATCAAACTAGTTAAATCTTATATCAACATTGAATCTCACCAATGTGCGAGCTCAAAAAGGTTAATATCCACTTTGTCATTGAATTTGGCACTTATCATTTATTTTGATAAATCTATATCCCTTGAAAAATATTGTATCCATCATTTATCACTGTTGAAATAAATCAATATAAGATGTTAAAGTGATAAAAAAAATTCAAAATCTCATCTTCCACTAGAAATGAAAATAAACTATAACTCATTCATCTTTTAATGCTCACATAAATCATGTGTTCTTATCATACATTTATCACAATTTATCATGTCTACTAATAATCACTTTAGAATTTAATCAAATTCAACAAATGACATACAATGAAATAAGTGAAATGATAATAAGTAAAACAAATTAAGTTAGCCCCCACCACGTATGATGAATTTAGTATAGTACAACAAGAATTTAAAGTGGTTTTTAAAATTTTAAGTTTTTTAAAGGGGTTAAAAAATGTAATAACACCACCTTATTCAAACCTAGTTCTACACCATCTCACACGAGACTATATTGTTTGTGCTACATATATACAAAATTACTCTACATTACTTACTTCCTGACTTGAAAATTATTTGTAACATGATCTTCCTCTTGCATCTTCATGATATTCCTTCAATAGATTTAGAAAACACCTCATTTACCATGATATTTTTTCCATTATCTAGTTCCTAAAAGTGCTTATTAGATATAATGAACTCTACATCTCTATGTGCAATATGCACACCAACTTTGAACCTTCTAATACTTTTTACTTGCACCTGTAGACATTCATATGTTTTATGTTCTAGATGTCCACATCTGAATCAAGTTCCTAGGAATTTAATTCCCATTCCTTGAACAATTATTATTCTCCATTTGGATGGTTAAGATGTAATCATTTGTGTATTATTTTTCTCAAATCCACACATTTCATCTTGTTCTTAAAAATTTGTATTGTATGTAACATTGTTGTTTCCTTTTATTTACAAGTTTCTTCCTACACCACTCCATCCTCCACATGCAAATATTACTCTTCCTCACACATTAATCTATTATCTATGGGAAAAATTATCTTTAGCCTTCAGTTCAAACTATATAAACTTGATATTTTCACTTTTATTACTTTACTAACACTTTCTCTTGCAATGACTTGTCAACACATCAATCTACCTAAGTACATGCCTCAAAGGGTGAATCAAGGTTGGGGTGGGATTGGATCATGGTACTTTGAGATATATTTTTGAATTATATCCTATTACACCATCACTAATATTAGTTTGACCTCATCTAAGTTGGTATCTATCTTTCCTCTCTATTTATGTCCTGTCCAAATTTTTAAGCTTCTTTATATCCTACAACATCATTTAGTTTACACCATATGTTTTGTATCTTTTTATCCCACATAATTTATCAACCAGCTTAATATAATTGTTATTTTTCTTTTAAAATTTGTATTATATCAACCACCTTGATACAATTCTTATTTTTTCTTTTAAAATTTGTATTGTATTAACCTGGTTGATAATATATTATGCCAACTGACATCTTCAAACTATATTAACATGGTCGATACTATGGGATTATATTTTAGGGTTGGTTGGGGTATTGGAATTTTATAAATAGAGGTTATATTTCATTTTTAATAAAATATATCACATTCATACACTTTTTTTATGCTTGTATTTATGCCTAGAGGAATTATTTGTAAGATTTATTAGTTTAGAGCCTTATCTTGAGAGTTCTTGTCTATTGGTGTCATTTAAGCTCAATAGGAGAGGTGACTATGAATTCATAAATTAAGTTATCAATGTCTTAATTTAACCATTTTAGCTCTTTAATCTACAACATCTCTTCTAAAGTTCCACTTGTGCTAAGGGAGAGATTAAAGCATTGACGGGTCTACCCCGAGGTAAGTATTTATATCCCTATACTCTTTATTTTACTTAATTATTAGATTATATGTTGTTTATATATTTTTGGATGTGAATGTGTATATCCTTGTTTAGGATCCTCCTTATACTAAATAATATGGTATAGATTTAGGGTTGCTTAGTCTTGTATCAATTTATGTTACATAGACCCCCATTTGGTTGTCCATTGCACCTTACCTTATTTATAATCACTTACCTATCATTTAATTTACTTGCATATTTATAGTCATATTTACAATAATTTACCTTTATTGAGGTATAATAAAATCTATATTATTCTATAATGGTCTTAGGCTTTTGAACCCTTTCCTCTTGACATTTAAGTTTTAGGTTACCCTCTACTAGATATATGGATGTCATTGGTCCTTACCCACTTGTTCAAGTATACACAAGCTCTTTTTTATTGAAATTATTCAATTCTTAGTCTATTGAGAGAAAAATGATAGTTAAATGTCATCCTAGCTCATGCATACATTCACTGATAAGCTTATTCAACTAGTTATATCTAAGTCATGCTCAATTCTTATAATATACCAAAACTCAACTCATTTAATTATATTTTGACCTTCTCCTGATTGAATTCACCTGATCTAATGATAATTTTTAGAAATCCTCTATATACTTCTTGACAAATAGTTATTTTTGTCATAGATTTTGTAGTCTCTTGAATAACTCCATCTAATAGTCTTTAGGAATAAGTTTACCTATCATATTCACAACCATCTAGTCCTATCATGTCATATTCTCTTTATTTCTTCTTCTTTCATTCTAAAATTCCTTCCAATATAGCACCAAATAACCCTTCAAATTGTTTGGCACAACCTTCACACATTACGGGTCACATATATCTTCAAAATCAAAGTATTATTTATATCCATGAGCCATTCAATGAACTATTACACATTTATATTCCATAAACAACTTGATATGCCCACCTTGGTTCCTCATCATATTCACAAGATAGCTATTAAGATTATACCTTCACCTACATCCATTTGATCTTCACCAACTTCATCACCTCTTATACCTTCTACATGTTATCTTTCTTATTTAGAATTTCTCTGGTTGTCCCTAAGAACAAATCCTCATTGTTTATCCTAATCAAAGACATCTAAACATGTTTTTAGAACACACAACCCATCCAAGACTTAATCAAGCCTTCCATCCATGTTGGTTACTACTACTCCTCTCTCATAAGATATTTAGGTGGCATATTTACTTTATTATCAAATTATCATCTTTTATCTCACCTCATTTTTTATCTATCCACCTTTTCATTTTGGAGAATAAGACTGAGCTTTATGCCTCATGTTCACTTCTCTTTCAACTTCCTCAAATCTTGACACTTTCAATATTTAACCCTTTTTCATTTCATTTGATGTAGTCACTCTCATGGGTCCCAATGAAGGGATGTCTTATACTATGTGTCCCTAGTGAAAATACTCATTCTATTATTATTATAGGTTCTTGGGTTCACCATAACATGATGATTACAAGGATAAATCCTAAAATTTAAGGGAGAGATTTTTAGGAAAGGAAAATCATTACTTGGTATTTAACTTTTATCCTAAGATTGTAGAGGTTTATCCAATCTGTAGTAATCTTATGACTATCTACTTTGATAGATATTTAATGGTAAACTCTGATATGACAACATAGTTACCAAAATTGCAGATAAAATACCTTTTTGTTATTCATCAATATACTAAGATTTCTAAAAGATAAAAGTAATTTACAGACATTTACATATAAATGTTATCAATTTGTGAGGTTATTATGCAATATTACCCAACTTCTAAAATTGACTATAATACCAATTAGAAGACAAAACCAATTGCATACAAAATAGTCTTGTGACACATATCATTACCTAAAGGATATATCTCACATAAGAAGTGTAGGGATAATATATTAACCATAAAATAATAAATCATCTTATAAACTTCAAATCATGAGAACTCATTACACTTTCATTCTATAAATCCAAGGATTTAATCAAAATGAACAAATACAATATTATTCAATAATTTCCAACACTATCTAGCCCATTCTACTATAATCTATAGGAATATATAATCCTGAAAATGATATTATTATAACTACAAAGTCTATACTTAGTATCCAAGTATGTCAACCTATATTTTGTTACTAAGTATTCCATGTACCTGATCCCAGTTGAAAATAGAATAAATTCATAACAATCTTTTAGGATAACCACTAACCAAAAATAAACCATGATCCCTATTCACATGGCATGTTCATAGATGTAAGTGGTTAGTGTACACATTCCCTAACTAACATCTACCTCATGACACACATATTAATGCAAACACAAAATTTGGTTTTATATTTATATCAAATAAATATTACATAAATATTATGACTATAATAGCTATAAGATTTATTGGATTATGATTTATCATATATAATCTCTAAATCATAACAACATAGTTTCTTAGATATCCATGTAATGTGCTAAGGCTCTAGACCTTGCTCCTTAGACTTACCCTTACTCTGATATGTGATAGAGTTTCTCCTAATATCTTTGTTCTTACACTTCTCTTCTAATTTATTAAACTTTCTCATATAGTCATCATGTCCCTAAGTGGTTTCACTCTAGATCCCTAGGCATAATTAACATCCTAATTTATGAATGTATAATGTATTTGAGTTAGATTTGCACCAAATCCAGGAAGCCTATCTAGGAATAAAATTTTAAGGATATTGGCACTATTGAATCCCAACTACTTGTCAAAACACTTCTAACAAAATTTTAACTTCACCAACTACCATATTTTTTAAATATTTTTTCTTTAAATAATTAGATAGAGTTTATGAAAACTAATCATAAATTATCATGTCTATACAATGGATATGTGTTGAAACCAAGTATTTTTCCACGTCTTATGTCAAAATCTTGATTTCTCAATTTTATCACACCATCCTCTACTTCGTGTGCAATGGTTATCTAACATGCAATATTAGCTCATATGGTTACATATTAACCTTTTAATTGCACCAAAATAGTGATTATGATTTTTGTAAACATGCTTTTGTACTAGAATATTGCTTGTAATTGTGCACCATGTGAAACCCTTACTCAAAACTCCTCCACAAAAATTGGAATTAGTATTCCTTAGTGGTACAATATTTCATTGAACTTAGAATATCCTACATCAATTTTTCCTATAGAATGTGGTTCCAAATTATACAATGATGTCCATGAAATGTGATTCTAATTTATGCAATGATTTTTCCATAGAATATGATTACAAGAAATGTAATGATATTTATGATGAATATATTATACCTATGTTTAGGATAAAGAGTGAGTTAATACTAATGAATGAATGATTCCAATCCAATACTATTCATATTAGCCATATCATCTCTATGATCCATGACATAGGTGACTTCCAAAATCAATTGCTTTCTCTCACTCTACAATTTATATCATGTGATGTTAATATCCATATCATCTCTATGATCCATGACATAGGTGACTTCTAAAATCAAGTGATTTCTCTCTCTATAATTTAAATCATGTGATGCTAATATGAAAAACAATTTCATCTTAGGATAACTTGTAACATAAATCATGTTCAATTATAAGTATCCAAAAGGTTTTTTCATTCTTAAGTTCTAATTTTTTGATGGACATGGAGATCCTAGTAGTCACTTAACAAATATGTACTTAATTTTTGTAAACTCCCAAATCATGGATGAATAATATTAAAATATTTTCATAAAATCTTAGAAGGAGAGGAGTGATAATGGTTTTATAGTCTTCCTAGTGGATATTTACCTTATTTTAAGAATTTAAAGAGGTTTTATTATCATATTTTTATAAGAAAAAGGTTATTGAAGTCACATTGGAACATCTCCAACGTTTAAGGCCATGATGAGGTTATTGAAGATTACATTTTATGATTTAAGATTAAATTAGATTGTCTAATATATTATCTCTCAAATTTTAGATTGAAATTTTGATTTATCAAGGGTCTTATGTCTCCACATAGGTAAATATCACTTTATAACTCCTAACCTTATTTTGAGAAACTCTATATGGATATTTTCACTTATGTTATCAGTCTCAATTATGATTCACATAAGTCCAATTCAAGTGATACAAGAGCATCGTAACCTAAGAATGAAATTACCCATAAGTATTTTGAACTAAGTAAATCATTTTTTTTTATTGAAAAGTGCATTTTATTATATAAAAACTTTACAAAATAAAATACATCTAGTCATATAAAAAAATGGGTGGAAAAGTCACACCCCAAAAACACATCGAGCTATAAAAGCCCCGAGAAAGCAGCAGAAGAAAATAGAAATTGAAAGACTCTAATCAAAATCCTTTATAAATGGAAAGATTCAAATAATATGTTTTACAAGGAAAAAGATGATATGAGTCCATTTATTTCAAATGAGAATCAACCACTTAAATTTGATATTTTCAAAGATCAATCAAGTGCTATCTTATAGACATCACTTGATAAGAATCTAATAAAATTACCTCATAATTATTATCACCCTCCCATCAAATAAAATGATTAGGGGCATTACCATTATGAAATTATCATCGTATTAATGGACATAGAGATAATGATTGTTATGTATTATGATAAAATATTGAGAAAATTATGGATAGAGGGGTCATTAAACTTGGAATAATTGACAATAGTTCAAAAAGGTCCCCTTATCCATATTCTTATACTACCCATTCCAATAAATCTAAGATATCATATAAATTTCCTCTAAATGAACCAATGGTCCCTTGGGCTTATATGAAAGGTACCACTAGGAGAATATCTTCTTAGAGTTCACATTCTGAAAGGATAGATATTTCATAGGAAGTATATATCAAGGAATGAATGGTAATTTTAGCCCTTATTAGAGGTGAATATAGATAAGTTATTAATGTAAATGATAATTAATAATGCAACACATGTATAATTTTATTTATTAAGGAATTGGGATACAATGACTGAAATTTATAGAATACACATACTTATGAGAATATCATATGGCATGTTACCATACCAATTTATCTTGGGCCTAGCATTATTATATGTAAAAAAATATTACTCAAGGTAATATTACATTAGGAAAATAATGGTTATATAAAATGGGAAAAAAATTGATAAAATTAATATGATTGTCTCCTTTAATTTCTAAGATGGTTTACTTACATATCAAAAACATAGAGAAAGTAAAAAGAATAATACAATTACATAATCTCTAACATAAGTGTGGGTATCAAAGATAAATCAATTACTTAAATATCAATAGAACATGTAAATAATATCATCGAATAAGATCATGAGAAAGAACCATTGGAAATTATGATGGGGCAACAACATCAGCCAGTTTCAAATATTTCATTAAATGATTATTTCTCACAATTTTTTTTTAGTTGTTGGCAAGATAATTTATACAAATACCATATGGTATTTGTTAGATATTCTACATATATGTGTTATTATTGAACTCCATATCAGTTAACACATTTCCATCTAACAACTAAGTAATATTAAAAGTATTTTTTTTAGATTAGTTTTTTCACATTGTAATAATAAATAGTGTTCTTTTAGAATTAATTACATAATATATTTATTTTCTTGTAAATTAAAAATTAATTAAAAACATATGACATAATATCATACATTAATTTTTCAAGTATAAACAAGGAAAATAAAAATTTAACATCACATATATCTCAAATAAGTATTTAAAATAACAATTATCAATCAATAGTTGGGTCAGGTTGCCCCTATCCCTCAATATCATCTACATCATCTCTAGACCTAGATGATGATGCACCACTATCTACATGAGGAACTCAAGAACTAGAATTAACACATCTATCCTTGTCCTCATAGATTAATAATGTACATCAAATCATACCATGCTCCTTCTATAGTCTAATGTGCTCTGAATGATGATAAAGATACTCAAAAAAATGGCCCAAATCATTGCCACTTACCACTGGTGTTGGCATCTATTGCCTCCCTAGTTATGCTCTAACTCATCTCTCTATAATCATTATAATGTAGTTTTTAACCAAAATAGAAACATGATCAAATAAGGGTGCATGCATACCCATAATTTCATCCACACACTCAAATATTCCACCTCATATTATATTGTTTAGGGCTATTCATGTCAAACTATAAATATACACATCTACAAGTCTTATCCATTACATGTCTTCTATGAAACAAACATGTCATTTACATAATTCATTAATAAATTCCAAACAAAATATGATAAAAATAAAAAAAACACATATATACTTATGGTCATCTTAATTTTTTACCTTATTTTGATTAATGAACCTTAATGATCATAAAATTTTAAACTAATTTAGATTATATGGTGTGTAACAATTAAGCATAAAATAGAATGTAAAAGTTAAAAAGTAATGTTGACACTTGCACTTGATAATTATGGAAATTAATAAGAGGGTTAAGATATTTAACATTTTACTAAATTATGCATGTCTGAGAGTGAAATCAGGTAGTAGGAAAGGTGATAAATTATGTTGTGATTCACTCAGATAAAGGAATGAAATTCTAGGCATACTTGGGTACAACAATCAATATAGAGTCAAAATTGACTGATGTTTATGACTAAATATGATAGTTTTGTCTCTATATATTTTACTTCTCTATTTTAATATATGACGTTGAATATATTTGTCTTCTATATTTGTGTGTAATCTTGAGGTCCGACAATGCACATAATAACTAGAAAATGTCTCCTTCTCTTGAAAATTTAGGTCCACTTTAGACACTAGGGTTTATCAATGAAATGGGATAAAAGGTGGGTTGATTTGAACTCAAGAAATACTCATGAATGGTTTAAAACTACCAATATATCTAGTACTCCGAAGAGGGAAGTCAAACCACATGTAATTCTCCGCATTAGATGAATGTGTACAATAGTGATCCTTGAATGTATGCAACCTATGATCTAGATTTTAATACTTGAAAAATGACAACTTTGTCTTAGGCTTGAGGTGATTCAAACTTATCTAGGTTATTCTTATTGTGATTGATGACTTAATTGGGAAGAATATGATAGTGCCTTTGAATTTTCAAGTATTTGAGTATGCATGATAGATTTATGATATCTGGGTAATAGGCTTGAACTTATTATGTATTTATATGGGATTATTTGGTACTTTATCATTCCATAAACATGTGAAACATACGTGTTAACCCATAATAAGGATTTGAATTTAAAAATTAATCTTTTCTTAGTGTGGGATAAGACCATTAGACTTGGATTAAACCAAAATTTTAAAACTATCTGATGAGTAGCCAATGACACACTGCAAACAGGGCTCTTCTACAATGTTGACAAAATATATTCTTCTAACATTTGGATAGTTTCCTAGACAGTCACATCTGGTCCTCCCAATGAGTTTCTTTATGTTGCATAGTCATATAATTTACTTGTGCATTTGTCAAATTGTTCTGGTCCAAACGAACCATTTGGAGTGCAGAACAGTTGGAAATTTCTTCAGGAATTGGGCCTCTTATATTATTATCTGCAAGAACCAAATTCCTCCAAAATCACCTGGGACTTATTATGGTTACTACCAACGTAAGCCCCCTAATCTAACTGGGATTTGTCCTTCCAACTTGTTTGCAAAAAAAAAAATTAAGCAGAGTCAGGGTCTTCAGATTTTCAAATTCTGGGGAAATTGATCCAGTCAGATTATTGAATTATAAATCCAAAATGGTCAACTTTGAGAATTGGCCCAGAGTTAAGAGAATTGTTCCTGTGATATTATGAGAAAATTGGTCAAAGCTATAAGAGAAGTTATTGCAATGCAATTGTCAAAAACCCACCATTGCAACCAGAATCACATACTCTTGAATCTGAAGGATCACACTCGTGATCACAGTCGATCAGTTGTTGTTCGCTGAGGCTCATTAACTTACCCGTCTTATTCAAAAGTTAGACTCTTCGAATGCCCCCGTCGTGCTAAACGCCCAGCACGACCCACAAGAGTCCTAGTTCTTGATCTTTGTTTATGGCACAGGCTTTACACAACAGAGCAGGTTTATGCAACAGATGCATATGACACAACTCGGCCCAAGTGCAACAGTGCCATCATTCTTTTGATCTCAGCTATTTCAACTCAATTGGAATAGCTTTCTATTTCAGTCAAGAATTCAACGAACCCACGAACCCCTCTACGCCTTCAACAGACTACAAATAGGCGCCCATTGTGGGGCTCGAACCCACGACCACAAGGTCTTTTATATAAATTTGACAATTTCCTAGTTACAGGTTATATACATCTACTCTTTTAGAATTCGGTCTCAGTGACTCACCAACGCAAAAATTAAACACTTCGTAGTTGATTCTTCATATCAAGCGCTACACAGTCATCAACAGCAAACATACATCTTCACCCAACACAAGTCTTGGATTGTTTCTCCTTGATAATAATTAACAGTTTTTCATGCCTTCTCAATAACCAATTCGATCACATTGTTTGTGGCGTGCCTTATCTTTCAATCAATGTAATTCAATATACAATTATTTTCAGTATTCAAACTGCTACATACAAAATTTTGCAATGTTCACCATATATAGTCATCTTGCAATAACACTAAGACAATTCTAAACTCTATTTACTCTTGAAGACACATAATTTTATATTTTACAAAGCACTCATAATCAATTAGAATAGAATCTTTATGCAGACCTGTAATTTTTGATGGACGCATGACCTCTTTCTCTACATTTCTCTTCTTCTATTTCTTTTTTTCTCTTCTCTCCTTCCTGAAGATCCTCATTCTCTTTCTTCTACGTACTCCTCTGTCCCTGCCTATATCAGAACAATATATATTTTGTTTTGAATGAATCTTTTCCCTAACCTCTACGCCAAACTTGGCTTAAGGGAACAAAATACAGTTTTTTTTTTTAATTACAACAAAATGCCCAGGTTGAAAGAATTTCAACCACTCCTTGATTTCCTCAACAGCCCACAATTATTTTACCTTTTTACTTTTACTAATTTATTTATTTTTACAATTACCCTTCAATTTCAACATTTAGGAGGGAAAATACAATAAATCGAATTTCGAATTTAAATATGACTTGTTCTGCAGATGCCCCTGCATCATACTCTCCCTCTAGAAACAATTTGAACCTTAGTTCAAATGAAATGGTGTCTCCATGTTTTAGCCTTTACTGTGTGCCTGGATCCCAAGTTCTTCTTGTCAATGATAATGCTTGTCTTTCCTGGTCTTTGCCTTTCATCTTGCTTTTCTTCCTCTTCTGGTATGTTCTTCTCCTCATCTCCTTCTCAGCTATAATCTCCCACTTCCACGTTTCATTTTCATATATGTCTCCAATGTTTTCATCTTCCATACCTGCATTCAAAACATCAAAAGCCACCTTAGTAGAAAAACATTGAGGCCATGAAGCCTCTTGGCTGCCTTCACATTTATGTTCCTGTTTCTTGACCAAAACTATCTTGGTCTCATTCCTTTGTTCTTGTCTTGTCTCACTCTTCCCAATGCTGCCTTCACCATGGTTTGCACCTTCCTTCATCTCTCTTGAATTACCAAACAGCTCCTCTATCATTCTCAACTCTACCTTTAGTGAGATCTCATCTATCTCACAATCTTCATCAAACTTGGGCTTATCAACCTGAAGGATTACTTGTTCCTTACTAGCCTTACTCTTCATCTCATCACTCAACACAAACTCATTCACATATTCATGTCCTATATCAAACTTAGGACCAGATTGTCTTTCATCCTCTATCATTACATTCATCCACTTTATAGTTTCTTCATACAAATCAGCATCTTCATCAACATCAGTATATTCATAAAAAATAATTGCAGTATTCATACCTTCTGTCTCCTTGCTTTCTTCAATCACTGCCTGGAGCCATCTTGTTTGTTCTGCTGCATATTCTTTCCTTTTCTCATCATCCATCCCTTTGGAAGTCTCTTTTTGCTGTACGTTAGTTCTTACAGCCACTTTCCATTCTTCATTTTCCATGAAAATGTCATTAAATGATTCAAACAAATCATTATCCCTTTCATTGCAAACAATTGTCTTACCTTTCCATGTGCTTGTGTCATTCTTCACCTTCCTCCATTGAGTTCTTGGTCTTGGTGTCTTAACACTCACATCTTCATTCTTTGCCTTCTTAGGCACCCATACTTGTTTCTCTTTCTTACCATTTCTCTTCTTAAGCCATATAGGCATTCTGCATCTATGTTTTTGTACCAGCACCTCCTCTTGCTTGGGAATTTGTTTCTTCCACCATTTAGGCATCACATATCCATGGTTAATTAGAAACTTCACTTTTCTAATTGCTTCTCTAACATGCATATCAACAGTTTCATGCTTATAAGAAGAATCAAATTTTGAACTCAACTTTACCTCATTAATGGGCTGCTCCATTTGTATGGCTTCTTGATTATCTGTCCTTTCTTTTATGCTTGGCTGTCCTCTTTCTTCTTCCTGACCATCAATGGCATCATAGAATTCATCTTCATCTCCCTTATCAACAGCAAACTCACTTCTCTCTCCTGCATATTCACTTGTGCATTTGGTGTCTTCTCCTGCACCAATTTCTTCATTCTCCAAGGCCATTCTCTTGACCTTTACAAGGCTGCTCATACCTGCACTTACCCATTCAAAAACAGCATTAATTACAAAAACAAGAGACCATAATGTCTCCATGAGTATCCTCTTAATGGACACTCTCATCTTCTCAAGTGCTCTTCCTGGCACTTCCTCTTTTCTTTCTTCTCTCTTGTTCTCCTCAATGAGAACTTTCTTCTCAACTTCTTCTTCTTGCTGCCCACTTGGCAACCTTCTTATCTTCTTGCCTCTTTGGGCTTCCCTCTTTATGGCAATCTTCATTTGCCTTCTTCTCCTCTTCATTAGGAGAACTATTGACCACTTTACCCTCTTCTTCATTGGCCATATCCATGCTTGTCTATTCAACTGCATCCAAGACTCATACTTATCTTTAACCTTAGCTAATTCTTTCTTCAAACTGGCAATTTCTTTATTAAAATCAACATTAGTCATACCTTTGATGCTTGCTTTCCTTTTGCTGCCCTCATGTGCCTTGCTGCTCTGCAATGCCTTCAACAATGCTTCCATCTCTGAGATCTTCACCCAAGTCTTTTCCACCTTGGTCTCTTGATCCCTTGTCTCACCCAAGCCTTTTCCTTGACTGGTCTTTTGACAATCTCCTTGATCTCACCTAGGCCTTTTGCATCCTAGTCTTTTGATCCTTCTCTCAATCCTGCAGCAACTCTTATACAACACTTCATCAAATACAAATCATAAATCCAAGCTTACCTTGCTTTGGATCTTCTTCTTGAGCATTCACTTGATCTTCTTCTAGAGCTTCTCTAAGCTTCTCTTCTCAATTCTGCAAACTTCATCCTTTACCTCACCTAAGTCTGTTTCACCTTAGTCTTTTGGCAAATAATCTAAGCTTCCTCTTGGATCTTCACTAAGCCTTCCTTGGCTTCTTCTCATTTTAAGCCTCAATGGCTTGGCTGCCTTTCTCTTCACCTATTGCTTCTTAAACAAAATAAAATCAAATCAAATAACATAGACTTCTCATACCTTTTCTTCAGCAGAGTCTTCTAGTGCTGTCTCTTGTTGATCTCTTTGCCAAATCCTTCACAACTACAACATCATTCCTTTTTTTTTTTTAATTCTGCAGCAATAAATTATCAATTCCCAAGAGCTTTCAAGCTCTGATACCAAATGATGAGTAGCCAATGACACACTGCAAACAAGGCTCTTCTACAATGTTGACAAAATATATTCTTCTGACATTTGGATAGTTTCCTAGACAGTCACATCTGGTCCTCCCAATGAGTTTCTTTATGTTGCATAGTCATATAATTTACTTGTGCATTTGTCAAATTGTTCTGGTCCAAACGAACCATTTGGAGTGCAGAACAATTGGAAATTTCTTCAGGAATTGGGCCTCTTATATTATTATCTGCAAGAACCAAATTCCTCCAAAATCACCTGGGACTTATTATGGTTACTACCAACGTAAGCCCCCTAATCTAACTGGGATTTGTCCTTCCAACTTGTTTGCAAAAAAAAAAAATTAAGCAGAGTCAGGGTCTTCAGATTTTCAAATTCTGGGGAAATTGATCCAGTCAGATTATTGAATTATAAATCCAAAATGGTCAACTTTGAGAATTGGCCCAGAGTTAAGAGAATTGTTCATGTGATATTATGAGAAAATTGGTCAAAGCTATAAGAGAAGTTATTGCAATGCAATTGTCAAAAACCCACCATTGCAACCAGAATCACATACTCTTGAATCTGAAGGATCACACTCGTGATCACAGTCGATCCGTTGTTGTTCGCTGAGGCTCATTAACTTACCCGTCTTATTCAAAAGTTAGACTCTTCGAATGCCCCCGTCGTGCTAAACGCCCAGCATGACCCATAAGAGTCCTAGTTCTTGATCTCTGTTTATGGCACAGGCTTTACACAACAGAGCAGGTTTATGCAACAGATGCATATGACACGGCTCGGCCCAAGTGCAACAGCGCCATCATTCTTTTGATCTCAGCTGTTTCGACTCAATTGGAATAGCTTTCTATTTCAGTCAAGAATTCAACGAACCCACGAACCCCTCTACGCCTTCAACAGACTACAAATAGGCACCCATTGTGGGGCTCGAACCCACGACCACAAGGTCTTTTATATAAATTTGACAATTTCCTAGTTACAGGTTATATACATCTACTCTTTTAGAATTCGGTCTCAGTGACTCACCAACGCAAAAATTAAACACTTCGTAGTTGATTCTTCATATCAAGCGCTACACAGTCATCAACAGCAAACATACATCGTTGGTCACCCAACACAAGTCTTGGATTGTTTCTCCTTGATAATAATTAACAGTTTTTCATGCCTTCTCAATAACCAATTCGATCACATTGTTTGTGACGTGCCTTATCTTTCAATCAATGTAATTCAATATACAATTATTTTCAGTATTCAAACTGCTACATACAGAATTTTGCAATGTTCGCCATATATAGTCATCTTGCAATAACACTAAGACAATTCTAAACTCTATTTACTCTTGAAGACACATAATTTTATATTTTACAAAGCACTCATAATCAATTAGAATAGAATCTTTATGCAGACCTGTAATTTTTGATGGACGCATGACCTCTTTCTCTACATTTCTCTTCTTCTATTTCTTTTTTTTTTCTTCTCTCCTTCCTGAAGATCCTCATTCTCTTTCTTCTACATACTCCTCTGTCCCTGCCTATATCAGAACAATATATATTTTGTTTTGAATGAATCTTTTCCCTAACCTCTACGCCAAACTTGGCTTAAGGGAACAAAATACAGTTTTTTTTTTAATTACAACAAAATGCCCAGGTTGAAAGAATTTCAACCACTCCTTGATTTCCTCAACATCCCACAATTATTTTACCTTTTTACTTTTACTAATTTATTTATTTTTACAATTAACCTTCAATTTCAACATTTAGGAGGGAAAATACAATAAATCGAATTTTGAATTTAAATATGACTTGTTCTGCAGATGCCCCTGCATCACCATCTAAGTCTATTATTAACCTATTTTGACCCCCAAGGTCAAAAGGTCAACCCCTATAGGTTGAAACTTGAGGTGTCATGTCTTAATATCTTTGTTCTAGTCCTTACCATTCCTTAATGGTCTTCAAAAGGTATTTATAAAACCTTGTTAGCATATTTTAAGGTTTATTTGACAATATTAAGGTAATGTTGTAACTTAGTCTTGTGGTGGCCTAGAAATGTCATGGTGTAATAAAGGTGAGTCCAATAAATGTCATATGTTTTTAGGTGCCTCTAAAAGTCATTTTAACCCTTCATCACTGTGTAAAAACATTTCATGCTTCTTTGGAGAGATTAAGGTTCTTTTGCAAACTTTAAGGTAGAGTTTTATAAATAAAAAGGGTGTTTTTGACTAATTCCAATGTGTGTCAAGATTCCAAAGTAAATGATCTATACAAAGGAACTTTCCAAGGTTCTTGGAGGAGTTTTATATCTTCCACACATGTCAAGATGTTAGACATTAGTCATATTCTTGCATTTAAAAATAAGGGAGTTTGAATCACTTGTACAAACTTGTGAGCTCATCTTTAGGTAAAAAATGCTACAAAAGTGTCATTTCATCTTCTACAAGTGAAATTCACATTTGTATTGTAGGTAAAAGTCTCAAGTTTGCAAAAGTTGCTTCCTTCTCTCCATTGCTCTCTTCAAAAGCTTGCAAAGGTAGATTTCAAGTGCTTGGTATGAATAGGAGAGAGAATACCAAGTCCTAAGCTCTTGACCAAATATGGGACCCTAATTAAATTGATATTTCATGCATTAGTTAGGAGTTTAAGGGTCTAAACTTTATGAATGATTTCTAAGAAGTTAAACTGGTCTAAAATTGCTTATGAATCCCATGGTCTCATTATTTCACCTCAAGATGGAAGTTTGAAATAAATTGAAGCATGAGATTATTTGAAAAATATCATCATAGGTTTGAACCTTAATTTAACAACTTCATCCACCAATTTGACATGTGTGGGAGGCCATTTGAATAAGAGAGCTTCATAAGAACCAGTTGTAGGGTTTGTACTTCAAAGTTTGAAAGTTTTGAAAACTTTTGAAAAGTTTAATGTATATAAGGTGGTGGTTACATGTTTTACATCCTATTACATTATCCTTAAATATAATTCAATATGGTTAACTATTTCATTGTTGGGGATCAACCAACAATAGATTACACTTGTGAAAGCAATAAACGCGGAATTAAATTAGATAGACAAGTAACTGAATGAGATAATAGCAAGAACAAGAGATACAAGAAACCACCCTGAAAACTTGTATTAACAAACTCTTTACAAAAGGAATACAATTGAAGAAACTTATTTCTTCCACACCTCTCCTAGATGTATAGATCTCTCACTAGATCTCTATTCCTCAAGAGCTCTCTCTCTCAAGAACAATCAACTCCAACAAACCTGGATTGATTCAATTCTGTACTATTCTTCACACACAACGAATTACGATAATTCACAATGACTACAACAACTACAATAAGCTAGGAAGATCTAATTCTACATATAGAATTAGGAGACTTAAGCATGCACTTCCAACAAATAGTTAAGCCACTTGAACAAGGGCTCTAAAAATAGTATTGCCAATAATAGAGACGCGAGCTTGAGACTACAACTCAAACTCATCATGCAAACACTCGCTTCTGTCCATGGAAATAGCTCTTTGGACACGCAGGTAATCGACGTCGGTTCCTGCTGCTTGTCTGTGACCGCCGTCGGCCGACCCTCTACCGACGTCAGCATCTCTGCAACTGTTCCTGACCGATGTCGGTCTCTCCTGACCGATGCTGGTGTCTGTGTAGACCCTAATCTGCTAATGTATGCTCCTTGGTGAAGCTTTTAGCTCCACACCCTAACAATCTCTCACTTGGAGATAAACAGCTGCACCAGTACCTGTACAGCAACATCTTCTAGCTCCTCCATCTTTAACTCAATCATGAAGACCAACAGAAGTTGAATGAAGATTCAACTTCTCCTTTGTAACTGGCTTGGTTAACATATCAGCAGGATTCCTATCCGTATGGATCTTCTCCAGCTTCAACTCACCATCTTCCAATACCTGTCGTATGAAGTGATACCTTAGCTGTATGTGCTTTGTTCTTGAATGAAAGGCTGAATTTTTAGCCAAATGGATTGCACTCTGACTGTCACTATACAATCTGCAACTCTCATGCTCCCTACCAAGCTCATCCATGAACCGTGTCATCCATATTATCTCTTTGCTAGCCTTTGTGGCTGCAATATACTCTGCTTCTGTAGTTGATAAGGCAACAACCTTCTGCAACTTAGATATCTAGCTAACCGCCATTCCACCTACAGTGAAAACATAACCTGTAGTGCTCCTCCTACCATCCAAATCACCTACCATATCTGAATCTACATAACCATGTAGAGAAGTTTATAAACCTCCATAGCACAAGTGCCTACTGTTGGTTTCTCTCAGATATCTAAGGATCCACTGAACTGCTTTCCAATGTTCCTTACCTGGATTGGCCATATACTTACTTACCACTCCCACTGCTTGGGCAATATACGGTCTAGTACACACCATTGCATACATCAAACTCCCTACTGCGAAAGAATATGGAACCTTACTCGTGTACTCTACCTCATCATATGAATTAGGACATTGTTCTTTACTCAACTTAAAATGTCCAGCCAAAGGTGTGCTTATCGGTTTAGCATCCTGCATATTGAACCGTTTCAACACCTTGTCCACATAATCTTCTTGAGACAATATCAACCTATGATTTTTCCTGTCTCTCTTAATGCTCATGCCAAGGATTTTCTTTGCTGCTCCCAAATCCTTCATAGCAAACGTTTGAGCTAATTTCACCTTAAGCTCAGAGATATCCTGCATGTGTGATCCTGCAACCAGCATGTCATCTACATACAACAATAGAATAATATATCTATCATTATCAAATCTCTTGAAATACATGCAATGGTCAGATTGACACCTACTGTAGCCATGCTCAGTCATAAACCTGTCAAATTTTAAGTACCATTGCCTAGGAGCTTGCTTGAGGCCATACAAGCTTTTCTTCAATCTGCACACAAACTTCTCCTTACCCTTGACCTCAAATCCTTCTGGTTGTTCCATATATATTTCCTCATCCAAGTCTCCATGAAGAAACGGTATCTTAACATCTAGTTGCTCAAGATGCAAATCCTCAAAAGCAACCAAAGACAATACAACCCTTATAGAAGTCATTTTAACAACAGGAGAAAAAATCTCACCAAAGTCGATACCTGGCTTTTGTGCAAATCTTTTTACTACTAATCTGGCCTTATATCTCATTTTTCCATTCTCACCTTCTTTCAACCTGTAGGTCCATCTGTTCTTGAGTGTTCTCTTACCAGCTGGCAATTCAACCAAATCCCATGTTTGGTTCTCTCTTAAGGACTCCAATTCCTCAACCATGCCACGCTCCCACTGACTCTTGGACTCCACCTGTATTACTTCTTCAAAACTCTCTGGTTCTCCACCATCAGTTAGCAATAGATAAAATAAAGAAGGAGAATATCTAATTGGAGGCTTACTCACCCTTTTTGACCTCCTGATGGGTGTCTGAGACTCATTCACAACACGCTGTCCACCCAAGTTCTCTGACAGTGACCGACCTCGGTCACCTCCAGTCCTGTTATTGGCCGACGTCAGTTCTACCTGACCAACCTCGGTACCTGTCCTGTCGACGTTGGTCTCTATACGGTCGACTCTGGTTTCTTTACTGCCGACGCCAGTTCCTACCCTGTCGACGTCGGTCTCTGTGTTTTCCTGCAAGTGATTATTTCTTTTTCCTGCGAGCTCATCTTGGACTTTCACCTCATCCAATTGACCATTGCTCTGCTCAGATTGATTCAGCTTCCTTAGCTGATCACAATACATCACTCTTTCGTTGAAAACAACATCACGGCTCCTGATTACCTTGTTAGTTTCTAGATTCCACAATTTGTAACCAAAATCATCTGAGCCATAGCCAATAAACGTGCACCTCATAGACTTAGCATCAAGCTTCTTTCTATTTTCTTTATTTGTGCATAAAGGCTTCACAACCAAAAACTTTGAGATATGAGAGATCAACCTTTTTACCTGTCCATGCCTCTTCTGGAATACCACCATCCAGAGCTGTAGAGGGTCCTCTATTAATCAGGTACACTGCAGTGTCAACAGCTTGTGCCCAAAACTGTAAGGGCAAACCAACATGCAATCTCATACATCTTACACACTCCATTATTGTCCTGTTCATCCTTTCAGCAATTCCATTCTGCTAAGGTGTCCTTGGAATCATCTTTTGCTTGTGGATTCCATGCATGTAACAATAATCTCTGAACTTATGACTGCAGAACTCACTGCCATTGTCTGATCTCAGGCACTTTAATCTTTTACCTATTTCATTCTCAACCATAGCTTTCCAAACTTTAAAAGTCTCAAATACATCATATTTTCTCCTGATACAATAGATCCATACCTTCCTTGTAGCATCATCTATGAAAGATACATAGTATTGTGATCCTCCAATGGAAGCAACCTGAGCCGGTCCCCACATGTCTGTGTGAACAAGCTCCAACTTATGCCTCTTCTTAGTAGACCCAATCTTGAGGAAACTAACCCTTTTCTATTTTCCAAATACACAGTGCTCACAAAACTCTAGATCTATGCCTTTTAAATCTAAAAGCATACCTTTGGATTTAAGAATTGACATCCCCTTCTCACTCATGTGGCCAAGCCTTGAGTGCCACAATTTAGCATCCACATCTGAAGTAGATAATACAGAAGGAGATTTGTTAGTAACACAATTACACAAATAGAGAGTACCTTCTCTCTTACCTTTGGCCATAACAAGTGCACCCTTGGTCACCTTCCAAGATTCTACTATGAGAGTTACTGTACAACCCTCATCCCCTAACTTTCCTACAGAAATTAAATTTCTTTTCAAGCTAGGAACATGCATCACATCTCTCAACACCCATGTGTTGTTATTCTGCATCTTCAGCTGCACTTTACCTTTGCCAATTATTTTACAGGGCTCATCATCCCCTAGATACACTATTCCAAAATCTCCATGGATATAGTCACTAAAATATTCCCTGTTAGGGGTAGCATGAAAAGATGCAACACAATCTAATACCCAAGATTCTATATTATTATGCAGAGAGAAAATTAAAGCATCTTGTGCAATACCTGCAACCTTGGCTTCTTCCTTTCCTTTGTGCTGGTTGTCCTCCTTAGGCTTTGACCAACAATCTCTGCTTATGTGCCCCATCTTTCCACAATTCCAGCATTGTGGCTTTCTGCCATTTCTGGATTTAGATATGCCTTTCCCCTTAGATTTGGATCTTGATTTGCCTTTCTTGCTCTTCTCTTTCTGCCTTCCCCTACTCTCAAAACTTAAAGCGTTCCCAGATGTCTCTTCTGTGCTTTTCCTGTGAATTTCCTCATTCAAGATAACACTAACAACATCCTCTACTTTCAAAATATTTGATGCAGATGCAGTATTACTTACTGCCATTACTAAGCCATGTCAGCTTTCAGGCAAAGAACATTTTATCAAAAGAGCTTTTATTTCATCATCAAACACTATATTGTCTGAACTTAATTGATTCACAATTCCATTGAAATCATTCAGATGAGTAGAAACAGATCCACCTTCATTCATATGCAAATTAAATAACTACTTCATAAGATATACCTTATTGGAAGCTGAGGGTTTTTCATACAAATTTGCTAACGTAGTCATCAACTCTACCGTAGACTTTGCCTGTGATAGATTAGATATCACAGTGGATGCTAGACTCAGTCTTATAGACCCCAGAGCCTTTCTGTCAAGAACTTCCCATTCTTCATCCTCCATGTCTTTGGGCTTCTTTGCAACCCCACCTAATGGTAAGTAGAGATCTTTCTGATACAAATAATCCTCTATCTGCATTCTCCAGTGTTGGTAATTTTTGCCATTGAATTTTTCCATTCTTAGTTTACTTTCATCTGCCATTGCTTCTCCCACTCAAACAGAAATCCCTGCAGAAACCCCTGTGAGAACCTGTAATCAATACACACTACACAGATCTGAACCACCTGTTAGTGAACCAGAGCTCTGATACCAATTTTTGGATATCAAGCTCTGAACTTGCAACCACGGCTCTGATATCACTTGTTGGATATCAAGCTCTGAACTTGCAACCACGGCTCTGATACCACTTGTTGGGGATCAACCAACAATAGATTACACTTGTGAAAGCAATAAACACGGAATTAAATTAGATAGACAAGTAACTAAATGAGATAATAGCAAGAACAAGAGATACAAGAAACCACCCTGAAAACTTGTATTAACAAACTCTTTACAAAAGGAATACAATTGAAGAAACTTCTTTCTTCCACACCTCTCCTAGATGTATAGATCTCTCACTAGATCTCTATTCCTCAAGAGCTCTCTCTCTCTCAAGAACAATCAACTCCAACAAACCTAGATTGATTCAATTCTATACTATTCTTCACACACAATGAATTATGATAATTCACAATGACTACAACAACTACAATAAGCTAGGAAGATCTAATTCTACATATAGAATTAGGAGACTTAAGCATGCACTTCCAACAAACAGTTAAGCCACTTGAACAAGGGCTCTAAAAATAGTATTGCCAATAATAGAGACATGAGCTTGAGACTACAACTCAAACTCATCATGTAAACACTCGCTTCTATCCACGAAAATAGCTCTCTGGACACGCAGGTAACCGACATCAATTCCTGCTGCTTGTCTGTGACCGCCATCGGCCAACCCTCTGCCGACGTCGACATCTCTGCAACTGTTCCTGACCGACGTCGGTCTCTCCTGACCGATGCTGGTGTCTGTGTAGACCCGAATCTGCTAATGTATGCTCCTTGGTGAAGCTTTTAGCTCCATACCCTAACATGCATACCAGTCCTCTTTATGGTATTAATGTTCCTAGCAAGAAGATAATATCTTAAAGTTGCCTGCATAAAGTGAGTTTAAAAGGTGTGATATTGCATTGTTAAGGTTGTATGAGGGTATTTAAATCATAATTAATATGATGGTAAATAAATAATTTTTTTCATGTCTGGAAGGTCAAACCTATATCATGAAAAAAGTTATATGCATTGAAATACAAACCTACATGTCTATCTAGACTTGTAGGCCTCTTTAACATATAAAATGCAATAATTTTGAATTAAAAATGAATCCTTGAAGAGTATTCAAGATTTATAGTGGATAAAATTCAAATATATGACCTTGGAAAGAATTAAAACTTAGTCACACAATCAGGGGATACAATCAAGCCTATGTGAGGACATTGAGAGAGAGCATGCAGGATATGCATTAGAATAAGATATGAACTAGTAGACAAAGAATACAAAAGATGTTTGAATATGTATCAAAATTTTAAATGACCTAAAAATTTAAAATTTTCATAGAGTGATGTTATACTTTCAAAATGTAATTAAAAATCTAAATTCAACCTACATGTTTGCTTAAGCAATTCAAGTTGGTTTCAAGCTTGAAAAAAGGATACAAATGCATGATGATGGTGGTGGAGTTTGGGTGATTGAATGGAAAAGGTATAAGTATTAATTAAAGATAAAAATATACCTAAAAAATATTAGAGAGATGACCAAACAAAACACACTTCAATTTTACATACACTCAACCCATAACCACACAATCAGGCCTATGTGTAGGCTTGTAAAGAAGTTTGGGTTCTTGTGAGAAGATGTAATGTTCATATAAAATATAAGGTTTTCATGATTAAAATAATGGGGTTAATAATTTAAAAAAATTAGGAGTCTCAATAAAGAGAAATACATGGTCTATATTCTTGGAGAAACTCAAAAATCAATCAACATGCCAATGAAGACCTGTAGGCAAAGTTCTCAATCCTTAGTGACTTGAGGACTCTCTATAATTTTGTGATAAAATTGTGATTTTTGAAGGTTAGTATTGAATATGAGAACCTTCTAGGTGGTAATTAATCCAAAAAAACATGTTATGAAGCTTTGAATCCCTTCAATAGGAAGGAAGATGACCAAAATAAATCCATTAACCCTGAAGTCATACAATCATAACTAGCACCAAACAAGCTTGTGTGTCTCAAAGTGGTGAAAAATATTATTTTTAAAGTTAATATAAGACATGAAATACATAACTATGTGTATAATACTATACTTTAACACTCCAAAAAGATCTAAACTGCTTAGTAGTAGAGAAAATCTCAAACATAGTCAGGGAGGGTAATTTACATTAGATGGCTTGAGAACCCTAGACATGTGTATAACAAGTCTGTAGATACTTTAAATATTTGGAAAATAATATTATAATATGTTAGGATAGGTGTTACAGGTCTCATATAAGTTTTTGGATACAATATCAACCAAATTCACATCTTCTACACTCAAATTATCTCTTTAAACCTCACTAACATAGTCTGTTAACCCAAGAGGCTGTCAACTTTGTTAGGATCCTCCTTAGAGTATAATTGATTACTTTTGTATAAGCAACTAAACACAGAATTTACCCAGAAGTAATAAGTAACTAGAAATCAGAAATAGCATAGAATAGGTGATATGAGAAATAATACAATCTGTATTAACACTCTTCCAGAAGGAAATACAATGAAGAAATATCTCTCTTCCCACACCTCTTGGGTGTACAGTAATTCTCCCTCAAGAGTTCTCTCTCTCCATCAATTACAAACAACTCAACACTGAGTTGTTCCCTCCACTAGTTAGTGACAATCAACCCAATGGTTGTTGTTGCCTACTACCAGTACCGCCGTACAGTAGATCTAATTGACCTTGCTCACCAAGCAGACCTTCTTGATCTTGCACACTTACAGATCTAACTGATCTTGCTTACCTGTAGATCTTCCTGGTATTGCACTCTTGTAGACCTTCTAGATCTTACACTTGAGGATCTAATCCTTTAGTCCTTCATTATAATACAGCCCCATGGGTCTCTTAAATAGATCCCAAACTAAACAATAATTAGAAACGCATACTCAAGACTAAAATTAGTCTTTACATGCAAACTGACTATTCTCCTAAAATTATCAATTCTAATTCTAGAAATGCCACCTGGAAATGCACAGGTGATCGACATCGGTTCCTATCTGACTGATGCCAGCTGACCCCTAACCTATGTCGGTTACTATGTAGCTAGAGATAACTAATGTCGATTGGCCTGAACGACGTCGGTTACTTTGTAACTCAGCAACCTCCACATTTGCATACCTGTGAAGCTTTTAGCTCCACAACTTAACAATCTCCCACTTGGAGATAAATAGCTACACCTGTACCTGTACCTGTATAACAACATCCTCTAATTTATTTCTGGCTTGTATCTCCATCTTCAAGTTCAATCTTGAAGACCAACAAAATTTGAATGAAGATTCAACTTCTCTTTTGTTCCTGGCTTTGTTAACATATCTGCAGGGTTCTTATCCTTGCTATCCTCTGTGACTACAACAACCTTCTACAACTCTGAAATCTAGCTAACTGTCATTCCACCAATAGTGAACACATATCCTGTGGTGCTTCTCCTACCATCCAAGTCACCTACCATATCCAAATCTACATACCCATGTAGAGAAGTGTTTGACCTTGCATAGCATAAATACCTGCTACTGGTCCCTCTCAGATATCTAAGAATCCACTGAACTACTTTCTAGTGCTCCTTCCCTAGATTGGCCATAAACTTGTTGACAACTCCCACTGCTTGGGTAATATCAGGTCTATTACATACCACGTACTCAACCTCATCATGTGATTTAGGACACTGTTTTAAGCTCAACTTTTACTATCCAGCCATAGGTGTGCTTACCGGTTTTGCATCCTGTAAATTGAACCTCTCCACTACCTTATTCACATAATCCTCTTGAGACAAAATCAACTTGTGATTTTCCCTGTCTCTAGAAATACTCATGCCAAGGATTTTCTTTTCTGCTCCTAAATCCTTCATGGCAAACATCTGAACTAATTTTACCTTTAGCTCAGTAATTCCCTGCATGTGTGACCCTGCAACAAGCATATACACTACATATAGTAACAAGATAATGTAGCTAATATTATCCAACTTGGTAAAATAAACACAATGGTCACATTGACATTGACTAAAGCCATGCTTTGTCATAAACCTGTCAAACCTCAAACACCATTGTCTTGCAGCTTGCTCAAGACCATATAACCTGGCCTTATGTCTCACCTATCCATTCTCTCCTTTCTTTAACCTGTAAATCCATTCATTTTTTAGTGCTTTCTTTTTAACTGGCAACTCTACCAAATCCCACATTTGGTTCTCTTCAAAGGAATCAATTTCCTCATTCATGCCATGCTCCCACTATTTCTTGGATTCTACCTGCATTGCCTCTTCAAAACTTCCTAGTTTTCCATCATCAGTGAGCAATAAGTAGTATAAAGAAGGGGAATAATGAATTTGAGGTTTACTTACCCTTTTGGACCTCCACATGGGTGTTTGAGACTCATTGATAGCTTGTTGTCTGCCCAAATTTTGTTTTAATAGTGACCGATCTCGGTCATCTTTGGCTGACCTCAGTCTGCACCCAACTGATGTTTATTCCACTTGATCACCGACATCAATTTCCTAACTGATGTCAATGTCCACCTACCTGACATCACTGACTTTGGTCTCCACCAGATCAATGTCGGTTCCTGCCTAATTGACGTCAGTCTCTGCCTGACCGATGTCGGTGTTTGTGTTTTCCTGTGAGTGATGATTTTTACCCGTGAGCTCATTTTGGATCATAACCTTGTCCAAATCAACATTGCCCTACTCAAAATTATTCAACCTCTTGAGCTGATCACTGTCCATCACCTTCTCCTTGAAAACCAAGGCTTTCTAGTTCTTAACATTTGACTTAAGAACATGCATTCCCTTCTCACTCATGTGACCAAGCCTACAGAGCCACATCTTTACATCTACATATGAAGTAGATAAAACAGAAGGAGAATCAGTAATACAAGTAGATAGATAAAGTGTACCTACTTTCTTACCTCTTGATAATACAAGTGCACCCTTGGAAACTTTCCAAGATACCGTTGTGAGAGTTACTATGCAACCCTCATCACCCAACTTTCCTACAAAAATTAGACTCCTCTTTAGGATGGGAACATGCATGACATCCTTTAG
The DNA here is from genome assembly GCA_037957365.1 of Torreya grandis. Classification (NCBI taxonomy): domain Eukaryota; kingdom Viridiplantae; phylum Streptophyta; class Pinopsida; order Cupressales; family Taxaceae; genus Torreya; species Torreya grandis. The sequence goes on along the minus strand of JARHVA010000137.1, from coordinate 1,395,064 downwards.
CACCCATATGTTGCAAGTCTGCAATTTCAGCTGCATTTTCCCTTTGCCAACAATTTGACAAGGCTCACCATCCCCTAAATGAACTTTTCTAAAGTCTCCATGGACATAATCATGGAAAAATTCTCTATTTGGGGTTGCATGGAAAGAGGCACCAAAATCTAAAACCCAAGATTCTACTTTATCTAAGGAAAATATAAGAGCATCTCATGCAACAATACCTGCATCATTTGCTTCTTTATTTCCTTCATGCTAATCTTCTACCAACCAACAATCTTTCTTTACATGCCCTTTCTTTCCATAATTCTAGTAGGTTATACCTCCATTTCTAGATTTGGATCTACTGCCTATCTTTGACCTTGATTTCCCTTGCTTGCTCTTCTCTCTTTGCTTTCCCCTACTTTCAACACTTAAATCATTCCTTGATGTTTACCCTATGCTTTTCCTACGAATTTATTCATTCAAGATTACACTAACAACATCATCAACTTTCAAGATATTTGAAGTAGACGCAGTATTACTAACTGCCATTACCAAGCTATGCCAACTTTCAGGTAAAGAGCATAAGATTAAGAGAGCCTTAATTTCATCATCAAAAACTATATTGACTGAAATTAACTAATTTACTAATCCATGGAAATCACTAAGATGACTATATATAAATCCACCTTCCTGCATTTACAAATTAAATAATTGCTTCATAAGAAATACCTTATTCGAAGCTGAGGGTTTTTCATATAAATTTTCCAAAGATTCCATTAACTCTACCATTGTCTTTACCTGTGATAAGTTGGAAATCACAGATGATGCCAGGCTCAACCTTATAGTTCCAAGAGCCTTCCTATCAAGAACATTCCATTCTTCATCTTGCATATCTGTGGGTTTCCTTAAAACCCTACCCAATGGTAAGTATAGATCTTTCTGATACAAATAATCTTCTATCTGCATCCTCCATAATTGATAATTCTTGCCATTGAATTTTTCCATTCTTAGCTTACTTTCTTCTGCCATTGCTTTACTCCCACTTAATCAGAAACCCCTGAGAGTGAACCTGTAATCAATAAACACTAACCCACTCTGATGAACCAACTCTGATGAACCTGCTAACCTAGCTCTGATACCAAACTACTAGGATCCTCCTTAGAGGATAATTGATTACTTTTGTATAAGCAACTAAACACAGAATTTAACCAGAAGTAATAAGTAACTAGAAATTAGAAACAACACAGAATAGGTGATACGAGAAACAATACAATCTATATTAACACTCTTTAAAAAGGAAATACAATGAATAAATCTCTCTCTTCCCACACCTCTTGGGTGTACAGTAATTCTCCCTCAAGATTTCTCTCAATCAATTACAACCAACTCAACACTGAGTTGTTCCCTCTAATAATCAGTGACAATCAACCCAATGGTTGTTGTTGCCTACTACCAGTACCACCATACAGCAGATCTAACTGACCTTGCTCACCAAGCAGACCTTCTTGATCTTGCACACTTATAGATCTAACTAATATTACTTACCTGTAGATCTTCCTGGTCTTGCACTCTTGTAGACCTTCTACATCTTACACTTGAGGATCTAATCCTTTAGTCCTTCATTACAATACAGCCCCATGGGTCTCTTAAATAGATCCCAAACCAAACAATAATTAGAAATGCAGACTCAAGACTAAAATTATTCTTTACATGAAAACTGACTATTCTCCTAAAATTAGCAATTCTAATTTTGGAAATGCCACCTGGAAACGCATAGGTGACCGACGTCGGTTCCTATCTGACTGATGCCAGTTGACCCCTAACCGATGTCGATTACTGTGTAGCTGGAGATAACTAATGTCGATTGGCCTGACTGATGTCGATTACTTTGTAACTTAGCAACCTCCACATTTTCATACCTATGAATCTTTTAGCTCCATAACTTAACAAACTTTTGCGTATAGCTATTAGGAAAATATGAATGATGTCTAAGGATATTATGGGTGGTTATAAAGCAAAAATTGACCCAATGGAAGAAAGAGGCCTTAAAATGTATTTTGATGGATTGAATTGACAATTTAATGACTTTAATTACTCTAAAAACTCCCATGTACACCTGAATAATACACTTTATAGCACATTTGAAGGTACAGTTATATGGAACTGGGTTAAATACATAGTTATAGGCATGTTTATGCATATACGGGGTATGGATTGACTCCCAAATCAAGTGCATAGGTATATTAATAATTTAAAAATATCCTAAAACAATTAACATACATTTTTAGGCATTTAAAATAGGTACATGAGATTTAAAAGTTTCCAAGTTGGCCAAAAAGGGAGAAATGCATTATTTTTCAAGTTAAATGGCCTACCTACAAACCTATTGAACACTTCAAGAGACCTCCCTTCAACATTTTAAGTTTATCAATGATGTTTTAGGTCTTAAAAAACTACTTACAAGAACTAGAGTCTTAAAATTTCTTGACAAACACTCCAACTTTCTATCATGCCTGCATAAGTGCCTAGACTAGGGTTTTTGACCATTTCATGGTTCACCCATCTATACATGGTCTTAGGGATTGAAAATTTTCATGGATCATGGTATTAGCTTGAGAAATTTAATCATATTATTTTACTTAGTTTCACATTTGTGGGAGTGATTTTGGGCCAAAACTCAGTTTCTAGGCAAGGAGGCATAATTGAGGAGACTAAATAAATAGCAAAAAAAAGACACTTCTACTCATAGTCAACACATGAAACTTGGAATGGAGATGTAAGGGGATAATAATTACTCAAAAATATATTTATTTTCCTAATATCCTTCATAATTTATTCTACACAAGGAGGTTTACACATTTTTAGGGCTACAAGGAATGAGGCTAAATGAGAGCTTTTGATTTAAAACAAAGTCTTAGAGAGTGTTTGAGACTTCAAAATGAATTTTTCCAGGTATGGTATTATTTTAATAGGACATACATAGAGAGATAATACCTTCATGAGGACAAACTCAATATTTGACACTTGTAAGCAAGATTGGCCTAGTTAGACAAAGGGGTTTCAAGATACCTAAGGAGTTACTTGATGATTGCCACTGAGATGTCAGTTGGGAGATATTATAAAACTAATGAAAGGTTTCAATAATAGATCTTGCATGTAACTCAACATGCCTTCATATTTAAGAGTGCCACTTATCCATTCACAAGCTAAGATAAAAGATAGTTTTGAAGAGCAAAGCAAGGTGTTAAGTAAGTTGTAAACTCCCATGCCACTTGGAAGAGAGGAGTATCTTCAGGAGAACAACACTTGTAATTAAGGACCTGATGAGATAGTTTCACAACTATCTTCTTACTTGTAAATCATGAGACACTTGTCATCTCTCACTCATATTCCCTTCTCTCCTCCTCTCCTTTTTTCTATAAATTTAGCCCTGATGGGTTTTTTCTATATCCTCCACTTAGGTATGACAAAGCCCTACCCATTTGAAAGCATTTGTTCAATGATAAACTTTTTATGTTACCTCTTCCTTTGATTGGTTAAATGTGTGTGCTTGATTAGTTGATCTTATCACATGATTAACTTTACTTTCTTGGTATGTTATCCTTATCTAGCATTCATGTTTAGTTTGAACTCCTTTTTGTAGGTCTTATGAAGTGTGAAAGGTTTAGTGAGTTGTCTTTTCATTAGTGTCATCTCATGACCTCTTGACTAGTCCTCCTAGCCCAAGTGTAGATTAATATTAAAAATAAATTTATTCCATGTGTTATTAGATAAAAACCCAAAATAAGCATAAAGGAAAAAACATGCTAATCCTACTCCCTCAAGGGGTGTTACTAAGGAAATCTAAGAGATATTTAAGAAAGGTATATACCATCAAACCTTCCCAATAGCATCCATCCTTACAAGAGTGACCAAAAAGCATGATTTTCTCTATATTTGGTCTTCCAAGTCTACATCAATGAAGAGTATAATGCTCCTCCATCATTTACTATTGCACCAATGAATTAGGCTCACAAGATTTTGTCTATGTTGTGCAAATAGGTGCAGCTTTTCTATTACAATTTTTTCATAATAAGTTTTTATAACTGAAAATTGTTTGATCAATGGTGAGACCTTGTATTTATAGCCTTCTAGACTAACCCCAATCTAAGTGTAGTTAGGTTTGGGTTTACCCTAGTTAAGTTTAGGTTAACCCCAATTAAGTTTAGGTTAACCCTAGTTGAGTTAGGGTCATGTGGGGAGACAAGTTAAAATGATTATGTCCTCCACTCAAATCCTAATATTTTCTTGATATTTTGAATATTTGAGTTATGAATTTCTAATAAATAGATATTCCATATTGTCCATGAAATCTCCACTTAAGCTCTTAATTTGATTTAATTTACTTAAGTGACTTTGCTTAATTTTATACAATTCTTTATTAATTTAATCAGATTGGTCAAAATGTTAATTTACTAAGTTTTAATTTGAATGGAGTAAAATTAGAATAAGGTTTTAGTTGTGTACGGTGTAATAACCCAGTTAGGGTATTATGGATGTAAAATAATACATACAAGTGATGTGTGCTACCAAATTAGAAGAATTTAGTGGTCTAGGAAATTATTTTGCATGGTTGTAATTTGAATCAAAATGATTTAAGAAAAGATGATAATCACAAAAAATGCATTGCCCCATTCAGGGATACATTAGCATAAATCATCACCTATATATGACAAGTTCAAACCTTTTAACATGTTTTAGTGATTTTGGACCAAATTGTGCATTATCACAGAATATTTATTAGATTGATAATTACATCATAATAGTGATAGGAATTAGATGTCTATATTTTCCCCCTATTTGAGAAGGCATGGTAAGACCTTCAATCAAAGCAACATCTTTTCAAAGAATGAAAAGGTAACTATAATTAGAAGAAATAAATTCTATTCCCATTTTTTTGTTAAATTTTGCATGAGTTATGACAAAATAGGGTTATAAAAATGCCCCAAACATCATTTGGGCAGCCCATGATTCCCCCTTAAGGGAAAGATTGAAAATTTTATAATATTTGATGGGTTAGGCCCTTGATCAAAATATAATAATCACATCAATTTCAAAAATAGATGTTTAAAAATGGAGAAATTAGAAGAAAGTAGGAGGAAAAATAAATCAAAGGGGCTAAAATAGTAGCCCAAGAGAGACAAAATGGAGCCATTATAGGCCTAGGGGTGAAAATTTTGATAAAATTACTATATTTTGACCCTGAAGGGTAAAAATAGTTCATTTTCACCCCTAGCTATAGTAAATTCATATCTATGAGATTTTTATGTGAGAGAGCTGAGAAGAATGGCCAATATCCCACACTACCATCACCTTAGAGAGCACATGAGAGAGTATCAATGGCCATCGAGGAGTGGACCATCAGTAGGTACCTTCTTTTATATTTAATTTTATCATTTATTGCATTTATTATGCATAAAAAGTAGGTAATTAAGTGATCCTTCCATTTTCTCAATTTGAAAAATGGCAAGTTTACACGTGAAAATGGTGGAATCACCACAAAATTGGTGATTTCATAGACCTTTTGGTAATATCATGGGTAAAAATGTCAAGATCACCTAGACATCGGTAAATGCACATTTTTGGGTGGAAATCACCCTATCAAATGGATAAATCACAAAGATTATCAAGATCACCTTGCCATTTAGTAGGAATGACCTATAAAATGGTGGGTTTATGTCCTATAGTAGGATCACCCTGTGAAGTAATGAGAATGACCTGATAAATTGTGAGATCACAAAAAATAATGGAGATAACACCAAAATAAGATATAATGGAGCCAATAGGAGATTAATCTAGGCCCAACATTAGAAGAGAGATAGAGACCCATGGAGTATTATTCTAAGCCTCAAAATTAGAATAATTATGAGAATAATAGGAAAGATAATGGACCTAATACCCTATGTTTGATTTTCAAGAGTGATTTGGATTCATCACATTGTAGGATAAATACTCCCTAGCTTTAAATTGACAGGAACTCATGATGGTCGAGCTTATGGGAGTCTTGGTGGTAGTAGATCTATATCACCTAGCATGATTTCTAGTGATTCAAATAGATAGAGCATATTTATCAGCACTTGCTAAGATGTGGCACTTGAATACCTCTACATTTCATCTACTAAATGGGGAGGTTATTATGACATTGGAGGATGTACACCACATTCTATGGGTGTTGATACAAGGACCCAAGATTACTTAGATGGCAACGAGATGATAGGCCATGTTAGAAGAGATGATCAAGCCATTGGACCTAGAGATTATGGATGACTATATATATGTAGATGCACTAGAATAATTAACATGGATCTTAAAAGATAGAGTAGGATAAGGGATATTTCCCTAGAGGTGGTAGTATCTATAGCTCTTATCAGTGGCCTTCTACTATCGAATAAGAATGGATGATTATTTTCATTTGGTTTGATCAACATGGTGTAGGAAATGTTTGATCAACTTACATAGTTTACCTGAGGACTATTAATCCTAGATAAGATATACAAGGATATACAAATGATATCATATCATTGAGGGTCAAACATAGGCCATAGTACATTGTTTTAGGTATGAGCATGGGAGCACATAACCATTGCACAATTGGTAGGGATGAGATACTATAGACGATCAGAGGATCCCTTAACTTAGGGATGGTATATATTATGTGTGGAGCTTGATTGTCATCCAGGATCAAAAATTAAAATTCTAATGTTATTTCAACCAAGTTTGGATCCTATTCTTTGAATCCCTCATGGTGTGGGGGGTCGCCTTGTTAAATTGTAATTTTGTAGTCAATCTAAGCCATTGATTAAAGGTTTCTAGATCTGATGGTAGATGTTATGTTTAGTTTTTTTTCACCCTAAAATGTATTGATATATGTTTGAGATGCATGATTATGGTAGAGGATGAAAAATTGGTACATAGAGTGGAGGCAAAAAAGGTAGAGAGGTGTAACAGGGTTTGTTATAGGATTTTGTTTCTCCCTTATATTGTTGAAAATAATATACTAGACAAGTTTGGTGGATGTAGCCCATTTTGGGTGAACCATGTTAAATATAGCATCTCCTATTATATGTATGTTTATGTTTATTTTCAAAATGTTTGATTAATTCATTTCATAGTTTATCTTGAATGCGATTTGGAGATATATCTGGGTTTTAATTTATCCTAACAAGTGTTATTATAGGAAAGATTTTTTTTACATAATTTTAAATCACAAGAAGAAAAGAGTTTGACCTCGAGTGGGAGCTATGGTGGATGAAAATAAATATAAGGTGGAGAATTTTAATGGATAGAACTTTGGATTGTGGAAGATGCAGATGGAGGATTACATTTACTAGAAAGACCTCTATTTACTATTGGGAGGGCAAGTCAAGAAGCCATCGATAATGTCAAATGAAGATCAGGAACTATTGGATCAAAAATCCCTTAAAACCATATCGTTGTGCCTTGCATCTTCTATAGCATTCAACATATCATAATAAAATACAATATAAGGTATTACTAGCACATTAGGTAAGTTATATGAAAAACCCTCTACCTCAAATAAAATATTTTTGATGAAAAAACTATTTAATATGAAAATATCTGAAAATGGTTTAGTAACAAATCATTTAAATGATTTTAACATGGTTATTAGTCAGTTACATTTTGTAAATATTGACTTTGATGATGAAGTTAGGGCTCTTCTTATTCTTTGTTCCTTGCTTGAAAGTTGGAATAGCTTGGTAATGGTAGTAAGCAACTATGTGTCTAACAATGCCAAACTAAACTTTGAAGATGTGGTGGGTGTTATCCTAAGTGAGGAAATGTGAAGGAAAAGGACATGTGAAACATCCATATATGTAAATGCATTAACAGTAGAGAATAGAGGAAGGTAGATGAGTAGAGGAAGAATATAGGAAGAGGAAGGTAGAGGATGGTATCTAATAGGGATAGGTATACAGGGACACTTGGGAGACTTGCCTTATTATCAGTGAGATATAGATGAGATGGAGAATGGGGACGTTATTTAGCACCCCTATTTAGGGACATAGTGTTTATGGTGGAGGATTTGTTTATGATTGGGTATATGATCAGTTCATGTTATATCATAGGACACCACAACTATACAGTGGAGAGGTACAAGCCAAATTAAGTCCAATGGTAGTTAATCATGCAATAAGATGTCCCAAAGGGTCCACACTACTCTGTATATGTGACTAGGGAGATCAAGGAGTAGTGTCCATTAGTGCCCATGGCTGAGACAATTATTGACTATGGTAGGGTGGTTCATATATTATGGGATTGTGTTAAAGGGGTTCTAGATGTAGGGGTCATCAATGCTTATGCCACATAGTGGATTAGGGTGAGACCTATCTAACTAATGAGGCCATTGCCCTAGTATCTAGTCCTAAGCCAAAAGTGGGTGAGGATGAGAAGAGATTAGGGATAGGCCCCAACATAGTGACAAGGACAAGTGCTTGTATATCTAGTGATCCCATATTCTATACCATTATAGGTAGTACAAGATCAAGCACATCAGGGTCCAACAAAGCATATAGAGATGGTCGATCTAGTTGGATAAGATGTGGATATGGGGGATGTCCCAAGTGGTGATGAGGGCCATGGGATAGGCATAGGAGAGGTAGATACCTATAACACAAGTGTAGATATAGGTACAAGTTTAACATGGGTAGGGATTTCTAGAATAGGGAGGTCTATGAAGGACCAAGCTTTGATAGGTAGACTCTAGAGGGAGATTACTACATGCCTCTTAGAGATTATAGGTTTACAAAGCACTATGGCTAGGTTACAGGCATATTTGGCAATTACATAGGGGAGATTACTAGGTTACAGGGGCTTATTATATCTAGATATGTAAAGATTATTGGTTTTAGAGGATAGGTGGCATAGTTGATAGGGGTTCAGGCCTAGTTAGCCACATGAGATTTGGAATTTTTAATAGTGGTTGGTGAGAAATATTTTTCTCGGGGAGAGAGGGAAAGATTGACCTCCTATATAGAGAGGTTGATGAAGGAGAGGGATTAAACTCATCAAGCCAGGATAGATATAGGTTTAGGAGTAGATAGAGCCTTGGTAGATGTGATTGCAACCAAGGATGATGCCTTACATGTTAAGGATTATGTCCTTCATGCCAAGGATGATATAGCCTATTAGAGGTAGCATATGAGGCAATAGTTCTTATAGATAGGAAAATGGCTTCCTATAGGGAGTATACAAGATCAAAGTGGACTAATCAAGCCTCAAAGTCCAGACATGACACTGATTCAAAGTGGTTAGTGATGGATCTAATAGCACAATGGGTAGTCATGGAACCTCTACCACCACATCCACTAGCCGTGCTAGCATTAGGAATGGGTTAGAGCTTCCAGTAGAATCCCCCAAAGGATGAGCATGATCAGATCTAATTTTTTTAGATATTTTTTGTATTATGAGACATATATATATTCTTATGATGTATAAAACATGATTTTGAGAGATATATATGACATTCATTTTTGGCTTATTGTTATTTATACATGGACTCTTAATATTCTTTGATTATCACATGATGTTTACATGTGTATTATTCTTGTTATGGTATGTTTGGATATGCTAGTTTCATGAGATTCATGTCCTTAGTTATCATATGGATGAATGAATTGGTTATGGTTTTATTTCATGTATGAATAGATGCTAGAGGATAATTTAGGAGATGCACATCCCAAATGAATCATACAAATAGTCAATTAAACTCATAGTGTATGCCAAGAGATGCATGCCTTGGATAGAGTCTTGTTTGGTTCCAATGTTGGCCTAGGATATATCTTGTGTTAGATATTGGGTATGTTGTGTTCTAAAATGATATTTGGTGCCACAATGACTATTATACTTAGATCACTTGATGTTTACTATATAAAAATGAAATTATGCATCATAAGTATGAGTAACTCATAATAACATTGTATTTTTTTTTTAACTTGACCAATTTAAATGTGAATATTTATAACTAAGGATAATGATAAAAATTACCAAAACCAAAGTTATAACTATTTACATTTAAACAACCAAAAAAAGAAATAAAAACAAAGATAAAAATAACAATACAAAAATGTAACCTAACTTAAAATCAAGATATGAATGATCAAGATTTAAGTAGGAACAAGAATGTATCCCAAAATAAATTAAGAACAAATTATTAAAAAACCTGGAAGCAAGATATGAATAATCAAGATCCATGTGTATAAATAATGGGCATGTAAAAAACACAAAAAAACAAAAATAAAGATACAAAAAAACACAAATATAAACTAATGAATGAACAATAAAACACTAATAAAAATAAATGAAGAGAAAATAAAGCACAACAAAACAACAATAAAAATTAAATAAACATACGCAAATAATGGCTAATCACAATGTTAGTACAGACATAAAACAAATTGTTTGTGCACATTTAATAGAGGCATTATATTCTGCAATAGGGTGACCCCTAAGCTAATAAATAATTATACTGGTGTAATGAGGAAAGAATAATGGATACAAATTTTCCCATAGGTGATAGGGAAACAACAACACAAAACAAGATGGGGTAAAATAGAATAAAAGGAAGGCGTGTTCGAGCTGACTCTAGATGCAATAGGCAAGTGGATGCTACCTACATAGTTCTAGGGATGAAAGATCATGCATGAACTTTAGTCTAAATGAGTTCTCCTAGGAGATGGGATAAAATAAAATGATGATAATAAAACATGATTGTGTTTGTAAAATAAATATGGTCTCGCAAAATGATGAGTGCATGAGAAAAGAGGAAATGGGTTTAGGTTAAAACCATAGGACAAAACAAGAGATGAGTAGGTTCAAATGAACTGAATTGGGAATTCAAAGTTCCTATTACATCTAAGGTTAAGAAAGAGAAAAGAATCATAAAATGGTGAGAGAATGGAAAAGGTTACTTGAAAAATGGTGAGAGCATAAGAAAAACCAAGGGTGTAAAAATGGATTGTGTTCAAATGAACAATGCACACAAGGGTCTTGCAAAATGATGAGAGTGTGGGAAAATGTTACTCAAAAAATGGTGAGAGTGTAAGAAAAACAAGTGGTCATTAGTTTATCTAATTCAAATACATAATATGTATAATAAAAACTCAAAAATGGTAAGAGAATAAGACTTAAAGCTAAGAGGATGGGGAAACTAAATGACAAGTGGTTACTCATGAAATAGTTAGAAGTCCCAAGATCCTTACAACACATAAGTGGTCAAAAAAATAAAAGAGAGTGTGAATGTGAATGAGCTAACCTAAGATACCCCATATATCCAAGTGCTTCCTACATAGTCTGTGCAAACCTCAAGCCAATGTATTTCTCCTAGAAATGGGAGGAAAAATACCAAGGTGGTCTAGAAATAAATTGAACAAACAAGATAACCCAACCCAAAAATTTTGATGACCTTATATCTCTCATGGAAATTCTTAGCCAATTTTTTTGATTTTCTGATTTTTATGGTTTTTCTATAATGTTTTAAAATGTTTAAGGGTTTTATAAGTGTCTCAACTTGATTGAGAATTATGAAAGACTAATTGGTCCAAATCGTAAAATAATGAAGAGATGGACTTCCACAAGTAAGAGTTCAAACAATAGCTAAACCAACTACAACAGGGATAATGAATATAAAAATAGTACAAGGAAATAAATAACCAAGGAGATGCAAGTCCAAGGGTAGGGGTTCTAATAAAAATAAAAGAGAGATATAAATAATGGCACAAAAAAACCACTTAGTTGGGGAGTTACACGTCTACATGTAAGTAACAGCTAAACTAGTTGTAATGGTACTATGATCCTGTCAAGGCAATAATGCCTACTAAATAGAAGAAAAATAAGAATAGAAAAACAAGTAGTGTTGAATAAATCTAAGAAACCATCCAGCAAGCAAAACTCTATGTTGACATACCCTCATACACTTTTCTACAAAAGTAAGCTCCAAAATATTGTCCACATTGAACTGCTTTGTAGAATGGGTGTTGAGTGTTTCCAAGATGCCTATAAATCATAATCAAGATCATAATAGGTTATAGGATATAATGTTCCAAGTTAAAAAAGTCAAAAATGGAAGGAAAATGAGTTTAGTGTATTTTAAATGATCCAAGTGACAACGGTCTAAGGGTACAATAGTTTAGAATCAAATGGTTTTAAGATAATGGTCCAAATTAGTGTGGTTAAAACAATCTAGAATGGAATAAAATAGAGCACAATGGTCCATTAGTGTAATGGTCTAGGGTTACAATGGTCTAGGGGTAGTAAAAGAATAGTATTCAAGGTAGAATGGTATAAGGTAAAATAATGGTTCAGGATAGAACAATTCAAAGGTAAAATGGTCCATAATAGGATGGTCTAGAGTACAATGGTGGAATAAATGATTTCAACATAAGTTATCCCCAAGTATGGGATCTTATAGACAATGGCTCAAAAAGGCTCTCCAAATTAGTTGATAGATTCCAAACAAATGTCAAATCCCTTTTTGTGATCACCAAATAGAAATTCATCTTTGAGGCCCATGTATTTGGTAATATATTCCTCATTTTAAAATTCATTGAGGGGTATAATAGAATTTTTTTGGTCCCAATAAATGAGGTTAGAATAGTAGATTCAAAAGGGAGAATGGGTTGCGATATTCATAATAGAGTTAGATTCAAATAAGTCAATGTTATCTAGCTCATCATAAGTGTTATAATGGGACATTGTGTTACTGTCATGAGTCTCGTTACTAATCAATTCAGAGGAGTCACTATAAAAATACATGAGGTCACCCCACATAATATAAATCTAATACCTTGGCTCATATTAGGCTTACCAACTGATAATGGTTCCAATATACCTTGCTCTCATGGCCCTAGGCCTTTACCTATATAATCTAAGTTTTCCATAATCCAATTAGGGATAGGATACTTGGGATTTTGAAAATAATTATCAAGGTCATCAGAATATAACCAATCTCTTCCAATAAAAGCTTCCTAATCTTGATTTGGTGAAGTTGATGGTATAAATACCAATGATGGTTTTTTCATGTCTTCTTATTTTTCCAAATCATGTTAGGCCTACAAGGGAATTGGGAAGGCTTGGGTTTGCTATAAGACTTAGGAGACTTGGGTGAATTTGTAATGTTTAATGAATATTTTATATGGTACATAGAAATGCCTACATCCTCAATAGTGGCATGTTGTGCAATTGTTGTGGGGAATGGATTAGCCGAAGTGGAAGCAAGCTCACTTGGGTTGATATAATTAGACTTGGATTGATCTAAAAACTAAAAATGCAAGTGTGGCAAATTTGAACAACTCACTTTTGCATTTAAAATATCTTTCTATTTTTTGACTTTTTCTTAAATTTTGCATAACGAAATTATAACCAGAATTAAAAATGAAGATCAAAATTATAAAATAGTAGATAAAAATTAGAAGAAATCACCAGCAAATTGATAACGGAGTTCAGCTTCAATATCATACGTCTCTGAGTCCATTCAAAGTGAGGACCATTTCCATTAATTTGTGCATCAAAATGGCTTACAAATTAAATTTAAGTCTTCAATTCACCTTCCATGGTCTCTGCTTGCATGTATAATTATCTCTCAGACCTAAAAATAAAGGCCCAAGGCCGTACAAAGCAGTAATTAATCTCTTATCTTCTTAATTCTCTACACATAGTCAGCTATCTAATGCCCTTCAAGTGGAAATTCACCCCTCTTATATCACTTCTAAGCCCATGGCTCAAGCAGTCAAGGGCTTATCCTTTTGGATGAGAGATCCTGGGTTCAAGGCATCGGCCTCCTTCTTGGGTGTCTTACTCTTATCTTTTATCCCACATTTGGGAATTTACAACTGTTTAAATGCTTTAAAAAGGTTGGCGGCCCCCATAATGAATGCCAACATCCATTTTTGGAGGGAGACTTAGGTGCTTAGGGTTATCTTGGTGCCTAACTTAGGCCTGCATTGGAAATTGTGTCATCACTTCGTCTTGACATGGGAACACATGGTCTTGGTGTGCCATGGTGTGACATGGTGTGGTCTTGGCATGGCAAAGTATGGCCTAGCAAGTTTGAAAAGTTATAAAGTGGAAAACAACTATCCCACATTGGTGGGGTTTGAGCGGCCTTGACAACATAAATACAATGTTGTTAACAATACCATATGAAGTATTAGAGGCCAAGGCACCCCTCTACAAGAATGTGTCGACCCTCACTGAGGGCCCCCAGTGACCAAATAGCAGGGCCCAAGAATCCTCATATGTCCACCTGTTGAAGACTGGAGGCTAAAAATAAACACCAAACCAAATTTTTTTACACCAATTTACATTGCCATGTGTCAAATGGTTATTGGACCACTTAGCGTGTTTATACAGTGCCACATCACTTTTTGATGCCTATTAATTACCTGTCACAAGAATGCTTTAGCAAGCTTTATCTCAAGCATCTGGACTCCATTTTGCATTCTGAAAGAAGCGTTGAAAAGCTCTCGATGAACTCTACGATGTGCAAATGGTTTGACCAAAATTTGAAGACTTTCAAAAATGGAATGGTACATGGATCCACCTAGATCACTCCCCCCCACTGGGAACTTTTGGACCTCTGAAAGTTGAAATTAATTGGTAATGAGGTGAGGGTATTTCTCCCTCACCCCTTTAGCCTCCATCAATTTGGCCTTGTTTGGGTGCATCCCTTTTAGACCAACACAAAGATATTCAACATCACCTCTTCGTGAAGTCCACACATTCCTGTCAAGAATAGTATCTTCCTATAATTTTGTTAGATATTCATGAGCAAAATCATCAACAGAAGGAATGGATACACTTTCATCATGATCAATTATCATTGGAGGCTCATACAATTTTATATTTTCCACATTTACAACTGAATAAATCTGCATGTAAGATGGTAAATCTAACTGGAAAGCATTTGTACTAATTTTTATGTAATCCAAAAAGGACCATACCAGATTGGTTTCAACTTTTTACCTTCACCTACCAATCTTTCCTTACTGATGTGAAGCCATACCATATCACCTACAACATATTGGTGATCAACATGATGTTTGTCATGTTTGCCTTTATACTTGGCTTGACTTTTCTCCAATTGAGTGTGAATAGTTTGATGTATGAGATGTTTTTGTTCAATGAACTTCTTATCTCGAATGGCTTCTTTTGGTTCACCAATAGCTGTATCCTATCCATAGCAAACATCTAGAGGAGATTTAGGCAAGTATCCATAACAAACTTCAAATGGAGATTTCATAGTAGAAGAATGAAGTGGCCGGTTATATGCATGTTGTGTGTAACACAATTGTTCATCCCATAACTTTGGATGTTTATTACTATAACCCCTAAGTAAATGTACCATAGTTTGATTCACAACATATGTTTGCCCGTCATTTTGTGGATGAAATGCAGTGCTCTTTTTTAATTTAGTGTCCATTAGTCCCCACAAAGTTGACCAAAACTCCCCAATAAATCGAGAATCCTGATAAAAATGATTGAAGTAGGCAAACCAAAATGAACCCATACATGTTTAAAGAACAAGTGTGCAATGCCTTCCCCAATAATTTGCTTAGTACAAGGAATCAAAACACACACCTTGCTAAATCTATCCACAACCACATATAAATAGTCATGTTTTCTTTGTGTAATAGGCAAACCCCCCACAAAATCCATGGAGATACTTTCCCATGGGCGAGTAAGAATAGGCAGAGGAGTGTAAAGTCCTAGTTTCCTATTACTAGGTTTGCTTGTGGCACAAAGAGTACATCCCTTAATATATTTGGCAACATGTTCCTGCATACGGGGCCAATAACAATACATTTTCAAATGTGCAACTATTTTAGCAACTCCAAAATGACCAGAAATAAGAGAAGTATGTGCTTCTCTAATCATGTGCACCCTCTCATTTTGAGGTATACAAAGTTTACCCAAATGATACAAAAGATCATTGTGTACATGGTAGTCCAATTCTTCTACTTGTCTACTACTCATCAAGTCTTTATAGACATCCTGAAAATCAAGATCATTAACATATTGTTCTTTATAACTCTCATGAGACAAAGAACCATGTTGTAAAAGAATAGATGCAACAACCATAGGAGGCTTAGATAGCATATCTGCAACCTAATTTTGAATACCTTTTTTATACGTAATCACAAGATGAAATTGTTGTAAGAAACCCATCCAACGAAAATGTCTAGACTGTTGTAGCTTAGTTTGTGGTTGGAGATACTGTAAGGGCTCATGATCTGTATGTATTATTATTTCTTTGCCCGTTAATTAATGTTTCCATTTTTTAACACTTTGAACCAAGGCATACAATTCCTTATCATAAGTGGGATATTTTCTTACTGCACTTGTGAAATTTTTAGAATCATAGCAAACTGGTTTCTTACCTTGCATTAAAATGGCTCCCATAGCATACTCACTTGCATCCATCTCAATCTCAAATGGTTGTTGTATATCAAGAAGTGCCAAGACCAAAGTAGTAATTATCTTTTATTTCAAAGTGTCGAAGGCCTTTTGATGTTTGCCTCTCCATTGAAATACCTATTTCACACTTGTCAAAGAATGCAAAAGTGATGCAATATATGAAAATTGAGCAATAAACTTTCTCCAAAATTGTACTGCACCAAGAAAACTTCTAACCTCAGTTGTATTAGTGGGTGTAGACTAGTTAACAATGGCTGCTACTTTTGTATGATCATTTCAATTCACCATGTCCTACAATGTAACCCAAGTATATCAAAGACGTCTTGCCAAATTCACATTTTGACATTTTTAAATAAAGTTTTTCCCTTCGTAATGCATCCATGACTTTCTTAATGTGGATCGTAGGCTCTTCCCAAGACTTGATGAAAATCAATATATCATCTAAGTAGACTATAACAAAATCATCAAGGAACTATCTAAAAACATCATTCATCAATCTCATGAATGTATCCGGGGTATTACACAACCCGAAAGGCATAGTAAGCCATTCAAACAATCCCTATTTTGTTTTGAAGGTGGTTTTCCAAACATCACCTTCACTAATTCTTACTTGATGATATCCAATTCTCAAAACTTAGTGAAATAAATAGGATGTTTTAGTTGATCCAATAAATCATCAATACGAGGAAGAGGGTAATGATTCTTAATAGTAATTTTGTTTAAGGCACAAAAATCAGCACACATTCGCCAAGTGACATCTTTTTTTGGCACCAAAATAATGGGCGGACCAACAAGAGATGAACTTGGACAAATAATACCTATATCTAATAAATCCATTACCTATTTTTTGATTTCCTCATTTTCCAGCACTGATAACCTGTACATGCCAATG
This sequence comes from Torreya grandis, assembly GCA_037957365.1. Taxonomy (NCBI): domain Eukaryota; kingdom Viridiplantae; phylum Streptophyta; class Pinopsida; order Cupressales; family Taxaceae; genus Torreya; species Torreya grandis. The sequence goes on along the minus strand of JARHVA010000137.1, from coordinate 1,377,723 downwards.
TTATGGAGAGGAGAATCTTGTAATAGTTGAATTTCATGTTGAGCTCCCCTTTTAGGGGGCAAACCCTTAGGATCCTAAAATACATCATCATAAGTAGAAATGATTTCAACCAATTCATTCTTGTGTTTAGGATCATAATTTTCTAAAGCTTGAGAATATTATTTTTCCTTAGACTTAATCAACATGAGACAAAAATTCTTACTTGAATTAACTAGTATTTTCATTTGCCCTGTTGTAACCAAGGAAAGACTTATTTTAATGTGATGTGCTCTGACTATATATTCAATGCCATACTTAACAAGAAATTACTTATTCTCCTCTTTATAAAAGATTGCTTTTCTATCATAAAGATATGGGCTTCCCAAAACAATCCCACATATGTCAAATGGGACAACATCCACCTCAACCTCATCTACAAACTTGGATGTGATGGCAAACCTCAGTCTACAAGTTTGTGAGACTTGTAGATTCACATCGTCACACACCCAACCTAATGGATAAGGCTTCGGATGGGGATTGGTTTGTAAGCCTAACTTCTTAACAACCTCTTCAAAAATTTAATTTGCTTGTGAACCACTATCAAAGAGAGTGTCAATCTTAATATGTTTTGAAACAACTCTAATGTGGAACAATTCATTTCTTTTCTTATCAACATGCACAAAATTTTGTTTAGAAGAAGATGCATCATTTGATGACTTAATGCTATAAACTAAAAGAGAAGAATCATTATGCAATCCCATAGCTAAGATCTTAGTTTCATCACCTGAATCTGAACCTAAGTCCTGAACCATTAGTCTTCTTTTCTTTCTTTTGAAACCTTTTAGGTCTTAAATAAGGGTGTAGTTTCCAACACTTAGACTCATCATAATTTTTATTACAATTATTACAAAATGGCTTTCCTTCTTTTTTAACAGTAAAAGTGGATTTTTGTTTACCCTTTCCTGATGAACTTTCCCCTTTGGATTGCTTAACATTAGATTGCTTATTTTTAACTTTAGGAAGAGATTCTTTTGATTGTTTTCCTCTAGCCTCTAAATGAGTGGATTTTACACATACTACATCTAAATTAGTAGGATTGAACATAAGAATCATATGTCTTAAGTAACTAAGTAGCCCACCTATATGTTTTAGCAGTGTTTCTTATGTGTAAAGAGGAACATTCAAAAGTAAAGCTTTTTTCCTAAATTCATGTGTATATCTTAAACATTTTGGCCTTTTCCTTGTCTAAAACTTTGCCAATCCATCATGGCTTGTTGCATATAGCCTAAAGGATAAAATTAATTTTTGAGTTCTTCAACAAATTTATTCTAAGTAGAAATCAAGTTACCTTTTTGAAGCTCAATTTCCTTCAACTTACTCTCCCACCAAATGAGAGGTGTGCCTCCCATACAAAGAGTAGCCAAATGATTTTTTTATTCATCCCCTGTAATCTTTTGGACCCTGCAATAAACTTCTATCTGCTTGACCCAATTATCCAACTTTTTAGCATTAACTTCACCATTAAACATTGGTAATTCAAACTTAATATCTAATTTAAGTGAAGGGAGAGATTCCACAATTTTTTTACCATCATCTGATGAAGAAGGTTTTTTAGTTTCTTTACTTTTCGATTCTTGTGAATCACCTTTCTCATTCTAAGATTTCCTTTGCTTATCATGGTATAATTCCTCAACCATGCTTCTCATTTCCATGAAAGCTTGGCGAAAAGCTTGTTCAAATTCCACCTCTTCTTTGGCCATCCTTGAAACATGCCTTGAGCCAATCTCTGGATTATACTCAATGAGTTTTACTTCACCCCTTTGGGATTTAGACCTTGTCAACATACACTAGTGATCACTATTAAATAAAAACGACTCTGATACCAAAAATTTGATCTAAAAATTGAAAATGCAAGTGTGGCAAATTTGAACAACTCACTTTTGCATTTAAAATATATTTCTATTTTTTGACTTTTTATTTAAATTTTGCATAAAGAAATTATAACCAAAATTAAAAATGAAGATCAAAATTATAAAACAGTAGATAAAAATCAAAAGAAATCACCAGCAAATTGATAACAGAGTTTGGCTTCAATAGCCTACGTCTCTGAGTCCGTTTTAAGTGAGGACTATTTCCATTAATTTGTGCATCAAAATAGCTTAAAAATTAAATTCAAGTCTTCAATTTACCTTCCTTGGTCTCTACTTGCTTGTATAATTATCTCTCAGACCTAATGTTTCTATATGATTTTCACTTTCTACATTTAAAGAGAGAATAAGAAACTAAAAGAAATGGTCTAAGGCTTGTATGTACCTGGATGAAGTCGTGCACACCGTAATCTAGATGATTGTGAGAACTCTTCTTTGGTTGTAGAGGATGACACCTACAGAAGAAAGAGACTAAAACAAAGAAGGTGTTAGATGAGGAGATGGTGGGCTGCCAAGCAAAAGCTTGATCCCAAAAGCAAAAGCTTGAGGGATGTCAACCCACTGACTGATAAAAATAATGTTTGATAAAGAGTAGAATGATAGAAAGACTGAAATGATTAAAGACTGAAACAAAAATGGAAGCAAATGCTTACCTGAAAGCTATTGTCGGCCTAGTCACAGTCGCCAGCGTCGGTGGTCCTACCGGCGTCAGTTGGTTAAGGTCTGCCGACATCGGTTATTCTACCAACGTCGGTGGGGGCAGTGGTCTCTGAGGCCAGCGTCGATCAGGGTAGTAGTCTTTGGATGAGGTCTGGTCAAGTTTTTGGTCTGTGGACGAGTCTGTGGATAGGTCTGAGACGGAGTTTGGGCCTTGTTAATGGTCTGAGAGTTTGTGCAGAGGTCTAGGATAATGGATAGAATGTCAAAAAGGAACAAAGGGGTAGAGGAGGCCTTTCGGCCTCTCTGAGAAGAGCAAGTCTGGAAGGGATCTGGGCAGGAGAGGTTGAAATGGGCAGTAGGCTAAATGACAGATGAATTAAAATAAAATAATGAAATGAAAATAGTAGAGATACTTACCTCATCCCTGCTGGAGAATGGGTGTTGCAGAGTGGTTGTGCTTGTTGCTGAAGCTGTTGGTGTGGAAGTCCTGTTGCTGGTGAAAGCTGATGCAGAGTACCTTTTATTATTGTAGCTAGTGTAGAAGCCCTGTGAGAGAGAGTGAGAGGTCTGACAGAAAGATTGGCCGATTGATTCATCAAAGTGTCAGCTTTAAGAGTCAGATGAAGAGCAAGGGTGAAGGGAGGATAACGAATGCAGAAGACCGTTATGAAGGAAATCGACACTGACAATATCACTGATGTCGGTCAATGTTTGACTGACGTCAGCAGCTAGAAGGCAAGAAAAAGGCTAAAAATAGCCTTTCATCCATTTTCCCAACTGCTGGGTTTAAGTGACGGGGTAAGAAATCGGTCAAGAAGGGTTAAATAGGTGTGAGGATGAGGAATAGGTGATAAATGGGTCATGGGGGGATGAAGGGAATCTAAAGAAGGGAATCCTAGGGTGGTGAGGTGGCAAGGGAGAGAGAATTATTAACTTAAAATAAGATAATTATTTCAAATTAATAAGGCATAGGTTAGGATTGGTTAAGAGGACCAAGGGGGAGAGAAGGGGAGGACGACCAAGGGAGTAGACATGATTTTGGTGTCTACATTTGCCCCTTTTTGTCTTGTTGGTTGTTTTGGATGAATTGCAAGACAAAAATAGGAGTTGATTGCCCCAGGTATGGGATGAGGTTGATTTCATCTTGTTGGTTGTTCAAGTGAATTGCAAGACAAAAACAAGAGGGTTGGTTGCTCCGATTATGGATGAGGTATTCCCCCTCAAAGTAGGAGTCGAGGGAATGGAACCTGGAATCAGGTGCTAATTTGACAGAAAGTGGATGAGGAATGGTGAGTGTGAATGCTGCAATAGTTATGATTGCACACATACCACTTCACGAGATGGTCAAGTCAAAGTGTCGCAGGTCAAGGGTCGAGGAGTGCCAAAATTGAAGTAACCAGGCCCCAGCATTTGGTCATAGCTGATCGGGTTATTCAATCTAAGATGTAGCTCCAATGGTCATCATGTTCTAGGTATCCTGGGCTTAGGAAGTGCTCCTGGAAACACGAAAATGTCACAAGTAGTGGGGATCAACTGGCTTGCGATCCTATACTTGTGAGGGTCATAAATAGTCTACGCACAAGTTGGCTAACCAGTCGTGGGGTAGCATACATGCAAAAACAACCAAGGCAAAGTCGTCTTGGAAGTGGTCAGGGTCAGAGGAGATATGTATGATCTCCATGGTCATTGGTCGAGGTGGATAGATGGATGAAAGAATGTGGCCGAGCTAACCTCAGAACACTGAGTGCTGCCTACATAGCCCCGGTGGTTAGGGCCTCAAGCTAATGTAGTTCTCCCTAAAGGGGAGGAAGAGGGTCAAAGGTATGGATTGGTCTTGGTCGAGGTCAAGGTCATGGTCAAGGGATTGGTCAAAGGAAAGAATGGTTTGTCCATCAAGGACATGAACAAACGAGGGTGGTCGAGCTAACCTCAGAAGATGTCATGTCATCTGAGTGCTACCTACATAGCCCCGATCCTAGGGCCTCAAACCAATGTAGTTCAGACAAAGAGTCAAAGTGGTCGATGATTGGCTAATGATTGATTATGATCATGGTCAAGGTCATGGTCAAAGGGCAGATAGTTTGTCCATCAGGTAGACGAACAAACGAGGGTGGTCAAGCTAAATTCAGAAGATGGTCATGTCACCTGAGTGCTGCCTACATAGCCCCGGTCTTAGGGCCTCAGACCAATGTAGTTCAGACAAAGAGTCAAAGTGGTCGATGATTGGTCTTGGTCATGATGAAAGATTAGGGTAAGATGATGTTACAGCATTTTCCATATTGTGTGATGGTGTATTTTGCAACATTGGTTGAGTGGTCTTTCATCCCTAGCAATTTTCCATATTCATGATGGATGTATGATAAAAATGAATTGAGGTCTATTTATGCTTCAGCAAATATTGGTTTATGCTTAACATAAATTGTGTTGGGTCGATAGTTTCCATGTGTATTGGTGTCCATAGAAACTATGTGAAATGGACTAGGTCATGTCATTGGTCTGAAAATGTTTTGGTTGGTTTGGTTTGGGTTTGGTTAGATAGATAATGATTTGGTTAGATGCGTGACCAAGATGTGTCAAAAGTGAAAGGCGAATTGCTCTTTCATTGACAAGGACCAGAATGATGGCATAGGTAAGGGGTTGTTTAGAAACAAAAGACCCGTTTATGCATTGTATCGTTGACCAGTGGTTGTCTTAGAGAAGCAGTCGAATCACTTGATGTTAAGTGAGCTCAAAATCCCTTGAGTATGTTGGGGTGATAGGATTGATTATGAGATGGAAGGGGGAACCCTTTTTGGCAGGAACAACTTTGCCCCTTTTATAGGTGACCCCGAGAATGACTATAAACAAGTCCATGACTCTAAAGTTTTGTCAATTAATTTTTTATTTTTATTTTTGAGGGTGCAGACTGATCGATGCGGGAAGCCTACAAGGGGATGTTGTCTTGCTTTGTGGTCATGTTGTGAAGCTGATTGATGCGGGAAGCTTCAGAGATAGTGTTGTGTATGTAACAAAATTTAGGAATAGCCATCCTTCGAGGGAGTGGTCTATATTTTGCTTTTTATGTTTTTGATGTGACTTTGGCCTAGCTATCCTTCAAGGGAGCAATCTAGTAAATATAGTAATGATGATGCAGCTGTCCTTCGAGAGAGCAGTCTACATTTATAGTTTTATGACCTTGGAATATGCATCCCATTTTTATATATATTTTTTTTTATTTTTATTTTTTTGACTGGACTTTTGGTCATGGACTTGACTATAGAGGTTTAGAGGGTTTCCCTTTTATTAGGACGAAGTGTTCATGCTTGCCAAAAGGGTTGACTGATGTTTTTAGGGTTGAGGGTTGAAAAGGAATAGGAATGACAATGATGGGGAGTGCTCAAGGGATCGAGCTCAAGTTAAACGTCAAGTGAATAATTACTTGACTAATAGTAGACTGGTCAAAGATGCAAGACATAAAGGGGCTCAAGTTCTGATAAAGTCCTGACCCATGATTGTGTTATGATGCAAGGTCCGAGTCAATTGGGAGCAAACTTGCCCCATTTGCTTCGTTCCAAATTAGTCACATGTTGATTGATGTTGAAGGAGTTGGTTGATGTTTGGTCAAAGTTTGGGGTCGATGCTGAAGAAGTTGGTTGATATTTGATCAAGGTTTGATTGAGGTCAGTTTGAACGTTTGGTCGAAGATAGGTTGAATGTTTGGTCGAGGTTGGGTCGATGGTCTGGTTGAGGTCGGGTTGAATGTTTGGTCGAGGTTGGGTCGATGCTTGGTTGAGGCCTAGTCGAGGTTTAGGATTAAAAGAGTGATTGATATTTGGTCGAGACTGGGTTGAAAGGTTGGTCGAGGCTTGGATGAAAGTTGAATTCCTCCAGTAGCTAGGGAGAATTTTTGATAGATTGGTCAAGTTCAGTTAAGGCTTGGTGGCCAGATTGACTGTGTTGATGTCAAATAAGGGGGTTAAAGGTGGCGAAGGGACCATAGTCTGGCGTGGAGATCCCAATTTAAGTGATGAGGTTTGAGAAGCATGGGTCGGTGTTGATTTGTTGAAGGGGTGGTCAAGAGGATCCTTGATGAGAAGGGAATCCTTTTTCTGGTGTTGACAAATGACGGCTTTAAGAGTGCAACAACGCTCAGTGTCATGTCCCAAAGTGTGGTGATAATGACAGAATTTAGATTTGTCGAACCAAGATGGTATTGATCTGAGAGTTGATGAGTGGGGCCGTGAGGAGGTTGAAGGTTTGTTGATGATGTGGTCAAGAAGAAGGGTGTCTTTCTCCAAACATTGGCGAATGACAACCTTGAGGGCACAACAATGCTCAGTGTTGTGCCCAGGCATGCGATGATACGCACAAATCTGGGTGTCATCGAACCAGGGTGGTTTTGGTCTAAGAGATTGATATGGTTTAAGAGGCAGGAGCTTGATGCAACAAGACTGCAACAAGTGCCGTAACAGTAGAGCATAAGAACCTGCTAATGGGTCTGTGTGTCTTGTTGCAGTGGGGGTTGATGACTTTGGTTTGAGAGGCATAAGAGGCGTTGGTCGTACCATCATTTTCATGGGTGGTGTAACCACACGCGGAGATGGCACTTTAGTGGTGATAGGTGTTGGATGTTTTAGAGGAAATATATGTCTAATGGGTTGAGAGAGTAATGGAGGCGACTTGCTTCTATGAGGTATGGGAATAAAAAGCACCCCTATTAAAGTGGATGGATGCGGGCCCAAAATTGAAGGTAATGATGAAGTTGGGGGAGGAGTCCTCTGGTGTGGTTGAATGGCCTTCGTTGGTTTGGGGTGAGGGCCACTATTATATGAGGCAAGGTTAGATACGGGTTTGGGTTCGAATGTGGACGGAGGCGAGTGAGATGTAGCAATCTCAGGCAAAGGGCAAGAGGAAACTGTGATTGGGTCTTCCTCGATCAAAATAGGTGAAGAGACTGGTTCTTCTCTTGGTGGAGAAAAAATAAGAGAGTGTGGCTCTACAATTGGATAGAGCGTAGGAATGGTCATGGTCTCGATGTGTGGTCTAGGCGTGGGGAATGTATGATCCCCCATTGATGACAAAAAATATGAGGGTGAGGTAGCTAGTGTGGGTGCCATCAAAGCATCCTCCAAAATGAGAGAGGTCTATGGAGGACTAATAGGAGAAGAAAGTTCTTCACCCTATGGAGGATGAATAGGGAAAGAAGGGTCTTCCACCTGTGAAGGAGGTTGGTCAAAGATCAGAGAATAGACAGTGTCGACTGTGTGTATATCATGGTCTTGAGGTTCATTGGTCATGGTCTGGACATTGTTTTGAGTAGGCGGGTGATTAGGAAAGGGTTGTTTGAATATGTCAAGGTTTTGGTTGGCTAGAGTGTTTGGGTTGTCCATGATAAGATCCCCCTTGTCTAGCATGTCCTGGACGATGTTTTTGATGGTTTGACAGTTGTCCGTGTCATGGCCTTTGACACAGTGATAGTTGCAAAAGTCATTCTCCCTGTACCATGTAGGGATAGGTGTTGAGGGGTTGAATTGAAGTGGTCAGATTGAAGGGAGATTGAGGACCCCCTACTTGATGATTTTATCCAAGACAGAGGCATATGACTCTCCAACTGGAGTGTATTGACGTTGTATGGATCGACGTTGAAAATGTTTATTGATGTAGTCTGATGTTGAAAATTGAGGTCGATTGGTTATTATTGAAGATGATGGTCTAAAGATGATAGTGTTTGCCGACCCCTTGGATTGGGAGTGGGCAGAAGAAGGTTTGGACGAAGAAGGGTCTTTAGATTTTGCGTTGTTATTACGCAATTTGACCTTATTTTCATTGATGGCACAGAGTTCAAGCTTTCTTGCCATGGTGAAAGCTTCGTCAAAAGTGTGGAATGTCTAGATCCGCAAGGTAGAAGAGATGTGTCTAGCACATGCTGGAGAAAAGAGCTCGATGAGCTCAGGTTGAGGCAAGGAGAAGGAGAGCTGGTTAATCAAGCCTCTCCAACGGGCGACAAAATCAACTATTAATTCATCGTCAAATTGCCTGATGGAATAGAGGTCTATGATTGAGACTTGTTTGGTGATGTTGATAGAGAAATGGTCAAGAAATAATTGGGTGAGTTGAGTGAATGAAAAGATATAATGTCTGGTAAGAGAGCTATACCATTCAAGGGCGGGGCCAGAAAGTGACATGGGGAACGTGCATAGAAGTAACGCATCGTCATGGGCTATGAGACAACAAGCATGTCTGAACGCTCGAAGATGCTGTTACGGGTCTTCCTTGCTCTAGAAATGAGAAAATTTAGGAAGCTCCCACTAGTTGGGGTATGGTCAAATAGGGACAGAGGGATGAATGGGTTCATTACAAATTTGCTCATATGAGAGGGCATGCGTGAACCAGAAATAGAGGTCTCTAGGCTAGACATCTTGTCCATTAGCATTTTGATTAGATCAGCTGATGGATTGGTAGGTGGGGCACCCCTTAGGTTGTAGGGTACCTGGAAGGTGGTTGAAGAGGCATATGATGTACTTGGTTGCACTTGTGTAGGTGCAACATAAGGGTAGTGCGTCATAGGGATAGATGTCATGGTCAAAGGGGCTCACGTCATGAAGTTGGAGGACACAAGTTGACTAGATACTGCTAGAGGTGGTTGAGTGGCAGCACTGGTAAAAAGATAGGTTGTCACTCCCATGTGTATAGGTGCAAGAGGGGGCAAGGTCGAGACAACCAAGTTCTGGTATGGTGTAGAACTTGGTTGAATTGTGTGTGGTTGAGGGGGCAATGACACCCCGATGGAGGTAGGTTTGAAAATAGATGAGGAGGCCAAACTTTGCGTATTGGCCATGGTCAAGTGACTGGTTGAGACAATAGGCTGAGTCATGATGGGTTGAGTAGCGGATGACATCGATGTCATTACCGCTGCACCTGAAAGGTCCCGCATTTGGTTTCTTGTGAGATAGTTTTAGAGGGCTTTGACATTGAGGTCCAAGAATCTTTCAAAATCTTGGTCCCCTTTAGGGACAATGGGGGTCTGAGTTGGGCTCGGTTGAGTAGGAGTTCTTTCAGTCTCTGAGTGGAACTCCATTATAGGACTGGTTATGGATGGGGAAGACAGAAGCGGTTGATGCCTCACGTGGTCAAGAAAAGCCTTGGTTTGACTACATGTCAAAACCATTCAAGGCAAGAAGGGTCAAGTTTTAAAAACTGTGTTTTTTCAATTTTAGAAACTCAGAATGTGGTTTTGGCAGAAAAAGGGTTGGGTTTTAGGCTGCTATTTTGAAAAAAGGGACTATGACAGTGACCGACGTCGGTTGAAAAACCGATGTCGGTGAGAAAAGATGGCCGACGTCGGTCAGATAACCAATGCCGGCGAGGAAGGTTGCCGACGTCAGTGGTAAAATCGATGCCAGTGACTGTGGTTTCCAAAAACTCAGTGAATTTGAAGATTCTTGGAAAAAAAAGGAGAAGAACGTCCTCACTAGCTTAAACAACCAGATAGGAACAGAAAAATAGATGGAGACAGGCAGACCCTAAGCGTTAAATCCTAAGAATCAACTTTTAGAATCTTGTGGCTTATGCCTTAAAGTGATGTTTGGGAAGGTTGGCTTGAAGAATGGGTCCTAGAAGAGGTAGTCTATGGATGGTTTCAGGTTTGTTTAGGCACTCAAGAGTCTGGGTTAGGTTCGGTACGTGGCCTGGTGCTAAGGAGCAAGCTCCCCTCACTTCACGAGCCTAGTGATAAGCTGGTCTCGCTTAGCCAAAATATACCTTCCCTAGAGATTATCCTCCACCAAAAAATGGAGTGGGCTTTCCCCTTGGTGGTGAAATCCAAGTGGGATTGCCAGGATGGGTAAGGTATCTGCTGGGGGATGAAATCCCAGTCGGGCCTTGTCTCAAGTAAGTTTGATGTTTGATTTGTGCAAGTGATTCGATTGTGTAAGATAAGTGTGATTAATTCATGATGCGGTCTAATTACTAGATGTGGACTAAGAAATGCAAGCAAGCAAAAATGAAATGCAGTGTGTTTTAAACCCAAGTCAAAATGTTAGTTTGTATGAAGACAAATGGAGAAAGGGTTGAAGAATATGGCTTTTGACTAGTCTATGATGCAAGAAAAGAAAGAAGAGTTATTTTTAATCCTGCTTATGATGTCGTTTGGAAGATAGAAGAAAGAGATGAAAAGGAGAATCCTAATGCACCCTATATGAACAGAAAGAAAAGAACCCAAGGAAGACCCTAGGGTCCCACCGGGCGTGCCAAAATGTTACATTCAAAAAGAGAATAAGAAACTAAAAGAAATGGTCTAAGGCTTGTATGTACCTGGATGAAGTCATGCGCATCATAATCAGACGTCGTGAGAACTCCTCTTTGGTTGTGGAGGATGACACCTACAAAAGAAAGAGACTAAAACAAAGAAGGTGTTAGATGAGGAGATGGTGGGCTGCCAAGTGAAAGTTTGACCCCAAAAGTACAATGACTTCCTTGAGGGATGTCAACCCACTGACTGGTCTGGTTGAGTTTTTGGTCTGTGGACAGGTCTGAGATGGAGTTTGGGCCTTGTTAATGGTCTGAGAGTTTGTACAGAGGTCTGGGATAATGGACAGAATGTCAAAAAGGAACAAAGGGGTAGAGGAGGCCTTTCAACCTCTCCAAGAAGAGCAAGTCTGGAAGGGATCTGGGTAGGAGAGGTTGAAATGGACAGTAGGCTGAATGACAGATGAATTAAAAGAAAATATTGAAATGAAAATAGTAGAGATACCTCATCCCTACTGGAGAATGGGTGTTGCAGAGTGGTTGTGCTTGTTGCTGAAGCTGTTGGTGTAGAAGTTGTGTTGCTGGTGGAAGCTGATGCAGAGTACCTTTTATTGCTATAGCTGGTGCAGAAGCCCTGTGAGAGAGAGTGAGAGGTCTGACAGAAAGATTGGCCAATTGATTGATCAAAGTGCTAGATTCAAGAGTCGGATGAAGAGCAGGGGTGAAGGGAGGATAACGGATGCAGAAGACCATTATGAAGGAAATCGACGCTGGCAATATCACCGATGTCGGTTGATGGTTGATCGACATCGACGACTGGAAGGCAAGAAAAAGGCTAAAAATAGCCTTTCATCCATTTTCCCAACTGCCAGGTTTAAATGACGGGGTAAGAAATCGGTCAAGAAGGGTTAAATGGGTGCGAGGATGAGGAATAGGTCATAAATGGGTCATGGGGGGATGAAGGGAATCCAAAGAAGGGCATCCTAGGGTGGTGAGGTGGCAAGGGAGAGAGAATTATTGACTTAAAATAAGATAATTATTTCAAATTAGTAAGGCATAGGTTAGGAGTGGTTAAGAGGACCAAGGGGGAGAGAAGGGGAGGACGACCAAGGGAGTAGACAGGATTTTAGGGTCTACACCTAAAAATAAAGGCCCAAGGCTGTACAAAGCATTAATTAATCTCTAGCCTTCTTAATTCTCTACACACAGTCAGCTGTCTAATGCCCTTCAAGTGGAAATTTGCCCCTCTTATATCACTTCCAAGCCCATGGCTCAAGCAGTCAAGGGCTTATCCTTTTGGATGAGAGGTCTTAGGTTTAAGGCATTGGCCTCCTTGGGCGCCTTACTCTTATCTTTTATCCCACATTTGGGAATTTGCAACTATTTGAATGCTTTAAAAAGGTTGGTGGCCCCCATAATGAATGCCAACATCCCTTTTTGGAGGGAGACTTAGGCACTTAGGGTTATCTTGGCACCTAACTTAGGCCTGCATTGGAAAGTGTGTTATCACTTGGTCTTGGCATGGGAACACATGGTCTTGGCATGTCATGGCGTGACATGGCATGGTCTTGGCATGGCAAAGTATGGCGTAGTAAGTTTGAAAAGTTATAAAGTGGAAAACAATTATCCCACATTGGTGGGGTTTGAGCATCCTTGATAACATAAATACAATGTTGTTAACAATACCATATGAAGTATAAGAAGACAAGGCACCCCTCTACAAGAGTGTGTCGACCCTCGTTGAGGGCCCCCAGTGAGCAAATACTGGGGCCCATGGATCCTCATATGACTTCTTATTGAAGACCAAAGGCTAAAAACAAACACCAAACCAAATTTTTTTACACCAATTTACATTGCCACGTGTCAAATGGTTATTGGACCACTTGGCGTGTTTATATAGTGCCACGTCACTTTTCGATGCCTATTAATTACCTGTCACAAGAATGCTTTAGCAAGCTTTATCTTGAGCATCTATAATCCATTTTGCATTTCAGAAGAAGCATCAAAAATCTCTTGGCGAATTCTACAATGTGAAAATGGTTTGAATAGAATTTGAAGACTTTCAAAAATGGAACGGTACATAGATCCACCTAGATCATGGATGGTTGAGAAACTATTTATTTGTTATTTTTCATTACAAATTTAGAACTAGGAAAACATTTATAATTTAAAAATTCAACCTCTATGTGTTTAAAATATTGGTAGGGATGCAAATCAACATGAATGGAAACCTTAATTCCAGCATGGGGGAACTTGAGGCAATAGTGTAAGGTAGACAGGAAAGCCTATACTTCATGGATCCAAGTATGAACAAGAATTATATTATATGGTAATTCAATGTACAAAACATGGCATAGAGTATTATGGGACACAAATCCAACAATTATTGGTAAAGAGATAGTTCCATAAGACTTCCTTTTAGTGTTATCATATGTGATGCAAGAGTATGTAGTAAACAAAACATCATTTTGTGGTGTTGAAGTGATATATGTATTTAGGGGTCATAGTTGATCAATTTTTGGGTATAATTGTGTGTGAAGGATCCTTTATGGTCCATTTTTTATCATAGAGTCATCTTGAGTCATCAAGTGTGTGTTTTGAGTGTATGGTAGTTTTCCCTCCAAAAGTGAAAATTTGAAAATTCAAATCCTAGAACTAAGTATTGAAGGACCATGGGCATAGTATGAGGTGGTTAGGTGAGATAATGTTTGTTAAATGGTACAAGGAGTCATGAAAAAAATTGTTTGAAGACATAATATGTCTAAGTCATTAAGGTGGTGGAATTCAAGAATCATGTTAAAAGAGTAACTATCACCCACACATTGAGTTGGTCATTGTAAGAGATTTTTAGTGGTAACTACCCAAAACAATATATATATATTAGATGAGAAGGGAGTTTTAAGGTATTTTTTATGTGAGAGGATATTATGAATAAGGTAGATAAATATCCAATAAGGAGGAGAAGAAATCCAAGACAGGAAGTATGTAACTCTCCAAGAAGGTGACAAAGTCCATTCATAGACTACAAATGTAACAGTTGATGATTTTTATGAATAAATAAGAGTAATTTTTTGAATGTGTAATCTATAATTATACATAAATGATTTTTTATTTATTAAATACTATATTAAAAATCCCTTAAATTTTTAGAAAGATCATTCTTGATGTTGTTGCAGGTATTGATCAAAGAATATAGGGTAACAGTCAAGAAAAAGAATGAAGTTGCAAGAAAAAAGAAGTATATTGGAATGGTATGTGAGTTATTTATAGGTAAATATTGTGTGTGTTCAATTTTCATATTTATCTACACTATGTTAATCCTTGGTGTGGTTTTTTTTGGTGTCTTAACTAAAATAGCTTAGAAAGAGTGAGTTTCTGTCTATAAACCCTATACACGCCTGAGATAGACAAGAATGGAAGGTGAGTTGGTGTTTCTTGAGGTATATCACATGGTTATGTCTGATATGGTTATTAATTGAGGGTATTATTGGTGAATTGATATATTTCATGCTTTTAATGCAAGTCTAATAGTACAAATACAATTCACAATCCACATATAATTAGAACTCTATTTGTATGGTCAAAAACCCTATTTTCCTCAGTCAAATTGTTAAGAGAAAGGAGCATATGTGTTTAAATTAGTGATTTTTTATTTAAATTTTTGATTCTTTGTAAGAGAGTAAAGGGTAACTAGTATGGATAATATCCATTTGAAGTTTATAAACCTTTTGAATATAAATAGATTGTTAAACCCTTACACAGTCTTACATATGAACATAGAATTCTATATTTTAGTTGTTATAAGCCACAAAAAGATTTAACAAGGATTATTATCCATTTGAGGAGGTTAAAAATGTTATGAATTAACTTGGGAATGTCACATATGTGTTTTAATTTATCTTAAACCCAAAATATTGTAATTAAACCCCTCTCAGCCTCTACAGTCAACAAACTAGGGTTTGGAAACAAAAACCCCAGTAAGTTGAGTTCTAACTATGGGAATTCCATAAAAATTTGTAATAATGCATGTTTTAATATGTAAATAAGTATTTAATGCATTTCTATTTGGTACCATGTCTGTACGGTATGGAACTAGCATTTTGGGTGAGTTGTAGGGCTAAAAGGCCTAATTAGCAAAGGTGTTTAGAACAGAAATGGTAGCTACATAGAGAGTTAAGATGTGAAACTTCATGGGAAGTAGTAAAAAGATATAGGGTATATAAATATATATTTATATCCTTTATATGACTTGAATAATGTTCAAACAAAGGGAATTTATGTAAAAAAGGCTACAAGCCAAGTGATTTCATTAATGAGTGGAGGTGTGTCTACAACTTTGACAACTTAACCTTTGAATCTTCAGTGAGTCTACAAATTTGACAACTTAACCTTTGAATCTCCTTCATTAATGATCTATAATTTGTCTCATGTCTCTTTAGCATATTTACACTAGATTACCTTGGTGAATTCAGTCTCTATAAGACCATAGGTAATGACATTCATTGCCTTAGAGTTATTCTCAAATAGTTATTTATCTACAACACTAGATGTAAAAGTAGTAAGATCAACATAACCATCCATAATATATTTCCATACATCAAACTCTAAGGATACAATGCATGCCTCATCCTTTCACTCCAAAAATCATAATTGGATCCATTAAACATTAGTGGTTGCTTAGTAGATAAACCTCCTTAATGACTACCTATATTGTATCTTGGATCACCTTCAAGCAATCAAGCCTTTACCAAAGGACCTAATCTAATACTAATTGTTAGAGTTAAAATCACTAAGAGGGAAGGGTGAATCAGTGAGCCCAAATAATCTAAATTCTATGTCAATCCTTTCAAACTCTTAATCAGTTACCACAAGCATTCATGAAGCATACACACCATTCATAGAAATGAATATGAGAGACAATGTAAGATCAAGAACATAACACATGACATATGTGGGAACCCCTCTTAGGGGAGAAAACCCACTAGAACCTATAATTAGACTACTACACTATAATAACAAGAACCAATTTAGACTAGAAGTAACTAATCAAGGAACTACCATCCCTTATTTTAGTGAGAGTGCAAACCCATAAGGAGCTTCTACACTTGTTTATCAACTAGACCTTTAGCAAGTTTCACCTTGCAAGGAGGGTGAAAACCCTTAGATGTTGAGAAACCATAACAACACCTATGAATAAAATATCTCCTATAACATTGATTTCCTACCAATCTGATGGAGATATAAAGTATATGATCTCTCTTCAACTCTACACACTCAATGCATCCAAATCCACCTTTTAGATCACTCTAAACCTCTTCACTCATCCTTAACCTAAAAAAGCACTATTCTAATATCAAAAACATGATCTAGATGTCGTACACATAGTCCTCAATCTTCTCTTCTCATCAAATCATCTACTGGTCACTCTCCCTCTCCTTCACTCCATAACTCTCACATGCACACACCTCTTCCAAGTCTAGAAACCAACACATTTGGTTTTACTATTTATAAAGCATTCATGATCATCACCATCTTGGTCAGCTAATAGGCATGTCTTAACCCTTAAATCATATATCACATCAATACATATTTCAATTCCATCCACATAGGTTGTCCATAGCATTTATGGGTCACCCTTAAGCAACTACACCTATTAATTAGGCCCTTGTAGCCCTTATAGGTCCCATGGAGACCTATTCAACTTCTTTCACACTTATTCTAAGCACACAAATAATACATGATCACTTTTCAACACATATACCCATGAAACATAATCTATATGTCCCCTTTAAGTTCCAACATCCATTATATCACTCTTTTGCTAACCCCCAATTAGTTAAAAGACCTCTCTGTACACAGTCATTATGAATGAAAAACATAGTTGACTTATAATCTTTAGTTCATACTACATATGATTGGTGAACATTCATAATACAAATATATTATCCTCATGGAATATACAACATACTCTAATATATATTTCACCTTAAAACATTGATATACCACCAAGCACAACTTAATTATCCTTCTTGAGTTACTTGTAGAGCATACACAAAAACATAATCAACTTTTAACCTTCATAATTTTGATTTTACGCACTTTCATATCTTCAAATATATATTTTAAGATTAACCTTTTATTCCTCTACAAATTTTATTTTTACACCATGAGCAAATTTGTCCTAGATCAAAAGTTATAGCCAAAATATAGAACACTGGTTTTTCCTTTGTTAAATTCAAATATTCAAATACAAACAGTCATAGTTAAACTTTGACCACTTTTATTTCATCTCATGTCCTTGATTCTTAAATATATCATGCACAATATATCTTATTTTAATTATCTTAACCTTTACCTTTCATTTCTCATTGTTTGATCTTCATTTTGACTATTTGACTTAATACACTTCATTGATCTCATGTACATAGCTCAGTCTTTATCTATGTTAAACATTGGACAACTTGAAATCATCTCTCACAATATGCACCATTGATATCAATTTATATGAAAACCCGATCATTATTATATCTAGGAAGAATCTTGATATTTATCTCTTCTTGATGTTAAACTTTGAACACTTGTCCTCATCTCGTTGCTTTTTGACATCTTGGAATGAACACACTTCATTGATCCTTTTGTAAGGAGCTTGATCTTTACTTAATTTAAGCATAAAACACTTTAACCTATTTGACTTAATTTAGACCATATATCTAGATGTACTAACTCCTATGAACCATTGGATCTCCATCTGGTCCTGATCTTTAACATCATGCAAAAATGAGTATGAAGACCATTGTTTATCTATTTAGAAGGTCAAATTCGGACCTTAATGACTTTTGTTGCACTTAGTTTCATGATCTAAAATTTGGACCATATGATCTCCTCACATAGGATAATCCAACCATATATTAATATTCTCCTATAACCTTTACGTATGTAAGATATAATGCCATTAATCTGCTCATTCATATTTTTCCTACCATAAAGCCAACTATATCAAGAACTATCTAGAAGGCCAAATTGACACATGCATATTTTTTGATGCACTTCATTACATGACCTAAATTTTAGTGCAAATAAACTAGGAACAAAATTTAAAAAACCCATATGATCATTTTCTCCTGACACCTTCACACATGCAAAATATAACACCATCAAAATGCCTACTTAGCTTTTCTTACCACATTGAAAATTTGACTATGGGAAAACACTATCAAACTGCATAGGATCCCAAGTTTTCACTTACATATCTTATGTTTCACTTTATCACATGACCTAAAATTTAGTACATAGAAACTAGGAACAAATATGATCACAACCATATGACTAACTCTTCTTGAATCATCCACATGTGGCAATGGTGATGTCAAAAAACTACCTACTTAAATTTTGTACCACTAGACCCAAAATGTCTAGATAAAAACAATGATCAATCAGATGAAATACACTCATGTACACAAGCACTCAAATCATTATTGAATTTTTATAGGACCCTTTGTACATGCTCAATAATTCAAACTCATCCCTAAATGTCTCTAACCATGCCAAAACCAAAGATCAACCAAGCCTTCTTCAAGCATACTAGGACAAGCACATTGCACACTTTTTCATTGTCACTTAGACTATCAAGGCACTTCATTTGCTTAGCTAGACACCTCCATGACATCACCATGACATCATTGACAACTCTCCAATAATTTATTTATAGGAGGACCTTCATAGTTATTTGAGGTTTTAATACATCAAGGTAAGTATCCTAATAATGTATTGGAGTTCTCAATTTTTTTCTCATGTCAATTAATTTATTTCTTCTACTTGAAACCTTATTCAAGAACATCCTACCCATGGCCTTAGGCCTGATACCTATTACTTATACCAAAGATGATCAAGGAAGATCTTCCCACTTGACATGATGCCTTCCTAAGATGTTATGTACCTCTTAACCCAATAAAAAAATAATATACTTATTATTTTCTAAATGATTAAGTATCAAAATGGAACATTATCTTATCTTAGGTCTTAGCAAGTCTAAAAGACCTTCTCTCAAGTGACCCCTATTTAATCTAATCTCAGAAAAACTTAGATCACCTCTATGTCTAATCCACAATGCTCACATGATGATGATAAACCTCTCCATGAAGTTTAGACTCTCACACCCATGCAAATGTAATTAGCCTTCTCCTTGTAGGCCTCTTTCACCAATCACCTATAGGTAGCCTTGAACACATTCTAATACCATGCATATTAATGTGGTCTTCTTAGGATTTTTGACCCTATTAATGCCCTAAGAGGGTATGAGGAAGATATAGGAGGCATTTCAAAACATATTATACCTATATTCAATCATATTCATACCTACAGATTCCTCCAAACCACAAAAACCTACATGTTGGACCAAGAATAATCAAAATAATGAGGTTTATTGTAGGTATACATGTGATCAATGGAATTTTGGCCTGAGTTTGAATTTTTAGAGGCTATAAGAACCCCAAGATGTGTTTTTAAACCATCACCATGCATTCATTAAATCTTAAAATGTTGTAGAAAGAGAAAATTGGCCCTGTGGGGTTTTATAAGGGTCTTGAGCACCTTATCTTGTTAGTAATTATTCATAAATCATAGGCCCTATATATCTAAAATATTTCCATAATTTGGGAGGGCATATGGGTACTTTCTCACCACTATGATCATTTTTCTTGAAACTCTTTCTCCTCCATTAACCATTCATCCCAAACTAATTTTTTTGCCTATGCAAGTGACCCAATGGAGAAATGGAAAGGAGTTTGTCCTATTTTGGTCCTAAAAACACTTCATAATCATGATTTGAACTTGAGAAGGCTAAATTATGCTATGGTATGCCACCATTTACCTTAGACCCATGTAATCTCCTGTAGAAAAGGCTTTGTTCTACTTTGATAATTATGTAATATGCTTATAACTACCACCTTCACATTAAGACTAAAGTATCTTGACATTTTGACCAAGTGTATGGTATAAATAAGTATGACATGATCTTCATTAATTGATAAATGGATTAAATGAACTTTCTTGACCTCTAGACTAGCTTGGGACATATTGGACCTTGAGATAGAATGACCTAGACAAGTCTAAGACAAAAAGAACCACTACCTTAATTTCTACAAAATTACCTTAATCTTTGTTAAATGCTTTGGACATGACCATATTGAGTAACTTAATGACAATATTAGGTGTTTTTACTCACCTTTTCACTAGACCACCTTAAAAGACCTTGAAAGCTATAAGGAACAACATGGTGCTTACTACTATGAGGCCAACCATGATCAAGACAAAACCCTTCAAATGGCTATCAACAAAGTTAAAAAATCATGATTAGAAAGTTTTGAAATATAATGACCTATGGTATTCAATTTGGCTAACAAAATTGGTAACCTCTAAGGGATGTATGATTTATATACACTCTAGACCAATAGCTTTATTGCATCCATTAGGATATGGAGTCACTAGTCACCACAATCTAAAAGTGTAATTGATTGTAAATGGCTTGAAGTAAGATGAAACAATGGATAATTCCTTCAACATACACAATAAAACAAAGGAGAACACACACAACAAACCAACTAGACCAAATAAGACACACATTATGTTAAGAAACACTTAAGGAAGACAAAACATAAGCTACGACTATGTACAACTAACCTCCAGGGTCTAATCCTCCTAGATCAAAAGGGAAACTTTTGATATCCTCTCCATGTGGTTGATAGATATGTTGAAAATTTTGTTGTTTAAGTGTCCTTTTGATTGGATCAACTTCTTCCTTCCATGTTAGTTTCATTGGCTTATATCCAATTGCAACAATTTATTCAAACATGTCCCCAATGTAAAAAAAATACTCTTGTGGCTTTATGCTTACCTCATGTTGTTATTTATCAATGAGAAGGCAAACTAATGTGACCATATATGAAACCTCACTCTTTGATGGCTCATTAGGACCATGTTCTTGAATTTCCATCACACATTGAGGTACTTCATTTGGCTTGTCAATTACTACAAGTTATTCAATCTCTTAAATAAGCTCCAAGTATTCAATCTATACTACATAGTGGTCTTCAATATATATGTCTTGATCAACCTCTTCATGAGCATGATTTCTAATAAGAGATGTATCTTTGTAAATAACTTCAATCTCTTGAAGGAACTCGATGTATTGTTGCCAATCTTCATGTAATTCATGTCCTTAGTTATTTTGAGGGAGGACAAATTGAATATCATCCTCATATTTCTCTTTAGGAACTATAGGCCTATCAATACCTTCAAACTCCTTAATGGATTCATGACATAGCTACAATTTTGCTTCTTCAAGCTCTATCTCTTGCTCATTAAGAGCCATTTCAACTTCATTCAAACCTTCATCCTACTTATTTTTGAATCCATAACCTTGGGAGGTCACTACTTCCACTTCACTATTCATTTCAATGTCATTTTGAACTTGCTCATTACCATTTTAGACTTTTTGAGGTTCACTATGAGGGAGGATGTCATCTTTATTCTAGATTTGTAGATTGATCAAAAAGTTGATAACCAAATTTTAGAACATCAAACAAGTCAATTTCAAATGAATTAGACTCTTGGTAAGGTATCTTTATGAAACTACCCTCCTTATCCTTAGTCAAGTCATACTCTACTTTCAAAATCTCATAACCTACTTCTAAGACTTCAAACAAGTCTTGTATTTGTACCAATTTGATCTTCTTTTAATTTCATAGAAGCTAGTATGGTGGTGTTCTCAATAAGAACGGAGAAAGAATTGAAATATGTTCCTTCTTCATTATAAACCATCATAACTTTAATTGGTCTCTCATCCTATTCCCTCACTCTATCATTCAATGTTTCCATTGTTGGAAATATTGTCATTGATGTCAAAGGTCTAGCATTATTGGTGATAAAGGCGCCATTGAATTTAATGTTATTTGTAATAGATATATCTTGGCTAATGCGAGTTAATATTTATTTAATATTAATGAATATATTTTTGGTTGCATACGAGATAAAAGAAGGACCCATGGAGAAGTCAAAGAGCCACGAGGTAAGGACAAAAGAAAGATGGGACGCATTTTCCCATGAAGAGTCATCTTGAGAAATTCCAAGAGTCACCAAGTGAAGACAAAAGAGGAAGGGTGAAATTTCTCATGAAGGGACACTTTGGGGAATATGAAAAGTCACCAAGATAAAGACAAAAGAGGGAAGGACGTTTTTGCTCATGAAGGGTCACCACATGAATTTTCAAAGGCAAGGATATGAAGGGTCATACAAGTTTGGCACCATTTTCCATGAAGATTGAAGGGTCACAAAGGGGTAAGGCCAAAGGTCATTTAAAAAGCTATAAATAAAGGCTTGAGAAGCCATTTGTAATATGAGATACAGAGGTTGATTTGATATTGTAATATCTAGCTTAGAAGAGCAATTGTGAGAGATGAATATGATTTGTATTTGTTATATATAGCTTAGAAGAGCAAAGGTGAGAGAGAGGAAAGAGATGTTGTAATGAACTATCATTTGTTGAGATAGAAACATTGAGAGATGGTTGTGTGGTATACACAAAGGGGTTGGTGCTCCTATGGGTTGGTGCTCACAAATTGTTGCTAAGTTGGTGCTTGGCAAAGGGGTTGGTGCTCCTGTGGGTTGGTGCTAACGAATTTTTGCTAGGTTGGTGTTCGGAAAAGGGGTTGGTGCTCATGTGGGTTGGTGCTCATGAATTATTGTTGGGTTGGTGCTCGAAAAAGGGTTTGGTGCTCCTGTGGGTTGGTGCTCATGAATTTTTACTAGGTGGATGCTCGGCAAAGGGGTTGGTGCTCCTGTGGGTTAGTGCTCACGAATAGTTGTTGGGTTGGTGCTCAAAAAAGGGGTTGGTGCTCCTACAAGTTGGTGATTGTGAATATTATTTGGGCTTGTGCTCATTCATATACTTGAGATTGTTCTCCATGGTTTTTCCCACATTGGGTTTCCACGTTATATCTAATGTCTCTCTCTATCTTTTGTGGTGTTTATTGTTTGAGTTTTATTGCATATATTGAATGTTTGATTAAGTGGAATTTGATTAAGGGAAAGTTTTATAAGATATATGATATACTGACTCACTCCCCCCCTCTCAGTATATCATGTGCTTAACAATTAGTATCAGAGCAGGTTTCTTCAAAAAGGGTTTAACAGCTTGAAGGTAGATCAAGGAAAATCACAAGATGGCCAAGCAACTAAAGAAGGAAAATCAAGAGTTGAAATTTGTGGTTGAATCTCTTAAATAACAGGTGTGTATCTTGGATTCTAAGTTGGCTATAGAAGAAAAAGAAAATAAGATATTTATTCAGGATCTTAAGAATCAGTTAAAGGATGCAAATTCAAGTTTAAAATCAACAAAAGAAGAGTGTAATCAGTTGAAGGTTGAGTTAGGTTCTTTAAAGGATAATCATGAGAAGCTTATAATCAAGGTTGAGAAAGATCATGAAATATTAGTCCAAGGAAAGAAGGATGCAAGTTTTGAAGGAAAATCAAAGAAGCCGATTAGGCAGCCCAATGCTTTTAAGTTTTCAAATTCTTTTAATGGTCATTGCTTTGTTTATCATCATGTTGGTCATAGGGCAAGAGATTGTATGAGGAGAAGCAATCAATCAAAGGGAGATCTCAGTCACATTCAAGAAAAAGGTATGAGAAATATTGTTTGCTTTTGTTGTCATGAGGTTGGCCATATTGCTAAATTATGTCAAAATAAATTAAAGAGATATTCAAGGTATGTCAAAAGATATAGAAAATATGAGAAAAGACAAATTCAGGTTTGGAGACCTAATATAGTAAAGGTTGATCAGGTTGAGTTTAAGAGTGAGAATTAATTACTTGCTATAGTATAAAAAGAATCAGATAGGAAGGATTGTAAAGAATCTCTTGTTACAGTTGAGCATGAGCTTTGTCAAGATAAGATAGTTGCAAAAGTTGAGAAGATGAAAAACATCATAAATTTTGAGGTTAGTAATTCAAAAAGATTAGACATGCTTAAATGGATTCTAAAATAAAAACACAAGAAGATCAAGGAAGAAATAGAGGAGATGTACGAATCTCCTGAGATTTGTTTCTAGGACCCTTTTGTGTGGGGTCTCTTCTAGGCTTCAAGGAGACACTTTTAAGAAAAATTGAAGCATGGTGGATGCTATTGGGTCTTGGCTATGTTGCATGACAAGAATTTGAGTTGTCAGATTAATTTGTATATCTTTTGAGGGAATAGATTTTTGAAGAAAAATTTTGCATCAGTATTATGGTTTGAGGCTATGCAGTGTTTAAAAGTTTTAAAGTGTTTCAAATGATTATGGTCATAATAAATGTTGAAAAAGAGCTAACAGTTTTAGAAAGAAGGAAAAAGATACTCATGCAAATTCAATCAAGGAGGATCATAGTTTCAAAGCTCCATTCATCAAGAATAAGGTTCAGACATGTTCATGGCAGAAGAAACAACATGAAGATTATATGATCGTTCAGACAGCTTTGCATGTAAGAAACAAAGATCAGCCATGGTTCGTTGATAGTGGATGTTCAAGGCATATGATAGGAGATAAAAGTAAGTTCATAACTCTAAAGAAGATCAATGGTGGCACAATGAGATTCAGAGATAAAACCACTGCCAGAATAGCTGAAAAAGGTACTTTGAGTTTGGATTATGGTAGAACTAAGACTAAGAATGTTTTGTATGTAAAAGGTCTTAAGCATAATCTATTGAGTGTTAGTCAAATATGTGATCAAGGATAAACATTAAAGTTTCATGTTGAAGGTTGTGAGATTATAAGAAAAGATTTAAATGAGTTGATTGCATATGCTCAAAGGACATGGAACAATGTGTATGTATTGTCAGAAATCTTCTCAAAGGCACGATCAAAGGACACATTCAAAGATCTATGAGAGGAGTTGGGAGTAATTTATATTACTTCCTATCATTGATGTTTAGCATCAGTTGAAGGTGAGCTAAGTGTTAGCTCCAGGTAGGCCCTTTGTCATTGATGTCAAAGGGGGAGAATAACAGGTATAGGTATAGGTGCAAAAATAGGTATAAGGAACATGTATAGGTTACTACAGTAAGGGGGAGTTATTGTATGTTTTCAGATGATAGGATGTGTAGGTGACAGGATGTGGCAGTTTCAAGATTGAGGTTGCCATCAATGACAAAGGGGGAGATTGTTGGAAATATTGTCATTGATGTCAAAGGTCTATCATTATTGGTGATAAAGGCTCCATTGCATTTAATGTTATTTGTAATAGATATATCTTGGCTAATGTGAGTTAATATTTATTTAATATTAATGAATATATTTTTGGTTGCATATGAGACAAAATAAGGGCCCATGGAGAAGTCAAAGAGCCACGGGGTAAAGACAAAAGAAGGATGGGATGCATTTTCCCATGAAGATTCATCTTGGGGAATTCCAAGAGTCACCAATTGAAGACAAAAGAGGAAGGGCAAAATTTCTCATGAAGGGACACTTTATGGAATATGAAAAGTCACAAGATAAGGACAAAAGAGGGAAGGACTTTTTTGCTCATGAAGGGTCACCACATGACTTTTCAAAGGCAAGGATATGAAGGGTCATACAAGTTTGGCACCATTTTCCATGAGGATTGAAGGGCCACAAAGGGGGAAGGCCAAAGGTCATTTGGAAAGATATAAATAAAGGCTTGAGAAGCCATTTGTAATATGAGAGATAGAGGTTGATTTGATATTATAATATCTAGCTTAGAAAAGCAATTGTGAGAGATGAATATGATTTTTATTTGTAATATCTAGCTTAGAAGAGCAATTGTGAGAGATGAATATGATTTGTATTTGTTATATCTAGCTTAGAAGAGAAAAGGTGAGAGAGAGGAAAGAGATGTTGTAATGAATTATCATTTGTTGAGATAGCAACATTGAGAGATAGTTGTGTGGTATACACAAAGGGGTTGGTGCTCATATGGGTTGGTGCTCAGCAAAGGGGTTGGTGCTCCTGTGGGTTGGTGCTCATGAATTGTTGCTGGGTTGGTGCTCGACAAAGGGGTTGGTGCTCCTATGGGTTGGTGCTCATGAATTATTTTTGGGTTGGTGTCGGCAAAGGGTTTGGTGCTCCTGTGGGTTTGTGCTCACAAATTGTTGTTGGGTTGGTGCTCCTGTGGGTTGGTGCTCACGAATAGTTGTTGGGTTGGTGCTCGGCAAAGGGTTGGTGCTCATGAATTATTTTTGGGTTGGTGCTTGGCAAAGGGTTTGGTGCTCCTGTGGGTTGGTGCTCAGCAAAGGGGTTGGTGCTCCTACAAGTTGGTGCTTATGAATATTGTTTGGGTTGGTGCTCATTCATATACTTGAGATTGTTCTCCATGGTTTTTCCCACATTGGGTTTCCACGTTATATCTGGTGTCTCTCTATATCTTGTGTGGTGTTTATTGTTTGAGTTTTATTGCATATCTTGAATGTTTGATTAAGTGGAATTTGATTAAGGGAAATTTTTATAAGATATATGATATACTAATTCACCCCCCTCTCAGTATATTTCGTGCTTAACAGCCATGCCAAGGTATTCAATCTCTTCAAGGAAAGCATGGTACAAGTATTGTCAAGCATCATCAAGATCATTAGGAGTATTTATAACTTCAATCATGAGTTCATTTGATTTTCTTTTAGGACTGTCCTCTAGTAGATCAATTTTTTTGAGCTCATTTATGCCTTCATCAACTTTTTATATCTAATTTTCCTCTTATTTCATGAAGTATGGGAGTTCATCTATGAAACAAAAGCTTAGTTCATCATTTTTTCTTCTCCCAAACTTGATTATTCTTTTACCTCATGAAGAGGATTGATAATGGTTATCTCTTCATCATACTCACTTGAAACACTCTCTTTCTCATCTAAAAACTATTCAATTGCCTTCCATACCAAAAGTTCTCCCTCTAAAGGGGAGATGGGATGGAAAGAGGATTCATTAGTTTGTTTGAAGCTTTAGAGAATGTTTTTCCAACTTGGGATTTTAGGGTTAGTAGACTCATTAAAATATTATTGAAGAGGGGGAAAAATAAGTTTCATTAGGGATGCTCCATTCTTATCTTTCCATTCCCCAATCATTCTATCCAACTCTAATGTATTGTGGTCTTCATGGATAGTTCCAACTTGAGGGGTGGGTGAAGAACTTGGGAGACTTGAAAACTCTCTTGGTTTAACCTCCACTACCTTTTCCTTTTTTTGATTTTGCATGGGTAAGGGAGAATGTTCTTTCTCATTTGTTGGCATGATGTAATCAGGGGTCATAATCCAATAAGGCCTCCATGATGGAGCTATTTGAGGCTCTTGAGGAAGAGTTAATGGAGCTTGCATAAACATTGGATTTTCTTGATGGTATGTTACAATTTGGGCCAGGTTGGGAGTAAAATAAAGCTGATTGTATTGAATTTTTTGCATCTCTTGTACCACTAACCTATTGTCCATACACTAAATTATGCCTCTTTTATCCAACATGTCATTGATTGGTATTTTTTTATTATTGCTCTCAATATCTACCCACTTACTCTTAAGAAATTATAATAAGTCTTTCCTTCCCTAAATAATTTCACTCTGAATAGAAGGGTTAGGAACAATTAGACCAAGATATTCTTCTCTATCAATCTCTCTCATTTGCATTTATTGTTCTAGTAGGGTTTATTTGAGTTTTGATAGGGATTGAGTAGGATTTCAAATATACTAATTATGGGAAACATAGTTTTGACAAGAATGATTATAGGGATAGGTAGGCTAAAAAAGAGGTTGATTTGGGGTACATAGGGGGTACAAGTCATGATAAATTTGATATGATATTGGTTGAGGGCTACTTAGGATGAATCCATGATCATTATTAGCTTGATATGAAGGTAAAAAATATGAATTTGGACCAAACGAATATTGATAATACATACCAATTAGCCTCTTATAATCACTTGGGTTGATTAAAACAATTTTGGTTCACTTTGAGTCGACATTGATTCTTGAGGTCATGCCTCTAAAGGTTGATTTATTGAAGGAAAACACCAAAATCCCTCAATAGATGACAATATATCCCATCGAGCATGCCAAAATTATTATCAATCTAAATTACACCTTTGATGAGTTTGTTCAAGCCTTCCTAATTTAGATGAGACATGGAGACACTAATAGGCTTTGGGTGGCCTAATAGTTGAGGTGAATCTCTAGATTAGGTCTAGCTCTATTGATGTATCACCTAAAACTACTACTAAACCTATACTTGTAAGAAAAAATAATAGAGGGAAAGAAAGTAAATAAAACAAGGGGGTGATACACCAAATTCATGACCACTACCACACATTTATCAGTTCACAAGAATTATAGGATTGACCTATCATGCACTAATCCAAAAAAAATCCTCTTACATTAGTTTTTTGCAAATAGGTAAGGCATTATAAGACTAGGAAGGAATATGATTACCACTTCTAGTCCACACACTTAACCCCTGATGACACTAACTACACCCTATAAGAGATATTTATAGCTGCATGGAAATAAGGGAGTGAGACACAAGCCATGTAAAATTCAATTATCAAATAAAAAGATCAATCACCCACAAGTTTATACTAAACACAACCATAGGAAGAGGGAAAAAATAGGCTTTTATTCATTCATATGCTGACAAAGGAAAATGGATTCACCATACTCAAGTGGAGGATCCCTTACAATGACAAACAAGGTCCATTTTTTAGAATAAAGGAATGAGAGAGAGAGAATGAATATGTGTCAATAGTCCATGATATCTATCATATGCACAAAAAAAGTTATAAAACATAATTATTTTGCCACCAAATCTACAAAGAATGTGTTATCATGTTATTATCAATATACTAAGCCAAGTGTTGATTTATTTATTCTTGGTGGATGGTGTATAATATCATCATGACTGACCTAAATTTTCTTATAATTGATATTCCCTATTGGAGTTACAAATCTATCTTTTGGAGAGCAACTAAAAATTGAAGTTTTGACACATGTTTCACTTTTGGTCTCCTTGGAAACTTCACATGCCATTATTGGCCCTTCAATACTTATCCTATAATGGTGAAGGTGAAACCTGATCTTATACATCTCCTCATGTTTATATTAGTCATTAGGACTTGAAATTTCATGTTCCAACTTGTTTGAAACAAAGAAGGCAATGAGAACAGACTTATTCATGTAGAGTCTAATTTCTTATTTGTAAGCTACTACATCAACTTGTGAACTCCATAAAGGTCATATATATCATCTCAAATATGTTTTTTTATAGCATGAGGATTCATATGGAATATTATTGGTGGTTTACAAGGTATTGTGAAGCTTCTTACTACCATGGATGAACTCAAGAAAGGTATGCAGACTCAGTCTTTTATATAAGTATAAAACAATCCTTATCAAGGCTTAGTCTAATGATTTAAACCTATTATTCACCATTAAAGTATTTTTAAAATATTTTAAGAGATCATAGGACCTTTTTCCAGATCTAGGAGGCCCCTTCAAATGGTTGAGAAGACTTTACTCACCTAGAAACCCTGTAAATAAGCCTAAAAGATAGTTTCTTAGGCCATTTTCCTATATTTTTTTTCACATGTCTGAAATTATGACTTAAATGGATGCGATTTTAAATTTCATCTAGGTGATTTTAAATACATTCATACCCATTATAACCATTTATAAGGAAAAATTCAAACATCAAGTTCTCTTAAGGGTTTTAGGAGGGTTTAGAGTGTCTTAACTTGTTAAGGATTGTTCATAATGAAAAAATACTCTTTATTATATTAAATTACACAAGTTTAGAGTGAATTATAATTAATAACACCTACAATATCCATTTATTCCCATGTATCTTCTCATTAAAATTCACACATAGTGAAAGTGAGCTTCTCGGCCAATGCAATCCTGTTAGGAAGGCTGAAGTGATTATTTTGGTCAAGACATCCTACAAAAAAAAAATTGAGTTTTAGATACTCATATGAGGTTTGATGTACCTTCCTTGATGTATAAAAATAATTTTTTAAGCAAATGTAATCCAAAACTTCTCAGAACTTGCATTAGCCCACCTCAAGGGTTTGTTAGCAATTTTAGAGTTCTAACCCTAATAGTTATGTTTTATTATTTTTCCCTCTTGATAAAGAGAAAACTATATATATAAACATCTATAAATACTCCTCACACCTTTTTTTCCCATAAAAAACTCGATCTCAATACAAAATTACATACACTCTTTATATTCTTGAAGGTATACCTATAGCTTTCTATTAGGTCTATCACCTTGTTGAAGCTCAAGATTGCCTATTCTGACTAGTGTTTTTCTTATTATTAATTATTACACACAATACCATATTTATTTTAATTTATATCACATATCACATGCTCCTTACGCCTTATGTTCAACACACAACATGTATATTTTTCATATACTTCTAAGCAGCCCTATAAGTGTATGGTTGGGATGAATGTTTTGGTCAAAAAATGTTATAGATGTTTATTTTCTAGTCTAAAATACATCATTTTTATCTTATCCATTCCCTAAAACATATAAAAATTTTACTCCAAGTAAATTTATCCCTTTAATGGTTTTGAACTATGTTATAGTCATGGTTAGTGTTTGTAGACAGTTTGACCCTCTTAGCAGTCTTTTGGTGATTCTTTATTTTGAACACTTGTAAAATAACTTTTTTAACCTTATTATGTCCCCTAATTCTTATAATGAACAACCAAACCTCGATTTAAACACTAATATTTCAATTTTTTCCATACCTATACCTACAACATTGTTTTCAACCTTGGTCTTCTAGCTTACAACTTATTTTAGAAGAGATTGATGTAGAGGAGGACATGCATACTTGTTTGAGGATTTAATACATAAATTTAAACATCATAATAATTTATTTTAGGTCTCAATTTTGGTTTTTCGTCAATTACTTTCTTTCTTCTATGTGAAACCTTGTTCAAGAACATTCTACCCATTTTCTTAGGCCTATTAACTATTACTTCTACCAAAGATGATCAAGGAAGATCTTCCCACTTGATATGATGCCTTCCTAAGAGCATATATACCTCTTAACCCAAAAATATCATATATAATTATTGGTTTTTAAAGTATTAAGTCTCAAAATGCAACATTATCTTCTTTTAGGTCTCAACAAGTCTAAAAGACCTCTCAAGTGACCCTTGTTTAATTTGATCTCTAAACAACTTGGATCACCTCTATGTATAATTCACCATGATCACATAATTATTATATACCTATCCATGAATTTTATACTCTCACACCCATTCAAATGCATTTATCCTTCTCCTTCTAGCCCTCTTTCACTAATCACCTATAGGTAGCCTTGAACACAATCCAATACCATGCATACTAAGGTGGCCTTCTTGGGAGTTTTAACAATGTTAATTCCCTAAGATGGTATGAGGAAGATATAATAGGACTTAAAAAACATATTATATCTATATTCAATCACCTCCATACCTGTAGATACCTCCAAACCATAAAAATTTGCCTGTTGGACCAAGAATCATCAAAATAATGAGGTTTGTTATAGGTATAAGTGTGATCAATAGAAGTTTTACCTAATTTGAATTTTAAAAGGCTATAGTACCCCCAACATTGAATCCAAAATTCTATAGGAAGATAAAACTGACCCTTTCATGTTTTATAAGGGTTTTGAGCACTTTATCTTGTTAGTGATTGTTCATAAATCATAGGCCCTATATCTCTAAAAAAATTCAATAATTTGGGAGGGCATAGGGGTATCTTCTCACCACTATAAGCATTGGTCCTGAAACTCTTTCTACTCCATTAACCATTCATCACAAACTGACTTTTCTGCGTATGCAAGTGACCCAATGGAGAAATGGAAAGGTTTTTATCCTATTCTAGTCTTGAAAATGCTTCATAAGCATGATTTGAAATTGATAAGGCTAAAATGAGTTATATTATGCCTTCATGTATCTTGGACCAATGTAATCCCCTATAAAAATGTGCTATTTGGCCTTAATAATTATGTAATATGTTTATAACTACCACCTTGACATTAAGACTAAAGTATCTTGACATTTTTCCCAAGTGTGTGGCATAAATAAGTATGACATGAACTTCACTAAGTGACAAATGTATTAAATACAATTTCTATGCCTCTAGACTAGCTTGGGATGTATTGGACCTTGAGATGGAATGACCTATACAAGTCTAAGTCAAAAATAACCACTACCTTAATTTATCCAAAATTACCTTAATCTTTTATAGATGCTTTATAGATGACCATATTGAGTAACACAATGACAACTAGGTTTTTTTACTCACCTTTTGACTAGACCACCCTAGAAGACCTTGAAAGCTATAAGGAATATCATAGTGATTACTACTATGAGGCCAACCATGACCAAGACAAAATCCTTCAAATGGCTATCAACAAATTTAAACAATCTTGATTAACAATTTTTTAAATATAATGACCTATGGTAGCCGATTTGGTTAATTATAGGTACCATCAAATATTATTGAAAATAGAAATTTCAAAAGTATGTATGTGCATGAATAAGCTTCATGTCCCATACTTTTCACCAACATGATATATAATTTTATGCATATATATGTTATTTTTCACACACTTTAAAACATGTAAAACACGTTCCTATAAATTTTTATGCATACGCATCGTATATGCACTCAAATCTATCTAAATCTATGAATATTTGCAAACTTGTAACTTAGGTTTCTATAAATTTAGTAAATACATATGCCCTAAAAAATATATTCCAATGTGTAAATATTGATCCTAATTTAAAATCTAAACCACTTTGAAATATTTGAATCCTGTAAAGTGTGCCCAAAATCAAAATTTTCCACCCATGAAAGCTTAAATCTCTATGACAAACCACTAGGATTCCCTCCTTTTAAGGTGAGGGATGTAGCATACAAGTCAATCATCTTAAAATAAAAGAGTTAATTTTATCATGTAATTTAAAATATGTAATCATGTAATATCATGTCAAAATGTGGATAATATGTCATCACATTAGTGAACATGTCATCAAAGCATGTAGTGAACTTATTTTTAAAGGCCTATAGGTGTCATGTCATGATAAATATTACAATTAAGAATGTATTAGTAATCATCTCTAATATATTCAATGAATAATACTGTGTATTTAAAGGTGCATGATGTGAATCATGGTACCCCACACAAATGGGGAGGATCATGATATGGATCATGGTACCCATAAATTTATAAAGATCATAAAATAATACTAGATTATTCCACTCATAAACATATAATGTCATGTCCATGACACACATAATAGTACTAAATGTCACACATAAGGCCAAGGGCCACATAGAATAGATACTAACTATGGCACACACAAGGATAAGGGATGAAAACAATGAAAAATAAATGTCACATATTAAAGGCCAAGAGATACAAAAAATGGAAAATAAATATTGCACACACAAGGCCAAGGACTGCCAAAAATAGACAAGTAATGACTAGCCTATTATGAAAATTAAATAATATCAATGAAGCATAGATAAAGTAATATAGTCTATCCATTGAAGTATGTCAATGTCACAACATAGTAAAGTAATATATCCATGAAATATAGTACTATAAAGAGTATGATTAATAGCAAGACATGTGTAATAAATCAATGTATCTAGAAATGGTAAATGGAAAGGTCATAGAAAGGTATAACTTATATCAATGTAACATGTGGAATAATATGTCCACATCATTGGAATGGCCCATGGGTATATGAATGTCCTACATCAATGAATCCATGTGTAATATGTATCTATATGTCCTACATGTCACTCAGTATACTTGAATGTGTATATAAAAGAGGATATATAATCTACTAAACATGTGATAACAAACATACGTGAGTAATGTAAACTAGCAAACATGTCCTACTTATGTCCTATATTTTTAATTTTTGAATATTTTTTATTTTTTGTATTTTTGAAATATTTTCTTAAATGAGATGCTTACTAATTAAACAATCTATGAGATGGTAATGTGGAGGTCATATATCAAACATCTGAAGGGTTATATTTAGTGACTAAGTTGTGTCACATATAATTATATCTAAATTTAAATATGAAAAATGATCTCATGATGTATTGTAACCCCATCATTATTGCTCACAACATCCTGTGTATGATAAGTAACTCGAGGGTGCAATGTATCTAATGAAGTATGTTTTATATTATGAGAAACATGTAGCTTTATTCACTATGGATCATGTTACACTATAGATAAATTTAGTCCAAGGCATGGAATAAAAGTGGATATCATGAGTCTTAAATGATTATTTGATGTAGTGGGCACTAAATTACTAGTCGTCTAGGAAAGTCAACTAAGCTCTTCTTAACTATTCACATAGAATGAACCTAAGTAGGCTGTATACTTGATTGCATATAGTGAATTTTAATATGTGGAGTAACTTCCTTTGTGACATAATCCTAAATAGGTATAGTAATGTATTATGTAGAATGATCATAAATATGTACAACAATCAACTATAGTGGTGGTAGGGATGAAGGAGGAAACACCTATGCCTGAATAGTGTACTTATATGGATTACTTGGAAATATGACCAATATATTGTAATTTATATAATTTTAAAATATATTCACTGAAGATATTACTAATGGAACATGGGTATCTAAGGGCATCCTCACAACATGTCAAATACGCTTGTGCTCGGTAAGGTTAGGAATGGAGTAGAAACTACTATAGGGCCTATCTTAAGATGTAGAAAAATGTGTTATGATGTGTTATGTCTCTTTCTATAAAATCATTTTACTATATTTTTTATTTCTATTAAATACTTTTTTTTATCCAAGAGTATGTAGAAATGTCATTATGATAGAATTTTTACTTGAACCATTATCTATCTTGATAGTATGAATAGGTTGTGAATCAATGTAAGCTCATACAAATAATGATTTGAAATCAAAATCATCCTCCACAATCACATTTCCATAAAGTTTAATTATAGTTCATTGTATTGATATTCTTATAATAGTACCAATAAGATTGTCTAATGGGTGATCCTAGGTTTAAGGAAGAAGATGTGTATTGCATGTCATATGCACATGTGTATTTAGTTTTTGTTGCTACAAGATTTATAAGGGGATTATAAAATATTTTAAACTTTGAATTTACATTAAATTTTGGTCTTAAATCTTATATAGGTTACATTTATAAATAATATTTTATTCAATGAGATCTTGTATCTTATACATTAGCTTGTAACATTAATTTTAGAATGTTTAATAAATTGATAATAGTCACAATGTGCATTTCTATGATATCCACTAGGTGTAGATATAATCATATAACCCTCTTGTGATTTAGGGATAGATATAAGGTTTCAATTTAGTAACTTTACTAGTAGTATATGATAAGGTTGAGGTAACAGTGAAAGTTACATTTGTTATGGAGCAGATAGGATAAGTCAATAAGTGGGATATGATACTACATTAACTATTGTATTTACCTCATTCTTAGCATCATTTTATTTAACTTTAATTTATTTTATGTTGTGGTATCATTAGACATATATATGAGCTTGTTCAAATCAATAACCTTAACTTATTGGTCTCTAATTGGTTGGCATAACTCACCAAATGATTTTAATTTATTGAATATAATAGACTCATAGAGAGTGAAAAAAAAAATTGCTTCAAGAGGTATTGTAACTCATTTTCATACATAATATTAGTCATATTTGAAATCATGGTCTTATACCAAATCACATAGTAGATGATTGGTTCATTTTATCCTTTCTTGAGTTTAGCAATTTGAGCATAAGATAGTTTATCACTAATGTTGATTAAAAAATGTGTTAAAAACTAATTTGAAAAAAGGATTGAATTTCATAACTGATTGTAATGAGAGTTCATAGAGCCATTATAAATCATAGTCCTTAAGGTTATGTGGAAATAACTTGGTCAATAATTTGTCATCAAATGCATAGTCCAAACATGCTACATGAAAATATCTTAAGTGTTTTTTCGGATCACCTTTACTGTCATATAACAAAAGCTTCATAACTATAAAACCTATAGGTAAATCATAATATAAAATATATAGGAATAATGTATTATGAATAAAAGCATGAGAATACATTGAATGAATAGATCTAGAAACATTTGGATTTAATGGCAATACCTATCCTACAGAGCTGAAATTATTTGTTTAAGGGATCATGGAGTAGGAGAGGTTGATTATGTAACATGTGTAGACATTATAAGATGTGCATAGTTTGAAAATGTATGTGTAGGGATGGAAATATAAGAGAAACCTTTTATTTATCCCACACCTTGGGTGGGCATCATATGTGTTGATGAAGGTGTAGATGTAGGATTCATATCAATTGTAGTAGTTTGAACACCTATTATGGAATTGGTACCTCCAAAAGGTTGATTAATATCATTGAAGGGATAATAAATTTCATCAAATGTGTTATCCCTAGCTAACATTTTTTCATCTCTTGTTAGATAGATCATTGCATCATACATTTGTATATTCATGACAATAAATTGATTTAATTCCCTTTCATGTCATCAAATCTATCAAGAAAGTCCCATACTCGTTTCCTTTACTATCATCCATAGTACTTGTTTGATGAGAAATTTGTAGAGTCATGTCAATAAATTGAGTTAATTCCATTTCATGTCATCAAATCTATCAAGAAATTCCACATACTCATTTCTTTTACTAGCATCCATAGTAATTATTTTATGATCAATGATAGATTATATAATCCACAAGTTTTGAGAAGAGGGTTATTAGAAGGAGGAACAAATGGAGGAATGCAGGTCCTTTGGGATTGAATGGTAATAGGAAGCTTTATTATTATAATAACATTAATTAAGGTAGGATTGATATTATTCATTATTTATTTAATTTATATTAGAGCATAAATATTTTATCCTTGGTATTATAAAATTATTACAAATTTATCGCATTAATGGAAAACATGTAATGATTACAATCATATCTTGAGACAAAAATAAAAACTATATACATCCATTATAGCCATGTGCAGTTTTTGAATAGGAAATATCATAAATCCATACTGAAACCCTATAAAATAATACAAAACCCTTGGAAGAAGGAAATAACCCTAAAGGAAACCTAGGGTTTGACGTGTTCTATAAAGTATACAGGTTCACCATTCTGTTTTACATTATTTTTATTAATGAACCTTAAAAATCATAATAACTAATTTAGATTAAATGATTTTTTGCAATTAAGCATACATCTGAATGTAAAAGATAGAAATTGATGTTGACACTTCTACTTGCTAATTATGGAAAGTAATAAGAGGATTAAGATACTTAGTGTAACAACATGAGACAAAGGTTAGCTCTATTATTAGAAAACAAAATTTAATTTTGAAACCCTACCACCATCCTAAGCATGTGCCCTTGGACTAATAAATTTAGGATGTGCTTGGACGTAGTTGTAAAGGCTTGTGTAATATGCATGGGTAATCTGAAAGAATCTCCCCTTGTACTATTAATGTTTGGATGATGGATGATGAGGATAATTGATTCTTTATGTGAATATTTTAATATCACTTCATTGTCAATTGGAATATTTTTTAGAATGGGAGGTGGCCCTTCCATTTATATATTTTTAGGATTGATTGTGACCATTGATTTGAGATGGAAATCAATGGTGGGGGATCAATCCTATAATGGAAGATAACATTTAATCTTATGACATGGAGTGTGTAATAACTTGTAAGAAGATATATTATGAGAGTTTGAAGTGTGTAAGTTCATGTCATAGACCTTGTTTGCACACTTCTCATCTTGCACTAAATTTTACTTTTGAAGGAAACTTTGACTTTTGAAAATTTTATCTTTAAATTACCAAGTGGGTGAGTGATGTATAAAATTGGGATTTATTTGAATTTTGGTAAATATGGCATGTTCATTTCTTGTAACTTCCTATTAGTGATTAATTATTTATAAAATCGAAGTCAATTAGCTAATAACATGTGATTAAAATGATGTCCATTTTATAATGTTCACTTTTGATTGATCACTTGCTTTGATTGAACTAGGGTGGCATTATCAAAGCAACCAATTGATTCAGAATATTTTTGACAAATTTGTTATCATGATGTGGTATGTTTTTTGGATTATGGATGTGTTATCATGATTTGAGTTGTAATTGATAATTATCTTGATAATTTTAGTCATTTGATTGATTTGGTCTTGAATTATTTATTGATGCAAATAAATTAGTTTGATGATTAATGATGACACTTAAGTAGAATAAATGAAGTGTCTACATTTTTTCCCTTTTTGAAATGGTGTTTCAAGATACCTGACAAAGTAATAAATTTTTAAATTAAAAATGAAATAAAATGTGATCATGCCCCAAGTGATGCATTTGAAATTGATGATTTGTCATTGAAAATAGGCTCACCAAGATGCTCCAAGTGAAATAATATACCCCTCAAGGGAGTGGTTAGAAAATAAATTTAATGGATGAGCCCTCAAAAGGAAGGGAACAAGATGAACTAGGATGGAAGAGACTATGCAATGGATAAAATGGGTGAAAATGGGACGTAAATATATGAAAGGAGCCAAAAATAAGCCTCATAGAAGTAAAAGGGGTGCAACAGGGGGTAAAAATTTGAAATGGGGGATATAATTATCTCCTTGGGGGTGAAAAAAATTC
Source organism: Torreya grandis (assembly GCA_037957365.1). NCBI lineage: Eukaryota > Viridiplantae > Streptophyta > Pinopsida > Cupressales > Taxaceae > Torreya > Torreya grandis. The sequence continues at coordinate 1,339,201 of JARHVA010000137.1, read as the reverse complement.
ATTTTCACCCTTCCCCCTAATAATTTTGAGCTCTAGTTTTTACCCATGAGTGTTGCAGTAATAATGGTTCATATCCCACACCACAAACACCTTAAAGAGCACCACAGAGTATAAGGTAACCACTTGGGTGGGGCCCATTGGTATGTATAATTTTTTATTTAGAATTTTCACTTTAAGTGTTATTAATCCTCTGTTAAAGTAGGAATTGTGGAAATTGTTCCACTAAAAGAAAATTCCATAGTGGTGAAATTGCACACGCAAAAAATAGAAATTTTATTGTAAACAATGAAAACATTACTATAAATAGAAGAATAGTGATGAAAGTTGTGAAATCACTTAAAATGGTGAGATCAAATAATAGTAAAATCTTGACATTTTTAGTGAAGCCAATGAAATAGGTTAAATATCACTTAAATGGTAAAATCACTAAATTAGGGTCAAAATCACTTCAATGGTGAAAATGTAATATCACTATTGAAATGCCAAATTGGTGAAAACATCCTGATAAATGGGGAGAATGATTTTTAGTGGTGTAAATGTCTTGATATGGGATAAATCACAAAATGAGGGGAGGCTTGGTGAAATCACTTGGCAAAGCAGAAATGTAGCCCTTTGTAAAAGCAAAAGTGTTATAAGTAGTGGTAAAGTCTCTAAAACTACTAAATGGAATGAATTAGATTGAATTCAATCCTAATTTGATGTTTGGTTTCACATTGGATGATTTGTCATATGTTTATGAAGAAAACATGATTGTAGGATAGGGAGATGATTTTTTGGATTGATAGAAAATGACTAATTACAATAACATTAGGTGATTGTACAAATGGATGTAGGTTTTTATATCATGGTAGAAATGGTCATGTGTGATGAGTGGACCATAGATTTGAATAGATAATGTCATGGACTTAATACCTTAGGAATAATACAAATGGCATAGATGCCTACCATTTGAGTAGATAGATCACTACTTACTATATTGGTTGAGTGGTGGCAGTTAAAGACTAATACTTTTTAGTTGCCTATAGGGGAGGTTATTATGACTACGAAGGATGTGTGGTGGATACTGCACATCTTGATTTAAAAGTAAGCCCTAAAATTGTTGACATAGGGATAATTAGGGATGTTAGAGAGGCCCATTACAATTTCATATATTATGTTATGGGATGTTCTAGCTGATATTTATGCACCAGTAGTAGAGCCCATAATTGATAGACATCCTTTGATCCTTATGGCCATTGGCATCAACATCTTTTTGCCTGATAAGAGTGGATAGCATTTCTATATGGGCCTAGGAAGAGTGTTAATAAACATGCATGATGATATTTATATATTTTATTGGGGTCCTATGGTACTAGCATAGTTTTTAGAGATTAGCACATGGTTGCATACCAAGGTTACCAGAGTATTATACCATCGCCCTATTGACCATTTTGACCACAAGTCAAAATGGGTCATCCCCTATAGTAAAAACTTATATAGGGGTCTAATTTTTTTTCATAGGGTGTTTTATATTTTATTTGATGTAATTTAATGCCATTTTAGCCTTGATCATGGTCTAATTCATCTATATGTCATTTTGAGTCAGTAGCAATTTAAGGGTCATATATGCAAGTGGAATAGTTTTAAAGGTGTCCAAGTGTCTTATTTTTCCTTAAAAATATAATAGGTTAGATTAACTATCAATAATGTATGTCCCATCTGAAACTTATAGGTTATCTAACTAAAAATCAAGAAACCAACTGAAAAGGGAAGAGTTTGGCACTTGTATGGCCCATAAGAGAGAGTGACACATGGGATAAGGTCATGTAATGGATATTCATATTCATAAAACTCATATCAAAACTTAAAATTCTTTGTGAGTAATAAAAAATTTCCAAAACCATTCTACTCCTTCTTCACCCTATTAGACATATAGAACCAATCAGCAAGTTTATGCTTGGTATGACCAGTTAAAGAAGTTTCAAACCAAACACCTTAATTTGGTGATATTACACTTATATAGATTAATTTAAATAATAATATTTCAAATATTTGTCAACTGTGCTTTATGAATCATCTCTAACAAGTTAACTGTGTTTTTTTGCTCACTATTTCCCATACCGTATAGGTTTTGCTCTTTTTTGGATGATTCCATATAATATAGCTTCTATAATTGAATATAGATGACACTCAAATCTTGGAATCATTTTATCCACTCTTATTTTCATTTTTCAATGTGTTTGGATAAGCCAATTATCTCAATTTGTAAGAGAAGGCACCATTCTATGTTGAAGGTGGGATTCCACTATCTACAGAATATCCATGCTTTGGTAGCGATTTTATAATGTGGTGATAGGTTAATTATCATGTTTATAATATCATATTTATTTCCTCACCTTTAAATATCATTCTCCAAAGCAACACTCCATGAGTTTTCAGTCATAAGCACCATACAATCAATTTGTTATATGACTACCATACACAGTCATCTAGGTGAGATGTGAAAGGATCTGAGACATATCCATGGAGTTGTGATGAAGGTCCTAAATTTTTTAAAACACTCTCATATCAATAATAATTAAGTAAAATTCCTTTACTTGTAAAAAATAAGGGATGATAATGTCACCCACACAGTCATATAACATAGAAATGCACCTACAAGTGCCTACAGAAGGGTCCAAACATTGAAATGGAGTGTGGGAAATTATTTCATGATTTGAAGCATATTTATGTTTAATTTGATCACCATGAGAGGATATAAATTGGTTATCAAGACATATCCTTTGAGTATATTGACTATTTCATGCTCATTGTTTGTATGCAGCTCACAGTGCACCTACAGGTATCTCAAGATAATGTCATGTTGGAATGAGATCCTTAACAGTCAATCCAAATATTTTGTAATGATAAGATTACATTGGGAAATTTTTATAAGGCCTAGTATTAATCACAAAAATTTATATCTTTCTCACTACCTACAATTCTACATTTATTGTTGTATTAGAAAATCTCCACTTATAGGTGGTACCACAAAGAGCTGAGGTGTCACCTAGGAGATTAGAATAATTTGAAACTTTACTTGGATTCTTAGTGTGTTTAGTAAATCATGGAATAAATATGTGGAATGATAGGTTATAAAATGGGAGTGAATAATTGATCAAAGGTGAAAAGACTGTGTTCAAGGATCAAATCCCTAAAACATAAAAATAGAGCACCTAACCATATTATGGGGATTATATGAAAAAGTTACTAAGAGATTTGGGATATATTAATGGTCATACCTTGTAACCTCCACATAGGATTCAAACTTTAAAAAATAAGAGAGTGATTTGGTCATTTGGTTTTCTTGATAGATAATCCTAAAGATGCACCTTTGACCATTGAATTTAGACACTATCATCTATAGGAATTGAGCTCTAAGTAGACCTCTTCACTCAAGGGTATAAAACTAGACCATGTTTCCATGATATAATGGTTATAAATAGTTTAAAGTATCATTTATGATCTAAAGGATCATTAAAATAGGTTTATATGCAATCTTTTGAGCCTATTTACACCTATAGGTGTGCCTAATTCCAAAATCATCCACCTACAGTTGACTGTTAGCTTCTACCTCATACATGATACAGACTTAAGCATGGAATAACCAATTTTAGTTGATACGATATGATACCAAAGACCTCCGATAATATCCACATTAACATGACAGATATTCCAATGTGAAATCAACACCTACATGATCCTAATGACTCCAACACAGTCAATCATAGGTGACTGTAGACAGATAGTAAGCTAAAACATGGTGTCTAGGTGATGGTCTAGCATAGGTAAGGTGGGAATACGTCCAAATAACTACTAAATTATCTTTAAATGTGTTAAATATGTTCATGAAATATTTTTAAAGTCTAATCCATGAAAATTCACTTATAGGTGCCCCCTCCAAATCAAGAAACACAGTTAGGAAATACATACAGTGTTGACCAATCAAGGTGTATGAAAGGGCATATTGGAGTTTATAATAATAAATGGATCTATATTACCTTCATCATGATCATGATAGTATCTATAGGCTCTTGAAAATTGAAAACAAGTAGAGAGAGGACCCCAATGATGTAACACATAGTCCATATGATGAAACCTTGCACACAATCTGAATTCTAACAATTTGTCTTAGATTTTAGAGGAATTAGAAGGTAAAATGATAATACCAAGGGATTAAAATTGGTTCATAATTTATATATTATTTTTTTAATCTCCTTCAACATTCATTTTGTCTAAAAAAATATGGAAAGTACCCTCTATTTGGTCTCAAATAGAGGGTGCTTCCCTAGAAGCATAAATCCTATAGTCTTGGAGAATGAAGGTAAAGGGATAATCTAGGGGATAAAAAAACATTGAAAATAAGTGTGAAGTTGAATCAAACATAAAAAAACATGAGATACCTCACAAGAATGAGGGAACTCAATAGGGTGGTCTAGACTACCAAAGTTGCATATAGGCCTATTAGGTAGGGTTTTTGCCTAAAGCCCAAATGGTAGACCAATGTCACTTCCAACTTTAGAAGTGGGTTAAAATGGACTAATAAAATTTTATGGTATCATAATATATGTTTTCAATATTTTTTAATTCATAATAAACCACAAGGAGATCCACTTTTGGCTTTGGACCACATCATGGCCTATGTAAATAGAGAAAAGAGTTTGAGTGGTCAATGTTCAAAGCTCATATCTACTTTGACACTTTATATGGAGACTCACAGGGATAAGATGAGTTTAATAAGGACATGAAAAAAAAATTGTGGTATTATTTTCTCTATCCAATGTTAGACCTTTATGAAACATCACTAAAGGTCAAAACTATCTCAAACCCTACCAAACCCTGGTTCAATACCCAATGAAGGAAATGAATATGGGGAGCTATCAAAATAGGATGGAATGACCATAAAAGTAAATTAAGGTTTCAAATGACTCTATAAATACCATTTCCATCCAATTAAGGCATTCCCTATCTACATGGACAAGGTAGAGAATTGCTTTCTTTAACTATTTTGTGTATTGTGTAGGTTATAGGAACTTTCAAGAGATGCAACTAAATTTAGGAGAAGTATTATGACTTGTTATAACCCCTCATTTCCATATTTTTTATTATTAAAACTCCTAATTGTGTCTACTAATAGCTTCATCTCATCTATTCAAAATTGGCAAAGTGAGCAAGATGGTGAGAAGTGTGAAAACTTCAAGTGGGAGCCTATTTAAGGTGAACCTAAGAAATATAAATACATGGGTGTCTTGACAAGTTTCATCCACTCCATTTCATGTATTTTCATGGAAAAATGAATCTAATTTTGAGGCCAAGTGTGAGGGGTGACTGAAAAATGAGTTTCTTTAACTATAAGTAGTGATGGCTCACTTTCAGAGGAATCTAGATGATTAGGAATGCATCTAATGCATGGATAAGCATGTCCATACCCTGTAACTCTTAGTTCAATCATTAGATATATCCCTAGTTATTTTTTGGACATTCCAAAAATGGGGAATGATGAAGACAATTTTCTTATATAGAATAAGGAGTTTCATTCCATATTTCATGAGTTGCATAGTTTGGAGAGCCATTTGTCTTATCATACCTTGAATGGTATATATACTACCTCATTATTATGCACATGTAACTCCTCTCAGCATTAGAAGTGTAAAAGTGACATGTGGACTCCTCTTTTCCCACTTTTCTCTCAATTTCTATAAGTATCTACCATTTTTTCTTTTGTAATCTAATACCACACCATGTATGGTGAATTCGTGCTAGTTTTGACATTATGCTTTTCCTTTGATAATAAATTCAATATAGTTTGAGTTCATATATCAACTTTTCAAAGTGTTTGAAGAGATTTACATTGAATGGTTAAGATATATTCATCTATCCTTGCTTTCTCTCAATCCTTCCATGTTTGATGCAAGTGATTCTAGCCTAGTAGGTCATATGAAGTATTTTTAAGTGTATGGATATGTTCTTAAGTGTACAAGTAATCCTTAATATCTACAAATAATCTATGGTTTCACTTACCTTGGATAGTCTTCATTAATGTCACCTTCATATTGAAATACTAATGTTAGTACATTCTAGGACTCTTAGACTAGTGTTGTATGACTTGACTCCTTGTGATAGAGTATGATAGTCTTGTGGTAAACATATTTTTGCATCACCCCATAGAATAAGTTTAATTTTATTAAAAATATAACCCTTTTCCCCCATAAACAATCAGTTAGGATAGGTGAAATCATTTCAAGACACATTCAAGGAGTTAGCCCTTAAATCTAGAGATTCATCTCACCTATCAATTACCCACAACTTGTGAGTTGTTTCCATTGTGCCACTTGGATGATGAGAGATGAGACATATCCTTAAGGGGTGGAAATAAAAGTGACAACACAACCCTTATATAGTTGTGATCATGGTATAATATATCAATTGATCATCCCTTAGATTGGAGGAGACACTAGGCACCAAATGGACCCCTAACATATGGGTGGTATATTATTGTCATAGGGTGATGAGAGAACTAAAGAGACCTTAGATTATATCATGGGGTTATTTATTATTTTATATATTTATATTTAATTTTGAGGCCTTAGCTATAGATATAGTTTGGGTGGCTCAAGAAAAATGATTATAACATATGCATAACCATAATATGTTACATTAATAACCAACATGATTTTATAGTTGAGAGGTATCATCCTGATAGAGTTAAATGATAGTATGGCATATAGTAAGATTATTGGAGAATTTTTAGTGATGTCATGGATGTGTCTTGGTGAGTGGATGAAGTGCCTTGATAGTCTAAGTTCTTAGTATGCTTAAAGCATACTTGGTTGATATTTTGTTTTGGCATGGTTAGAGATGTTTAGGGATGAGTATGGTGATTTGAGCATGTGAAAGGGGTACTATAAGAGGTTTTATATGCTTTGTGTGCTTGTGTGCATGAGTTTTTTTCATTCGTTTGATCATTATTTTCATCTATATTTTTTTGGGTCTAGTGTTAGAAAATCTTAGTAGGTAGTTTGTTGACATCACCATTACCACATGTGGATGAGTCAAGGATAGTTGATAATATGTTTTTGATCACATTTTTTCCTAAATTTATGATCTAAATCTTAGGTAATGTGAATAAGTGCAAAAAAATATATGCAAGTACAAATTTGGGCTCCCAAGTAGTTTGACAGTGTTTTCCCATAGCCAAATTTGCATGAGGCAAGAAAGAGCCAAGTAATCAATTTGATGATGGAATATATCACACATGTGGATGTTTTAGGATAATTTAATCATATGGGTTTGTTCATTTTTATGCCTAGTTTATTTTTCATAAATTTTAGATCATGTGATGAAGTGCATCAAAAGATATGCATGTGCAAAGTTGGCCTTCCTAACAGTTTTTAACAAGTGGGCTTTGTGGCATAAAATCTTGAGTGAGTAGATTAATGGATTTATATCTCACTTGTGTGAAGGTTTCAAAATAATTTTTACAAATGGTTGGATTTTTATATATGAGGAGATCATATGGTCCAAATTTTAGATCATGTGTCTAAGTGTAGAAAAAGTTATTGAAGTACAAAGTTGGCCTTCTAGGTAGATTACAATGGTTCTTATACTTAGTCGATTTTTCAAGAGTTAAAGTTTAGGACCAAATGGAGATCCAATGGTGTACGGTAAATCATAAAAATTGATATATGGTGTGTAATAAGTCAAATGGGTCAGAGTGTTATAGTTTTAGCATTGAGCAAAGGTAAAGGATAAGGATCTAATGGTGAGTATGTGTTCATACAAACTGATCTAATGATGCATGCTATAAGATAAAGACTTGGCTGATTTATAGATATTGATGGTGCATGTTAAGTCAAATTTACTATATTGTACGAGATGAGGTCAAATATTTGAATTTTGAAATTTGGGAATTGGTGCACTATGCATTAAATTTAGAATAAGATAGATAGTGAATGATTAATCTAAAGATGCAAGAGCACGAGATGTGAGCATATTGTCTAAAGCTTAACTATGACCGTTGGCATTTAAATATTTTAATTTGTAAATGAAATATTAGTTTCTAGTTTTTTATGCCATAACTTTTGATCCAGGATTAATTTAGTCATGGCATAAAAAGTGAATGTGTAGAGGACTCCAAGACACATCTAAAAATATAAATTTGAAGATCTAAAAGTGTGTATAGTCAAAGTTATGAAGGTTCAAATTTGAATGTATTTTCATATATGTTATGCAAGTGACCCAAGAAGGTTGTTTGAGTTTGTCTTGATGTTGTTTCTATATCTCATGATGAATTAGTTATTGGGGAGTGTTCTAGACTCCATAAGGATACTATGTGTGGATTTTGGAGGTGTGATAAATCTATCTTGAGTATGAACAATGCTTAAGAAGTTGAATGTGTGTTCATTCATAGTTTTCTAGTGTACAAGTTCATTGTTTAAATTGATTGAGCATACACAAATGTAAGAAAATTTGACTATGATCATTTGATTATGTCTAAAGGGACATAAAGAGTGAACCCATGTATTTTAAAGCGGTCATGTGTTCTTAATTTTCTTGAATAAGTTGGGTCTCCATAGGACCTAAAAAGTGACTTAGGATTATTTGAAAGAGATTTGTGCTTAAGTGTGACCCATGTTAGATTCCTTAAGGGAGAAGGCATGTATTTTGGCAAACAAGGAAAGATTTTGGACTTGATAAATCATGAATGCTCTATAAATAGTGAAATCAAAGATGATTTTTAGACTTAATATTGGGAAAAAATCTTATATAAGAATACTATGTGAAGGAATAAGGAGAGTATGTGTGACCTATGGATGGGTTGATGTGCATATTAGATTTAGGATTGAGTGTATGACATGTAGGTCATAATTCTATTGGTATAATAGTGCTCTTGTAGTTTGAAAATATGTGAAGAGGTCTGAGTGTGCATATGAGGATAGTTTAAGTGAAGGAGAGAGATTATGGGATGCCTATATGAGAGGCTTGTATGAGATACAAAAATATTTTATGAAATGTTTAGTAATATAGAGATCCATCATTAGGTGTTGAAGACAATAGTTCTAAGGTGGAGGTGTTCATCTCAAAGAAGGGTTTAAAGGACTTGATCTTCCATAGGGGTAGTTACTCATTGTGAAACAAGAGTTTCACTAAAGACCTTAGGTCAAAAGGACTTGACCAAGGTTGTTGTTGAGAAGGACTTGATCAGTATCTTGTTTGTAATCTTGTATAGGATAATTAGTCCATGTGTTGCAAGCTTAAGAGTTAGTTTTATTCCCCATGAGGGTTTCCCATAGGAACTATGTGTTGCATGTTTGATCTGAGTATGCATTGAATGAATGAGATCTCTTGTTAACATTTCTTGATCAAGTTTATATATGTTGATAATATAATAGTGTGAAAGGATTGAAATTGATATTGAAATATTTGGGCTCATTGATTTACCCCTCAGTGATTTTACCTCTAACAATTGGTATCAGAGCAGGTCCTTACAAGTTTAACCACTTGAAAGTGATCAAAGCTAAAATGGTTAACAAAGAGGCTATGGATTATCTTAAAGACAAACTAGTATGTGATTTATCAAACATCAATTCTAGCATGGATGATGTGAAGATGCAAGTGCAAGATCTAGAGGTAATAATCAAGAATCTATAGGTCATGGTAAATAAAGTTCTCAATCAAAAGATGAAAAAATTTGAAAATAAAGTAATGACTTACTCAGATGTGCTCTTATCCAAGGACAACAGGGATTTTAGCTCCACCAATAGGGTTAAGATTGAATATTCATGGATCAATACTGGTTAAGAGAAAAGAAGGTCAAATATGAACAGTGTCTTAAATTAGTATTTCTTTGCTTGTAATCAATTTGGTTATATATATATAAGGATTGTGATCCAAAGATCAAAATGGATATCATATGCTACAATTATAACCAACAAGGTCACATATCCAAAAACTACAAAAGAGCCTTCTAGAAAAAGGATTTACAATTCATTGAAACCATCAAATGGTTCATAGACAGTGCTTACCCAAATCATATGATAGGAGACAAGAGCAAGTTTATCTATCTCAAGAAGACCAACCTAGGTTTAGTGAGATTTGGTGACAACAAATCTACTAACATAGTTGTCAAAGGTACTGTGAGTTTGGAAGATGCTCATACTAGGATTGAGAATGTCTTAAATGTATAAGGTTTGAAACATAATCTTTTAAGTGTGACCCAAATGTGTAAGTAAGGAAATGTTTTAAATTTCCATGATGATGTATGTGAATAAGAAAGGCAAAATCTACCAAAGTAGTTTCAAATGTTTACAAAATAGATAACAACATATATGTATTCCATGAATCCAATAAGGAGTGTTTTATGAGTCAATTGGAATAAAGTTGGCTTTGGCATAGAAGTCTTGAACATATAAATTTTTATAATATGCTAAAGATCAGTTCTTAGGGTTTGGTGAGACATATGCCTTGGATTTCTAAGATTCCTCATTCTCTATGTAAGGCATGTCTTCAAGGGAAGCAAACTAAGTGAAGGTACAAGTCCAAGGAATTATCCACTATAGATCCATTGGAGTTGATTCACATTGATCTATGTGGACTTATGATAACTCAAAGTATTCAAGGTAATAGAAACTTCATGCTTCTCATTGATGATTTAACTAGGATGACTTGGATATTCTTTCTTAAAGAAAAATTAGAAGCTTTTGCAATATTTATATCATTCAAAGCTCTTGTGGAAAATGAGAAAGGTTAAAAGATCAAGTGTGTGAGATTAGATAGAGGAGGTGAGTTTTTGTCTCATAAATTTGATGAATTATTTTAAGAACAAGGGATAAGAACATAATATTATGTTTTTAGAACACCACAATAGAATGGTGTTGTTGAAAGGAAGAATAGGACTGTTCAAGAGATGAGTAGGACAATGATTCAAGATGCCAAATTATCAAATGGTTATTGGGAAGAGGCAACCAAAACTTTAGTTTACATCCTAAATAGGTGTCAAATCAAAATAAATAGTGATAAGACTCCTTATGAGTTATGGAAGAATAGAGAAACTAATGTCAAACATTTTAGAGTGTTTATGAGTAGGTGTTTTATCAAAAGAGATGAAGAGAATCTTAGAAAAATTGACTCAAGGTCTAATCAGGGCATCTTCTTAGGTTAATATTCTATTATTACAACCTATAGGTGCTTCAACAAGATATTTCACAAGATTTTTGAAAGTTAAAATATAAGGGTAGATGAGACAAGTAGAGTCAAGAAGCCAAAATTGCAAGAAAGTGACTCAATTCAAAATTTTATTATAAACAATGATGAGTTATCTATTCAAATAGATGATGAAGATGAATAGGAGGAAGAAAGATAAGACCCTAAATCTCCATCTAGAATAATTTAGAAAGATTATCTAATTTCTCAAGTTATTGGAGATGTCAGTGCAAGGTTACAAACTAGAAGGATAATGTTGATCAATCAGAATCAATAGAACTCAGCATTGTTATCCATGATTAAACCCAAAACATACATAGAAGCTAGAAAATATGAAAGTTGGAATAGTGTAATGGATGAATAATTGGATCAAATAGTAAATAATGAAACATAGGACCTAGTTTCTAGGCCAAAGGATAAAAATGTGATAGGTACCAAGTGGGTTCTCAAAAATAAGATGAATGAGAAAGGATAAGTCATAAGGAATAAGATATATTGGTGTGTAAAGGATATGCTTAGGTTGAAGGAATAGATTTTGATGAGACTTTTTCTCCTTTGGAAAGAATGGAAGCAATTAGAATCTTCTTGGCATATGCAAGATTCAAAGGTTTTAAGTTATACCAAATGGATGTAAAATCTGCTTTCTTGAATGACAACTTAGAAGAAGTCTACATTGAGTTACTTCAAGGATGATTCATGACAATTAATCAATATTATGTGTGCAAACTAAAAAAATATCTTTATGGTCTTAAACAAGCTCCTAGAGCTTGGTATGATAGATTATATAAGTATATTTTGAGTCAATGTTTTAAAATAAGGGTAGTTAATAGTAATTTGTATATTAAGATAGAAAGCAATCATAAATTGATAGTAGTTTTATATGTTGATGACATTGTTTTTGGATCTAAAAAATATAAAATGAGTAGAGAATTTGTAGATACTATGAAGAATGAGTTTGAAATGTCAATATTGGGAGAATTGACTTTCTTCTTAGGATTGTAGATTAACTAGATTGATACAGGGATATTCATTTCACAAGCTAAATACATCAATGATATGATTAGGAAGTTTGACATGATGGATTGTAAGCCAATGGGTAATCCAATGATCATAGGATGCAAGTTAAGTAAACTAGATGAATCACCAAAAATTGATCAAACTTTGTATAGATCCATGATTGTAAGTCTTTTGTACTTCATTGCTTCCAAGCTTGATATCATGCAAGCAGTGGGTCTTGTAGGAAGGTTTCAAGCTAACCTTAGAGAATATCACTTAAAAGTAGTCAAAAGAATTTTAAATCATCCCCAAGGCACCATAAATTATGGTTTATGGTATCCCAAGTGTAAAGAATTATCTTTGAAATCATATATTGATGCAGATTGGGCAGGATGTGTGGATGATAGGAGTACCGATGGTGGGGTTCTCTTCATGGGGTATTGCTTGGTGTTTTGGTTACGTAAAAATAAAATCTCAGTGTCTCTATCAACTACCAAAGATAAGTATATAGCAGTTACTTATTTTTTCACCAAGTTATGTAGATGAAACGAACTTTGGAGGATTATAAGGTAAGACAAAATGGACCTTCTCATATCTATTATGACAATACTAGTGAAATTAGTATCTCAAAAAATCCTATTATACACTCAAAAAATAAGCACATTTCTATTAGATACCATTTTTTGAGAGAATAAGTGATTAATCAAAGTGTTAAGTTGGAGCATGTGCCTACAAAAGAGCAAATTTTAGATATTATGACCAAACCATTATCAAAATCTATATTTGAGTATCTAAAACAAAGTTTGGGTGTCATTTCTTTCTCTGTAAATCAATAGAAGGTCTTTGGCTAAGGTGGAGCAACAAGTTAATGAGCTTGCTCTAGAGGTTTATAAAAAATCTATAGTACAGATGCAGAGTTGGTGGTCATGGAAGTGGTTTGAGAGAAGAGGCTAGTGAGCCTATGTGGTGGTTCTTCATAGTGTATGGAGATCTGAAGATGCTTAAGAGATGAAATGGCTTGGTATTCTTAGGAGGAGTCCCTCTCAGATTGCTCTTGAGAGTTGGCATATGGCAAGAGGAAGTTGTCAAGGCAAAGAACAGGTAAGCTCAAGGTAAGGGAGAATTTATATCATATTTTTAAGGTGGTCCTCTCTTGTTGATGGTATTTTTAGGTCCTCAAGATCAGATTGTGCCCACTTTGTCATTGTGTAAAGGGGGAGAAAGTTCCTATTATGGAGTTCTTGAAAAAAGAAGGAAAGTGAGATGTATATTGTTATTTGATGGTTGTTATCATCACTGAAAAAGGGGGAGATTGTTGGAGAATTATAAATGATGTCATGATGATGTCATGGAGGTGTCCTAGTGAGTGGATGAAGTGCCTTGATAGTCTAAATGACAATGACAAAGTGTGAAATGTGCTTGTCCTAGTATGATTGAAATATGCTTGGTTGATATTTTGTTTTATCATGGTTAGACATGTTAAGGGATGAGTATGGTGATTTGAGCATGTGTAAGGAGTCCTATAAAAGGCTTTGTATGCTTTTTTGCATGAGTGGTTTTCATCTAGTTGATCATTATTTTCATCTAGATTTTTTTGGGTCTAGTGGTAGAAAATCTAAGTAGGTAGTTTGTTGATGTCACCATTACATTGTGTGGATGAGTCAAGGAGAGTTGGTCATATGGTTATGATCACATTTGTGCCTAGATCTTATATGCTAAATCTTAGGTTATGTGACTAAGCATGACAAAAGATATGCAAGTGAAAATTTGGGCTCTTAGGTAGTTTGGCAGTGTTTTCCCAAACTTATCCAAATTTTCATGAGGCAAGAAAGAGCCAAGTAAGCATTTTGATGATGTCATATCTCACACATGTTTATGTTTTAACAGAATTTGATCATATGGGTTTCTTTAGTTTTATGCCTAGTTAATTTGTGCTAAATTTTAGATCATGTGATGAAGCACATTAAAAGATATACATGTACAAAGTTGGCCTTATAAGTAGTTTTTGACATAGTTGGCTCTGTGGCATAAAATTTTGAGTGAGCAGATTAATGGAGTTATATCTCACTTGTGCAAAGGTTTTAGGAGCAGTTTGACACATGGTTGGATTTTCCTATGTGAGGAGATCATATGATCCAAATTTTAGATCATGCATCTAAGTGAAGTAAAAGTTATTGAAGTCCAAAGTTAGCCTTCCAAGTATATTGCAGCATTTCCTATACTTAGTTGATTTTTTAAGAGTTAAAGTTTAGGACCAAATGGAGATCCAATAGTGCATAGGTAATCATATAGATTGATCTATGGTGCACATTAATTTAAATGGGTGAAAGTGTTCAAATATTGATGCTAAGAAAAGTTAAAAAATATGATCTAATGGTAAGTGGGTGTTTGTAAAAATTGATCAAATGATGTGTGCTATAATATAAAGACCTAGTTGATCCACAGAGATCAATGGTGTGCATTGAGTCAAAGTTGCCAGATTGTATGAGATAAGGTCAACTATTCAAAATTTAACATTTGGGCATTGATGAACTATGAAGTAAAATTCACATAATATCTATGGTGTGTGATCAATATACATATGTGATAGCATGAAATGTGATCATATTGTCCAAATTTTAACTATGACCATTTGCATTTGAATATTTGAATTTGTGAAGGAAAGACCAGTGTCTAGTTTTTGGGCCATAGCTTTTGATCCAAGATGAATTTACACATGGTGTAAAAAGAGTATGTGTAGAGGACTCCAAGGTGCATATATACATATAAATTTGAAGATATAAAAGTGTGTAAAATCAAAGTTATGAAGGCTCAAAGTTGACTATGTTTTTGTATATGTTATGTAAGTGGCCCGAGAAGGTTGTTCAATCTTGTCTTGATGTTGTTTCGATATCTCATGATGAATTAGCTAATTGGGAGTGTTGTATACTCCATAAGGATGATATATTTTGATTTTTTAGGTTTGATCAATATATCTTGATTATTAATAATTCTTAGGATTTTAGTTGTGTGTTCATTCATAGTGTTCTTATGTATAAGTTCATTGTTTAAATTGATTGAGCATACACAGAAGTGATCAAAGTTGAGTGTGATCATTTGAGGATGTATAAGGGGACATAAATATTAGACCCATGTATTTTAAATCTATTGTGTGATATTAATTTTCTCTAAGAAGTATCAAAAAGGTGAATGGGTCTCTATAGGACCTAAAAAGTGACTCAGGCTTATTTGAAAGAGAGTTGTGCTTAAGTGTGACCCATGTTGATGACTTAAGGGAGAATGAATGTATTTTGGTCAATAAGGAAATATTATGGACTTGATAAATCATGAATGATCTATAAATATTGAAATCAAAGATGATGATTTCTAGACTTGATATTGGGAAAAAAACTTGTGTAAGAAGATTGTACAAAGGAAGAAGGAGAGTATGTGTGCCCTGTGGATGAGTTAATGTGAAAAGCAGATTGAGGAATAAGTGTATGACATTTAGGTCATAATTCTATTGGTATAATAGTTATCTTTCAATTTGATAATATGTGAAGAGGTCTGAGTGTGCATATGAGGATAGTTAGAGTGAAGGAGAGAGATTATGGCATGCCTATGTGAGATGTCTGTATGAGATAGAGAAAGAGTTTATGTAGGGGTTAGTAATATATATATACACACACACATATTATTAGGTGTTGAATACATCATTTCTAAGGTGGAGGTTTTTCATCTCAAAAGAGGGTCTTAAGAACTTGATCTTTTTTAGGGGCAATTTCTCCTTATGAAATAAGAGTTTCACTAAAGACCTTAGGTCAGAAGGACTTGACCAAGGTTGTTGATCAAAAATACTTGATCAGTCTCTTGTTTGTAATCTTTTATAGGATAATTATTCCATGTGTTTCAAGCTTGATAGTGGGTTTTATTCCCCATGAGGGTTTCCCATAGGAACTATGTGTTGTGTGTTTGATCTTGAGTTTGTATTGAATGAATGAGCTATCTTGTTAATATTCCTTGATCAATTTGATATATGTAGATTTTATAATAGTGTGAAAGGATTAAAATTGAGATTGAAATATTTGGGCTTATTGATTCACCCCCGCTCTCAGTGATTATACCTCTAAGAGGGATGTGCTTGATGTACCCCACTATTTTTCACATGAGACATGATAGATTAGTAAGTGGGGGGTATGCGTACCTATAGTAGAGTTAGTTATAAGTTGAGTGATGGTACCATTAGTGCCTTGGGAATATTTATATGGAGAAGTATATTTAGATGTTATAGGTGCATATTTAGGCTTGTGGGCACATCATAGCTATATTAGATTGATAATACCATAACTAGTAGTAGCACATGGCCTCAGGTAGTAGCCTAGACCCATCCTCAATAGTAGAGGTAGAGAGATGCACATAGGAGGATAATATAGTGTACAAAGGTAGGGATAGATATAGGTATGGAGGAAAAGGGTAAGGGTAAACACAGGAATAGGTTTTAGTTTAGGTGTAGCAACCCATTGATATGATTATTAATGTTGGAGGAGACAAGGGATATGTTTTAAGATAAGGTGTTAAGTGGGATATGAGCATAAAAGTTAGGGGCCATGATCTAGGCTAGACTAAGAAGGTTATGGTACAATATAAGTATCGATAGAGGAGTCCATAGGTGTGTGATATTTTATATATTCTTAAGTATGTAAGATTGGTTCCCTATCAATGACTGTATATAATTACCATGCCATTATAGTGTATGATTTATTTATTGTAGTGACCATAATAGAGAGGTGAGTGGGGATAGATGACATAGTAGAACCATTCATCACTATTAGGTTAGTTGAGTAATAGGTCACCATTGATATATTACAAAGAGAGATTACATCCAAGGTGATAGAATTATTGGGTTTAGAGTAGTCAATGACCACCTTATGAATGCAGTAAGGTACTAAGGGGAGAGTGAAATATTTTAGGCATTGATTACCAATCAAGACATAGATATTGGCACCCTAAGGGCATAGGTTATATAAATGACTACTATACAATCCAATCTAGTGGTGAGAGATACTAAGGTTACTAATTTGACATGAGAGTGGGATATTGCGTATGTAGATGCCTATAGGCTCTATAGGGAGTGGAATTTTGTGAGATAAATTGTGACTCAACATGGCTTAGTTAGGGCTTTATTAGAGAGCATGTGGGATAAGGATGAGGTAGGTTATTAGATATGGTTAAATGAAAGTGTAGTTCCCTAGAGCAAGTAAGCACCATCATTTCAATAAAATAATAGTCATAGGTCTGGTCGGTCTTTGAGGACTCATCGTACATCCACTTCTTATAGGTCATTTAGAGAGTTAAGTCCATAGACAAGATTCATGGGGTCTCTATAGATGACACCCCAACATAGCATAGGATGAAGCTTCCATAAAGACAACCCAATACCTATATCTTCTTAGGGAAGTCCACCTCCTAAGGGACACAATGAAAGTTGATCAGATAATTTTAATTGTATCTACTCATTTTTTATGTATGAAATGTACATATATGTGTGATGTACAAACATTTTTATGTATATGTGGACATTTTTGTATGCATAAACTTTTGATGTGTGTGTGTGTATGTTCATTTGATTGTACTTTATGTTAATACATGTTGTAGTTATGATGTACACATGATGTTATTTATGATTTAATGTTTATGATGTGATCATTGTAGTATATGTATCTATTGTGATGATTGATGTTGATGTTTTTATTTTATGTAATAGCACACTTAGCCAAGATGATGATAGATATAACAAGGGGATATTTTTAACATATTTAAATCTATCCTTTGTAACATGATTTTTAATTTTAAAGTTGACATGATGCACCATAATTATTAATAAATCATGATAACATTTGTGCCAATTGTGTAGGGAATAACTACAATGCAAGTGTGTGACACTAGACATCATGATAGAAAATATCATGATGATACTATGGATGTATATACATTTATCCCAAACTAAATTAACAATATTACACATAATCAACAAATCAAACCACCATCCACAAAAAATTAAAAAAAAAACAAATAAGAAGACATCATCACTACAAAAATGTATTAAATAAAAGTTGTGTTGATGGTGTTCCTAAGTTATAATAAGTGCAATATTAGGCTATGTTAGAAACTTTACTAATAAATATAAATAAAGGGGAAGATCAAGGATGGTGTGATGGTGGTCAATCTAACCCTACATACCCCATGTAACTTAGCATTGCCTACATAGTTTGTGTGTAACTCAAGTCATTGTAGTTCTAATATGGGAGGAATGGTAATTGATGATGTTAAGTAGGATGACAATGATTATATGAAAGATACCCTCCCACAAAATGTGTGAAAATGCATCAAAGTAAGATGAAGGCTGATATTCTCAATGATGTTTCCCCAAATAGATTAAAGAGTGAATCTAAAGTTAGATAAGATGAGAAAGTGGTCAAATTTTTGTGGATTTACATATTTTTTTATTTTTAGGTTTTTTTATGATTTTATGATGTTTTTATATTTTTGTAATAAGTATTTATAAATTCAACCATGGACACATATACAGATGGGATAGGAATTAAATACAATGGAATACCAGGACATATATATATATATAAGGATTGACTAGCCAAGGGAAAGCCAACTTTATCAACAAACATGAGAAAGATATAAGAACTAAGTGAATACAAGAATGGGATGAAATAATATAGGGATCCATAAAATAATACATAATGAAAATATTTTATCTAAGGACTAAGAGATATATAAATCTTACATATATATGTTTGATGTCTTTTTGTAATGATACTATCACAATATGATTGTATTGAATACGTTACAAATTATACTTATAGATCACTATCAAGGTCAACATGGGAAAGGGAGATTGTGATATGATGAATATTATTTGATGGAATGAAAATATATGAAAAGGGAAATGAAAGTATGGTGTTAATGTGCCCCCAAATATGGGAACTCATAGACAATGCTTTGATAATTCAAGCACAGCATTACTTAAGATGCATGATATATATGAGCTTGTCTAACTCTTAAATATATATATATATATATATATATATATATATGCTCTAAAACCATATTTAGAAGTGATGACATATGGACCCAACCATTTACACTCAAACTTTCCTTTCTTTTCATGGTCCACATTAGCATTTCACTTATTCTCTTTAAGAATAAGATCACCAACTTCAAAATCTCTAGAAATGATGTGTTTTTTATAATTATGGCATAATTGATTCTGATATGCTTTGAGATGGTTTAAGGTGGATAATTTTTTTCATCCAAGATTTCCATATATTTTATTCAGGATACTCTATAAGTATCATTATTAATAATTTCCTATAATTAAATGCATAGGGAGGGTAACTCAATCTCAATAGGGAGGATAAATTCTGATCTAAAGACCATGGAATAGGGTGTGGCACTTTTAGGAGTATAGATATTGATTCAATAAGCCCATAAGGTAATAAATAGTTGAAAATTTTAATCACAACCAGCATCATTGACAATTTTTTTGAGTATTTTCACAATGATCTTGTTTGATGCCTTAGCTTGACCGTTGCCTTAAGGATAATAAGGAGTTGACCATCTATGTTTAATATGAAACTAAGTACAGATAGATTCAACATCCTTATTTTTAAAATACTTACCATTATCATAAATGATAGTGGATGGGATGTTATAATTTAAAATGATGTGATTAACTATGAATTTGGAAATTTGCTTTCTAGTTACATAAGTGAGTAGAATGGCCTCAACCCACTTAGTAAAATACTTAGTAGGAGTAAGGATGTGTTTATGGTCATCAAATTAAGGGTTTATATTCCCCATGATATTGATCCCCTATTTATAAAATGTCCAAGGATATCTAATTGGTTGAAGTGCTTATGACAGAGTGTGGGTCAAGTCACCATGTCTCTAGTTAGAAACACACTTATTAACATATACAACATGGATAAGATTCCATTATCAACCAATAATTCTTTATACAAGAGAGTTTATTAGATAGGGTCATTCCACTAATATGGGCCCTATAAATATCATGTGTACACCTTTTATAGATAATTCTTCTTCTCTTAAATTTAAAACATGCCACCAAATAAGGTGTAATTATAAGTTTATGGATAAATGATTTTTGTTTGGTATAGGGTAAATATATGGGAAGGGTATGGTATTGAAGTTAAGTGGAGATGTCATGGTACTAAGGTGAGCTAGGACCAGTGATTTCACATACCATTTCTGATTATAGATGATCATATGCTAGCATTATGAGTTGTTTAATGAGGAACTAATATTCTTAGATGTTAGAATAAATATACAAAAGTGACCCAATAGTGGATATAGCATTTACTAATTAGTTATTATCTCATGTCACATGATAAAATTGTATGTGCTTAAAATATTTCTTGAATTTGTCTACCATTCACTTGTAAGGCACAATCTTGTCATCTTTTATTTGGTATTGATCATTGAATTGATTGATGACAAGTTAGGAGTCACCATATACTCCAACTATTGAATGATCCATTGAATCCGAGATGGAGGTTTGTAATAAGAGACTTGTATTATATAATATTATTTGTGTATGGAAACATAATGTGAAATTATTTATGGATAAGATCCCCACATGGTGTGATAAAAATCATACCTACCCCTAATCCATGGGAAGTGAAGGAATCATCAAAGTAGAGTTTCTACTATTGGGTTTCATCAAGTGTAAAAATGGACTCATATGGAAAACTAGTTTGCAATGATTATGTATATAATAATAGAGCATCTACTAATTAATCAGTAAGCACCTTCCATTTAATATCCTTCATATTTATATATTCAATATTAAATTTTCTTAGGATCATAATCTATTTTTTCCATCCAGCTTGTCAAAGTTGCTTTTGATAAAAGATACTTGAGTAGATCAAATTTTGCAATCATGAAGTTATTATTTATCATTTGATGTCTCAAATTTTGAGATGTGAAAACAAATGCTAAACATGTATTTTCAATGGGTAAATAGTTATGTTCATAGTTTACCAATGTCCTACTCAAATAATACACAACACATTCTTTTCTTTGATCATCATGTTGGGCCAAAAGTGCCCCCAAGCCATGATGGGTTTTTGATAAGTAAAGTAATAGAGGCTTCCCTAGCATTAGAGAGGCCAACATTAGTGGATTAGTTAAGTTATATTCAATTGTTCAAACACCTCCTTACAGTCATTATTTCACTAAAATGTGGTACCTTTTTTACGAGGTGTGTAAATGGATGGAAACAATTTGCAAGCCATTAAATGAACTAGAGAATAGCCTGAATCTTTCCTTATAAAATATACAACTAATATAAATTAGATGGGGGAGAAATGTGAACTATGGCCTTGAATTTAATCATATCCACTTCAATACCTCATCTTGAAACATAAAAACCCAATAACTTTCCAGATGTGACGTTTAAGACACATTTTTGGGGATAAGTCATACTTTGTACTCTCAAACTCATTCAAAGCTATTGGGTGACCTAAATGGGTATTATAATTTCCTAAGATATCATCCACATAATTATCCATAATTTCATGCATAATGTCATGTAAAATTATAGTTATCACCCTCAAATAAGTAGCACCAACATTCTTAGGCAAAAAGGAATGACCTGATAACAAAACGTCCCCCATGGAGTGATGAACTTTATCTTGTGATGATCTTTAGGTGTTATCTTTATTTTATTGTATCCCTAAAAACCATCCATAATTGATAGTGTTTCATACCATGTTGTGGTGTCAATAATAATATCAATTTTGGGCAATGGGAAGTCATCTTTTGGTCAAACTTTACTAATATCCTAGAAAATTGTATAGAGGTGAATGTCTTCAGGTTTATGTTAAGAAAATTAGTGCTCACATTATTATTGTTAGTAAGCTAGAGGGTTAATAGTATTAATGTGTGTGTGATTAGTGAATAAAAATGCACATAGATATCTCTTGTGATAAATTCATAAGGAAGAAGTTGAGAGATATTAGGGAGGGGTTGAGAGATATAAGAGATTTAGATTGGTGTTGAATCCTTGTATTAAAGATTTCAGCATCCTATATAATGTAATCTCTCATGATGAATATATATCCCTTATGAATGAAAAATATTATTGATTTTATTATGAAGCTTCACATGTGTGTTAAAATCTAAACCAAATTCTATCATTGGTATTAGAGTAGTTTTTTGGTCTAGGATGGAAGAATAAAATGGTTAGGAATAACTCTATACTTTGTTACTCTTATTTTTGAAAATTTATTCTCAAATTAAAATTTTAGGTAGATTTCTTCATAAGTCCTTTTATACGGGATTACACTTAGAGATTTGAGAGTTTAACTATTATATGATAAGGCATTCATGTTTAGTGGAAGGTTGTTAAAATATATTTAATGATTTTTAGTGTCTTAAGAGAATTTCATAGGTATTAAATAGTCTATTGTGCATATGTTGATAGATTTAGTTTTATTCTAATCAACATAATATTTTTTAAATATATATGCACCCTAGATTTTTGAATTTTTTCTTGTGTAAAATTATATTGAAAAATGTGTAAGGTGCATCTTGTAAAATTTTGAAAGGAGTATCATGAGTGCTTGGGGAACACATCATTTATGATTTGACATTTTTTAGAATATATCTCCATGCTACACTCATAATCTTCAGTCTATTTCATAAGGATTATACATTGTTCTTTGCAAGCCTATGTTGATCTGCCTTCACATGAATTTGGTTATTTAATAGTCAGCTCTATGAATTATTAAGATATCTTGTCATTCATTGAATATCTGGTAGTCCATACTCCATGACTATCATTTGCTTGAGCCCAAACAAAATTAAATTGTTGCAGATCTGTGAGGGAAAGGCATACCATGAGTGACTAGAGTTTAGGTGAAAATATGCCTCTCATTTTATTAGTATTCCACATCCCTTATGATTCAATAATTTTTTTCATCTTTTACCATCCTCAAGAATTTAAATTATCATGCAACCCCTATGAAATATATGAAAGTTTGTAAAATTCATAGAGAGTTATTTATTTGCATCTATCCATTATGTTTTGCATTCAAATCAAAAAAAATCTCTCCAAGATTGATATAGGTCAACATTATTTATACAGATCTTGTAAAAATTAACTCTACTCACATCAATCTCTCTTAGTTAAATGACACTATGGATCATGAACTGTCATTTGACCACCTCAATCCCTAATTTGAGCTTAGCCAATTCCTCAATTCTGTAATACTTGTAATCATAAAGATTTTTAGTTTTAATTTATTCATTCTATTTAGTTATTAAATTTGTTCATATAATTGTCATAGAGTAGAGTTGTTATTAGAAATAAATTTGATTAATTATCATTTAATATTTAGTTGTTTTTTCTAAGTCAGTTTATATAAGATCTTTTATATCATCTTTTTTGTTTAGTCTTCAATAGTATAGGTATCATTTTTTTTAGTTTAAAAGGTTATTATTTAAGGGTTATGTAGTCTAGTGTTTGTTAAAAGATGCATGGCTATAATAGTTTATATATTTATAATTCAATTAAATAAAAAATTTGAGTATCTAAAGTTTATATTTCTTAATTTTAGTGTTATTTTTTAGTAAGTTATAGAGTTAAAGTGTCAAAAAATTACCTCGATTGTAACTAGATACACTATAAATTTTACGCGACATCCATATTATGGGGGGAATTCTAAAATTGAGTCTCAAATTTACATTTTCTAAGTAAGTAACACCATACAGGAGGATGGATGAAATAAATGAAGGATGAAAAATAACATCCTCTTGTAATATGCTATGTTGAGAAATGTTGTCATTGATGTCAAGGTACATCTGATGGAGATGTATGGTGAGTGGTATTTGAGAGAATTTTAAGGCAACCTAATGATTCTTATATTGTTTAATGTCAAGTTCAATATCATGATTCAAGTCAGCTTAATGACTATTAGTATTGTCACAAAGAAGTTTGATGATCAAGTAAGTAATGAAGCATGGTTATGGGGCTATAGGTCTATGTGAGGTCATGAGAGCATGTTGATAAAAAAGAGATATTTTAGTGGTTTGATAATTTTATCTGGTGAGTACAAGGCAAGCATGTTTATGTGTTAATCCTTGAGTACAAGGTGTCTTGAGAAGAATAGTCATTACAAGCATAGTCATATCATGAGCATGTGCATGATGAGCATGAAGAGATATGCATAGAGGTATGATATTATGTGATGATCATGAAATTAATGTGATCAAGGTGTATAATCATTAAGGAGTTTTTCAAGGTTAGTTGGAAAGTTTTAAAGTGCTTGAGAAGCCTAGTCATGGCACTAGTCATGGCATGTAAAGTCCTAGTGAGAAGGTTTGATCATGGTGGCTTAGTGAGAGAGATGCACAGAGGCATAATAAGATGTATGAGGTTGATTTAACATGTATGTGAGGTATTTAAACACTCATGTCAGTCTCAAGGTGAGCCTATAGGGGTAGGAACTATAGACCTAGTATGTAATTAGACCATTTCTAGACCCTACTTAGCCTAATGAGGCATCATGATCTATTATCAAGGGATATTAAGGATGTTTGACATTTTTTGAGCATTTGATATGTTTTTTGAGCATGTAATTGAGTTTTATATTTCATTGAAAGAGGCTTGAAAGTCAATTTCAATGCCTAATGTGAGTTACAGGTCAAGGTACAGAGAGCAAAGAGAGATGGTGGCCAAATGAGGTATGAGATTATATTTTAAGATAATAATGAGAATTTTAGAATTATATATGGTTTTATATATTATTCCAAGATTTTTTACAAATTTTTAGTCATGGTTTGCAAGGTAAGGCATGAAAAGTGGTTTTGAGGTCTCTCGTGTGCACAAAATGAAGGATTCTCAACCTAAGAAGAAATTTCAAGTGTTCATTGGAATTTCTAACCTTTGAATGGGAACCTAAGTTATTAATGTAGATATTTAATTTTATTATCTCAAATTTATAGGCATTAGTTTTGAAAATGAGGGGCAGTCCTTTATGAACAATCGTTAACACCATAAATAGTGTTAACTCTCTCTAAAACCCTAACAATGACTTAATGTGAAATATCTTATTAAAAACAGCCTATAATGGTCTAAAACTACTATAAAAACTATTTTATCACGTATTAAACTCTCTCAATCATCTCTAGGTATGATTGGTTTGTCAGGTGTGTAAGTGGACCATACAAGAAAGTGCTAGTTTCTCATAAAATAATTATCACAGTTAGAGTTGACCAAGTTAAAGTTGTTAAATGGATGGAGGAAAAATTTTGATACTTTTATTTTTTTTATATGGTAATTTATATATATATATATATATATATATATATATATATATATATATTATATCCCTCAGTGTTGTTAAATGGTCATCCAAGTTAACCAGTCACTAGTAGACCTAACAATGAAAACAATGAGAAACCCAGGGAACAGTGAGATGTTTGGGGATGTGTTATCATGGAATAGGGATGAATACAAATACATGAATGAATTTTAAAATAATTTTAATAAATTTTCATGTTTTATATAATTTTTAGAGGTCAGTGGATATGATGAAAATGTTTCTCATAAGTTGACATGTCTGGTTCAGATGAAATAGTAAGGTACAAGATTATGATATTGATCTACAAGATCAATATTACCATTTGACCATATTATCTTTATATTTTATAATGGTATAATTATCTAATAATATAATTCACATTCATCATTATTCTCTATAAATGTTCATACAGGTGATTGAACTTCATTGTCACCATTATTGTGTTTTAAGGCAAACTCACAGTTCTAGGTAAGCAAGTTGCAATGATGTGTTTGAGGCTCTATGCTCTGAATTAATGTATATAATGCATATGGTTTTGTTTTGTTTTTTTAAATTTTAAATTAATTATAATGCTTTTTTAATTTAGTGAAATTAGTTGAAATGTTGAAGCCAAAATGGCTTGTCTAGCTGAGTGATGTTTGTAAGAGAAAAGGTCAACAATTTGGTCTGCAAGACCAATAGTTTCCATTAGATATTATGATATTTTTATGATGTTTTAAGATAAATTTTACTCATTTTAATTCATTTATTGTGTTCTTTTAGGTATCAAAAGTTCAAGTTTTCATGACTATGTTTTGACGCTAGTTGGCAATTCAGAGTGAGCATCTTGTAGAGAAGAGTTTGAGAATGTATACCCTAAGTTAAAGAATCCAATAAAGTTTTTGATGAACCTGATGTCATTAAAATTTATGAATATGTTATTTATTTACATATTTTTTTATCTAATTACTATTTTATCTTCAGTAGTTCAAGACAAACTTTTTGGGTATACACAGGCCTAATTGTGAACAATTCAAATGGTATACTTCAAGTGGTGGTTGGCTCTAAAATATATTATGGAGACTAGATGTGATTATAATTGGTATATATAAGTTTAATATTATATTTTACCACTATATGAGGTGTTTTAAATGTGTTATAAGGAAGGCAAAGTGTAACATGTCCTAAAGTAGACCTAAAGATAAAATAAGGCCTATTGCGGTATGTCAATCCTAAAAGTATTAAAATCACATTTGATATATGTTTTTGAGTTTTAATAATATATATTACATGGATGACCTAATATATTAAGGTGTTTTTTCCATCTAAGAAGTATATGTGTAAGAAGATTGTATATATACAAGGCAATTTTAGGCCTATTAGTGGGTGTAGAGAACAAGCAAATAAAATAGTACATTACAAATAATAAGGAGGTATTGTAGACCATAATATGATTGTATAAGATATATGATAAATATTTTACTGAGGTTATATTTTTGAGTATCAAGGTGACATGGCCTAATCAATCTTGAAGAGACCTAATTGAGCGAATAGACCTAAAAGGCAGCTTGAGAGGGATAAGAGTGTGAAGAGATAAAGAGGTGGTCATCATCATTTGGTTGAGAAACAATGTTTCCTAAAGGTGATAAAATTAATCATGTGGTTGACTTAGTTTTGATTCATCTAGGGGGTTGCTACCTCCTTTCAAGTTGGTGCTTGTTAAAGCCTAGTTGAGTTGGTGCTTAGCTACTTGGGGTTGGTGCTCTATGTAAAGTGGGTGCTGAACTAAATTTGGTGTTTTTCTTATAGGAAAATAGTACATTTATAGATATAAATGTTTTTTCTTCCCCCTAAGGTTTTCTCACATATGTGATGTGTTCATCTGTTTCATGTTTATGTAGATATATGCTTATGCTTGCTAGATATATGTGTTGGATTGAATGGTTCATGATTGTTTAAGTGAAATTTATAAGAAGGGTTTTTGAAGACTAATTCACACCCTAGTAATATTTTATTCAAACATTTGGTATCAGATAAGCTCCTTTGAATTATGCCTAACAATGTAAAGAATATCTTAGTAGCACGGATGGGCAATCAGTAAGCTCAAGGTTGTTTCTCTACCAGTAAGGATTCATTCTTCAATGGAACAAATTATGAATTTTTAAGAATTTATAATGAAAACATATATAATGTCAATGGACCATGACATATGGCAGATAGTTGTGGATGGATATACTCCACCTCTTACACCACCAACTGATGTATCAAGTAAGAAGGAAAGTGAGAGTAATTATAAGGCAATGAATGCCATTCTATGTGGCCTATCAGAGGTAGAGTTTGTGAAGGTGATGCATTATGAGTCATCAAAGGTGATATGGGACAAGTTGAAGACTATGAAGAATATACTAAGGTCAAGATGGCCAAGTTGCAGACCTATAGAATACAATTTGAAAGTCTGAAGATGAATGAAGATGAAACCATTATATCCTATCTATTGAAGTTTGATGAAGTTATCGATATCATTAGATTATTTGGAGATGAAGTGAAAGAGTCTAAAGTTACTCAAAAGGTATTGATATCACTAAATCCTAAGTTTGATTCTAAGGTATCTACATTAAAAGATATGCAATATTTGCAAGATTTGGACAAGCTTGAAATGAATGTGATTCATGTCATCTTGATTGCTTATGAGATGAAAATAAATGAAGGAAGGCCTCCAAATAATGAAACAACATTTAAATCTAAGAAGAATTCAAAATCCAAGAAGGTCAAGTATGAGGAGTGCTTAGATGTTGATGATGATCAATTGATAGCCATGTTTACAAGGAAATTAAGGTTTGGATCTAGTAAGTACAAGGGTAAGTTGCCTTTCAAATATTTAAATTGTGTTAAGATTGGTCAATTTGTATCTAATATTGGATAAGGCTAATCATGATGAACATCATGAAGATGATAATAAGGTCTATAATCTTGATAATAATAAGAAATATTTTAGGAAGTATGAAGGTAGGAAAGGGTCATTTAAGGATAAGAAAAGTTTCTACACCAAAGAAAATAGTAACTCATCTAATTTAAGTAACACAAGTACATATGATAGTGATGATGGTAGTAATGAACCTAAACATGACAATGATGAAACCTTATTCATGGCCATAGAATTAGATAATGAGGGTTTCTCAAATTGGAAAGTCCTTATGGTTGATGTAGAATCAGATGAAGAAGAAGTTGAAGTAAGCCTTGAGGTATAATTGGTGAGTGATCTATAGAAGTTGAAGTTCCAAAGAATAAATAATCACAAACTAAAATCATTAGTTAAGGACTATGATGATCAAATTGTATTATTTGAGGAGAGACTAAGTAACACTTCCAAAGAGTATGATGAGATCACCAACCAAATTGAATCACAAATGGAGATAGTCACTACAAGACTAAAGGCTAAAGAGGAATAATGCACCAGGTATAGAACTAAAATGGAATCCTTAAAAGTTGAGTTGAATAAATCATCCACCAAGTTGAAGACCCTTGTGAAGTTTGAAAAGAGTACTGATACTCTAGATAATATCTTGAGTAGTCAAAATTATACAAGTGATAAGACTATTAGAGGTACAATCACTGAGAGGGGGGTGAATCAATGAGCCTAGATATTTTAATTTAAATTCTAATCCTTTCAAACTATTAAACAATCAACATATATCAAATTGATCAAGCAACATTAACAAGGGAGCTCATTCATTCAATGCATTCACAAGACCAAATACATAACACATAGTTATTATGGGAAACCCTCATAGGAAATAAAATCCACTCTCAAGTATACAACACATGGACTACTTGTCTTATAAGAGATTACAAATAAGAGATGGATCAAATCCTTCTAATTAGAATTTAGTGAAATATAAATTTCACAAGGAGCATCTACCCTTAAGATGATCAAGTCCTTCTAACCACATTTTGGTCAAGTCCTTCTGACCAAAAACTTTGGTCAAGTCATTTTGACCTAAGGCCTTTAGTGAAACACTTTTTTCATAAGGAGCACTTCCCTTGAGGAATATCAAGTCCTTCTAACCTCTAATGAGATGAACACCTTCACCTTTGAACTGATCTCTTTAACACTTGATGATGAACCTTTGATAAAACATCATCTTCACTTCTTCACACACTCATAAAGCATCCAAAACCACCTTTTGGATCACTCCACACTTCTCATGCTTATAAACCTACAATAGTTTTATCACCAACACTAGAAGCATGACCAAATGGTCATACACATAGTCCTCACTCTGACCTATGTCTTTCCTCTATATTTTTCACTCTTAAACACATGATCTACTCACACATGAATCTTCTTCACTCTAATCCAACATGTCTCTATTACATTATTAACACATATTCTACCAGTACACACAATCCTCCACTTCAAGCACCTACTCAAAAGTCTCTCATCAATGTCTTCTCTCCAAAAATCTAGAAACCAACTCATTTGGCTTCACCATTTATAGAGATATCATGAGTATTAGGATCATAATATTTCCTGTCTACCAAAACACATGCCTTCACCCTTAAGGCATCTAACATGGTCACACTTAATCAAAACACACTTTAAAATAGTCCTAAGTTACCTTTTAGGTCCTATGACGACCCATTCACCTCTTTGACACTTCTCCAAAAAAAATAAGAACACATATTCACTTTAAAACTCATGGACCCATGCCACATGATCTATAGGTCCCCCTTAAGTGATAACAACCAGCACAATACCCTTTTGCTTAAGCACAATTTTCTCAAATAACATTTTATATAGAAACCATTATGAACAAACACACATTCATCTTATAAACCTTTGTTCATACTAGATATGATTAGTCAAACCTTAATAATTCACATAAAACATCCTCATGGAGTCTAAAATATGCTCTAATCAATATTTCATCTTAAAACATCAAATTACCAATAAGCACAACTCAAATACCCTTGGGTTACTTGCAAAGCATACACAAAAACACATTCAACTTTGATCTTCAAAATCTTTGACTGTACACACTTATAGATATTCAAATCTATATTCTAGATACATCTTGAAGTCCTCTACAAATTCACTTTTTACAATATGAGCAAATTATACCTTAATCAAAAGATATGGACAAAATACAAAGCACTAGTTTTTCCCTTCACAAAATTCAAATGCCAATGATCACAGTTGAACCTTGAACACCATGATATTATCTCATGTCCTTACCACTTAGAATATTCATGCACCAACGATCCTCTTATAAGGAGATTGGTTTTAATCAATGATAAATAGTTGTTATTTTGATCACATCAACTCAATACGCACCATTTATCCCTATTTTTATGAACACCTGTTCATCATTAGAACTTAGAAGAAGCTTGATATTTACCTTATATTTATGCTAAACTTCAAACACTTGTCCTCATCTCATTTCTTCCTAACAACTTGGAACAACATGCTCCATTTATATTTTTTTCAAGATTTTGGTCTTTAACTTTGTTAACCATTAAACACTTAACCTCTTTGACTCAATGCGCATTGTTGATCTCTAATATATGAATTCTTGTGAACCATTAGATCTCCATTTGGTCCTAATATTTAACTTATGCACAAATGACTAAGGGAACCATTGCAATATTCTTAGAAGGTCAAATTTGTATAGATATATCTTTTGCTTCTCTCAATCGCATGTTCTCAAATTTATACCATAAAAACTAAGCATAATAATTAACAAACCCATATGACCATTATCTCCTAAAACCTTCATGTGTGTGAGATATTCCATCACCAAATTTATTAATTGGCTCTGAGGGACCAAATTTGCACCCACATATCTTTTGTTGTGCTAAATTACATGATCTAAAATTTGGACCATATGATCTCCTCACCATATATTAATCTACACCGTATAATCCAACCATATATTAATCTACTCATATAACCCTTACATGTGTGAAATATTATGTCATAAACATTCCTACTTATATTTTTTAGACACAGACCCAATTATGTCTAGATGAACCAAATGAGGACCCAGATTAATTCCACTCATGCACACAAGCACTCAAATAATATAAGACCTCTTATGGGACCTCTTTCACATACTTGAATCACCATACTCATCCCTAACATCCTTAACCATGCAAATTCTGAAGATCAACCAAGCCTTATTTAAGCATACTAGGACAAGCACTTTGCACACTTTGTCATTAACATATAGACTATCAAGACACTTCATCCACTCACTTGGACATCTCCATGACAAAATTATGACATCATTTTTAACTCTCCAATAATATCCCCCTTTGTCATTGACGTCAACACCCATCATGAAATAATATATAGCTCACCTCCCTTCTCTCTCTTCAAGCACTCTCACAATAAGAATCTTCTTTCCCTTTGGCATAATGACAAAGTAGACACCAACTGATCTTGAGGACTTAAAAATATCATTAAAAATATATTACCACCTTATAAATATAATACAAACTCCCCCTCACCTTGATCCTACCTTCTCTTTTCCTTGACAACTTTCTCTTGCCATATGTCAACACTCTCTTCAACCAAGCACTGCAACCAATGAAGAAAGAATACACAAACATATTTAAATCTGATGAAACATATCAAAAAACATTTGAGAGGGACTCCCCCTAATATCTATAAGCCTTTACACCTTTTGACCATCTTTAGATCTTATGAAGAACCTTCAAACTTGCCTTCACATTTTCTCTCATAAGCCAATCCCATGATCACCAACAGATGTTTTCAAGCCATACTCAAAAAATGAAAGATGTAAAAAAACAACCAAAAAACTCATATGAAAAAAACCATACCTTGGTATTTTGGATAAAATGACCAAAAAACATCAAATCTTCACACTAGGCCTATCTAAACTCCTTGTAGCCCTACATGGAACTTGCAAATCCTACAACTTTCAATAGTCACATCTTTAAGATCTAAAACTTCATATATAGATCACTCTCATATGCCCCCTCAAGCAAACCAATTTTCATCACCTAGATTATCCTCTGTAATATACTTCCTTCACAAACTTACTAGCCAATTAGGCCTCTATTTTGACAAAAACTTGAATAATATGAAAACCACAAACCTTCAAATCTCTATGAAGCTTTTTTGACAACCCATTTAGCCCATTCAACCTATTAAAAATACTTAGACCTCAACTTATAATGCAAAACACTTTTCTATCATAGCTTAGAACTCTAGAATCTTAGAACAAACATGATCAGCAAACCTCCTTCTAGTCAATGCCCACCTCCGAAACTTATTGCACACCTTTTGACCTTCTAATCTATCCATAAAAAATTGATAAGAACTCATCTATAGGACTAGAATCCCTGAAAACTCCTAGAACACACAATTCACCACAACATCTAAATCAAGATTATGAACTTGTAATTCCCCCTTAACCAAGCACATTTTCTCATAACCTTTCTTATCATGTAATATGAACCAAAGCTCAACTGGAATCCACCATGCTTCCTCTTGCTTATCAAGTGTCTCCTTGAATCCTAGATAGAGACACCCTCACTCACATGGTTCCTTAGAATAATGTGAAACTAGGAGTTGCCCACAACTCATGTTCTTTCTCCTCCTTGGTCATCTGATACTAATAGTTTTTTTTCTTCTTCATCTTAGGCTTTTTAGTTGAAGAATCTTCCTCACAGTTAGTAACCCCATCATTAGGTATTTACAACTTATTTTCTCTATATAAAACATACTTAGCAATAGCAATATGTTCACTTGAATCCATACATACCTTAGAACTATCCTCAACCAGCATGTTGGTCTTCTCTTTGAGCTTGGTCTCTTCATTCTCAACATGAGCAAACAATGAGACCTCTTGGTACTTTTTAACTTTTATAGCTTTCTCCACCATAACAAATAGATTACTTAAACCTACAAACTCATCATGACTCACACTTGTCACCTTTGGTTTCCATGAATTAACTTGCTTTTTTTCTTTCACTTTAGGATCCTTATTAAACCTATTATATTTTTTAGGCCTTTGCTTGTAGAATCTATCTCTCTATCTAAAATTGAAGCACACTATACCTTTTACAAGAAACGTATTGTGACTTACCTTATTTAGATAATTTTTAACAAAATTTCTCTCATTAAGATAGTTGACGCTCTTAACATTGTTCAAACCTTTTGATTGATGACCCATCATAGTTTCATGCAAACTCATTTCTAACAGGTCTATTGCATTCTTTAGCCCTATGACCAAATTGATTACATGTGTAACAATAACCATTGAATCTTGCATACCTCATGGCATTAGGTTGTCTGATCTAATTTGTCTTCAATCTATTTTCACCATCATTTCTTGACTGATTAGTGACCTTTAAGGGCTAAACCACCTTGCTCTCATTGGCCTTCATGTCAACTTGAGAATCAACTTTGTAATCTTCATCAAAACCCAATCTAGATCTATCACTAGTACACTTTTAACTAGTTATGAGATTATCCAGATCATTGGAACTCTTATCAAACTTGACAAATGATTTCACCTTACTTGTAGACTTCACTAACTCATTTTTCAAAGACTCATTTTCAAAAACATACCTTGAACATTCATCTTCTTTAGCTTTCAGGCTTATAGATAGGATTTCCAATTGACAAATTATATGTTTGACTATATCTTCATGTTCCTTGGTGTCTTAATTCATTCTTGCCTCATACACATTGAATTGTTCCTCATAGTATTTGATTTGAGACTTCATCTTCTTCTCAATCTTTAGATCTTCAAGAATATTTGTCAATGCAGTATCATAATCCACCTCATCTTCATCAGCATTTGAATCACTCCAAGTAGACTCATTTTGATGTGAGCAACTTCCTTCCTCAGCCATGAAGAGGGCTTCATCTTCAATAGGACCATCATCTTTATGATCACACTCTGAGTCACTATCTTCACTCTCATCTGATGATTTGTAGTCTTTATTTATGTAGAGACTCTTCTTTTTCTTGAAAAACTTATTATTATCATAATTTCTAAAACTTTTCTTCTTCTTATCAAATGTGTATGTCTTCTTGTCTTCATCTTGGTCTTCATTATTCTCTTCATCATCATTCTTCTTATGCTTATTAGGGCACTTGTTATAAAAATGGCATATCTCACCACAATTGAAGCATTTGAAGGGTAGCTTACCCTTATACTTTCACGACCCTATTTCAAATTTCCTTGTAAATAAAGCAATTAGTTCATCTTCATAAATATTATATGTGTCATCCTCTTTGGGTTTCTTACCTTGGAATTTCTTCTTTGGCTTCATTTTTATCTTGAATGTTGCTTCCTTATTCGGTGTTACATCATCATTATTCATCATCTCATAGGTAGTAAGGATGCCATGCAATTCATCCATATTCAATTGAGAATGATCATGACTTTCTTCTACAACAAATACTTTAGGATCAAACTTGAGATAAAGGGACTTTAATACCTTTTGAACTATAGTGTCTTATTCAAGATTTTTTCCAAGACCTCTGATGATGTTCACAATATCATCAACTATCTATAAAAAGGATGCCACAAAATATTCTTCCTTCATCTTAAGACTCTCAAATTATCTTCAGTGAGCCTACAACTTTTCCAACTTAACCTTTGAATCTCCTTCATAAATAGTCTTCATATTATCCCAAATTTCATTGGCAAATATGTAATGGATTACCTTGGTGTATTCAGTCTTTGAAAGACCACATGTGATATCATTCATTTATTTATAATTATTTTCAAATAACTTATTATCTACATCACTAGATGGAGGAATAGTAGGTGTAGAATAACCATCCACAATAGATTTCAACGTGTCAAACCTTAGGGACATGAAGTAGGTCCTCATCCTTGCACTCTAAAAATCATAATTATATCCATTGAACATCAGAGCTTATTTAGTGGAAAAACCTCCTTCAATTTGATGGCTACCTATACTATACCTTAAATCACCTTCAAATTATCAAGCCTTTATCAGAGGACTTGCTCTGATACCAATGGTTAGAGGTACAATCACTGAGATGGGGGGTTAATTAGTGAGCCCAAATATTTCAATTACAATTCTAATCCTTTAAAATCATTAAATAATTATCACATATCAACTTGATCAAGCAACACTAACAAGGGAGCTCATTCATTCAATGCATACACAAGATCAAACACACAACACATATTTATTAAGAGAAACCTTCATGGGTAATAAAACCCACTCTTAATTATGCAACACATAGACTACTTGTCTTATAAGAGATTACAAACAAGATAAAGATCAAGTCCTTCTGACCAAGATTTAGTGAAACATAAATTTCATAAGGAAAATCTACCCCTAAGATGATCAAGTCCTTTTGACCACCTTTTGGTCAATTCCTTTTGACCAAAATCCTTGGTCATGTCCTGCTGACCTAAGTCCTTTAGTGAAACACCTATTTCATAAGGAGCACTACCCCTAAGGAAGATCAAGTCTTTCTGACCTCCTATGAGATGAACACCTCCACCTTTGAACTGATCTCCTCAACACATGATGATGGACCTCTTATAACATAGCCTCTTTCACTTCTTCACACACTCACAAGCATCCATACCCACCTTTTGTATCAATCCACACTTTTATGCTTGTTAACCTAAAATCGTTCTATCACAACACTAGCAATATGACTAAATGGTCATACACATAGTCCTCACTCTAACATATGTCTTTCCTCTATCTTTTGCACTATTAAACACATGAACTAATCACACATGTCTCTTCTTCACTCTAATCCAACAAGTCTCCATTACACTCTTAACACATACTCCACCATTCTACACAAGCCTCCACTTTGAGCACCTACTCACAAGTCTCTCATCAATGTCTTCTCTCCAAAAATATAGAAACCAATTCATGTGGCTTCACCATTTATAGATATATCATGATTATCAAGATCAAAATATTTTTTCTTAGCCACAACACATGCCTTCACCCTAAAGGCATCTAACATATGTCACACTTCAGTACAACACACTTTCAAATAGGGCTAAGTCACCTTTTAGGTCCTATGATGACCCATTCACCTCTTTGACACTTCTTCAAGCAAAAAAATAACATAGGGAAACTTTCCAACTCATGAACCCATTCCACATGATTTATATTTCCCCCTTAAGTTCCAACAACCATAACATTACCCTTCTTTTTAAGCATAATTTTCTCAAACAACATTTTGTACAGCAACCATTATGATTGAACAAACATTTAGCTTATCAAACTTTTTTCATATAGTATATGATTGGTTAAACCTTAATAATTCACACACAACATCCTCATGGAGTCTAAAATACTCTCTGATTAATAGTTCATCTTAAAACATTGAATTACCAATAAGCACAATTCAAATACCCTTCTCATGTTACTTGTAGAGTATACACAAAAAACATAGTCAACTTTTATCCTCAAAATATTTGACTGTATCCACGTAAAAATCTTCAAATAGATATTTATAGATGTTCCTTGAAGTCTTTAAAAAAAAAATCTTTTTACACCATGAGAAAATTTTGCCTGTATCAAAATATATGGTCAAAATACAAAACTCTAGTTTTTCCCTTTATAAAATTCAAATGCCAACTATCATAGTTAAACCTCGAACACCATGTTATCATATCATCTCCTTGATACTTAGATTAATCATGAACCATCAATTTTATTTTAATTATATCATCTTTTATCAATGTTAAACATCTATTACTTTGATCACATCGACTCAATACACACCATTGATTTCTATTTATACGAACACCTTCTCACCATTAGATCTTAGA
This sequence comes from Torreya grandis, assembly GCA_037957365.1. Classification (NCBI taxonomy): domain Eukaryota; kingdom Viridiplantae; phylum Streptophyta; class Pinopsida; order Cupressales; family Taxaceae; genus Torreya; species Torreya grandis. The sequence continues at coordinate 1,301,808 of JARHVA010000137.1, read as the reverse complement.
AAAAGCTTGATCTTTACCTTAGCTTTAAGTTAAAATTTAAACACTTGTCCTCATCTCATTACTTCCTGACACCTTATAAAAAACACACTCCATTTATATTTTTTTAAGGAACTTTTGCTTAAACTTTGTTACATCGAACACTTTGACCTCTTTGACTCAATGCATGTCATTGATCTCTATTATACAAATGCCCATGAACCATTAGATAGCCATTTGGTCTTAATATTTACCTTATGTGAAAATTACTAAGGGAACCATTTCAATATATCTATAAGGACAAATTTTCATAGATATATATTTTTCTTTGATCAATCGCATGTTTTCAAATTTATACCATAGAAAATAGGCATAATACTGAACAAACCCATATGACCATTTCCTCCTAAAACCTTTATACATAGGCGATGTGCCATCACCAAAATACTTAATTATCTCTTTATTGAACTTATAAAAATAATGTGGTTGAGATTAAATTAATTTCATGTTGTCAATCTTCAATGTGATGAAACATTGACTGTTAGATCTTTAAAAATTTGGTTGTGTTGAAACTTAGTGCATTTTTGTCTGAGGGACCAACTTTGCACCCACATATATTTTATTTCACTAAATCACATGATCTAAAATTTGGACCATATGATCTCCTCACATAGGAGAATAAAACCATATATCAATATGATCCTAAAACCCTCACACATGTGAAATATGACATCATCAATATACCTACTTAGATTTTTCTAACACAAACCCAATTATGTCTAGATAAACAAAATGAGGAACCAGATGAATTCCACTTATAAACTTAAGAACTAAAAGCATAGAAGACCTATTATGAGACATATTTCACATCCTTAAATCACCATACTCATCCCTAAACATACTTAACCATACAAACTCTAAATATCAACCAAGCCTTCTTCAAGCATACTAAGACAGGCACTTTGCACACTTTGTCATTGACACATGGATTATAAAGACACTTCATCCAATCACTTGGAAACCTCCATGACATCATTGATAATTCTCTAAAAAATATAGGTCTTGGTTTTAAATAAGACCAAAAGGTAGTATCTCAATTTAAAGATAAAGGTAATGAGTACTCAGTTTGGTCAAAATCAAAAGAATGTAAAATACCTTCCAAGAATGAGTACTCATGGGACTATGGAAGGATTCATAGTTCACATCAATCAAGAGGTATGTATAAGTTTATTTGCTATAGCTATCACAATATGGGACACATTTAAAGATTCTATCCTAATAGAGGTAGAATACCATCAAGTCAAAACAAGAGTTTTGAAGCCCCTAAAGTGTAAGAAAGAAGGAAAAGTAATGTTTGGAAACTAAATACAGTCAAGGTTAGACATGATCAGTCTATAATCTCAAATGGATTGTTTGCTATGGTAGAGTATACTTCAGATGAGAAATCAAGTCAGGGATGTCTGTTGTCAACTTATATTGATGATCAAATAGTTTATGAAGAGGTCAAGCCTATATTTTTAATCAAACCTAAAAGAATACTTATGGATATATAGTTTTTTGAGAACATGTAGATCTAGGAATCTCCTGAGCTTGTGTTGTTGTAGTGCTTTATGGAAAGGGGTGACTTAATTAGGCTTCATGGAGACACTATTCTGTTAGCAGAACCATTTTGAGTGCTTTAATTGAGGGGGAGTTATTCAAGTTATCCATAATAACCAAGTGTATTTGATGATAATAATATGGTGGCCTAGTGTATGATTAAATATTTGTGTCATATCAATCGTGTCAAGGATAATATGAATGGTCCTGAGGTCTAAGTATATTCAAAAGTCGTATGTATAAAGTAAGGGGGATCATGGTCAAGTAATGCTTTATATTATGTGTGTTGATATTTTTTTGCAAGAAGATGTGATTTTAGATGGAAGTTTGTAGAAGACCCTTTGTAATTAATATCAAAGGTAGAGAAAGTTCAAAAAGGAAGATTGACCAGATTGGGAGAGTTTAAAGAAAGTTTTACCATTAATGACAAAAGGGGAGTTTGTTGAGAAATGTTATCATTGATGTCAAGGTTGATTTCATTAATGTCAAGGAGCATCTGGTGAAGATGTATAGTTAGTGGTCTTTGATATAATTTGAAAGCAACCCAATATCTATTTTTTGACTGAGAATTTGAAGGAAACCTAATGATCCCTTTTTTGGTTGACGTCAAGTTTAATATCAGGATTTAAGTTAGCTTAATGACTGTTAGTATTGTCACAAAGAGGTTTGATGACCAAGTAAGCAATGAATCATGGTTATGAGGCACTAGGTATGCATGAGGTCATGAGATCATGTTGATCATAAACATATTATTGCAATGGTATGATAATGTTGTCTGATGAGTACAAAGTAGGCATGTTTGAGTGTTAATCCTCGAGTACAAGGTGTCTTGAGAAGCATAGTCATATCATGAGCATGTGAATGATAAGCATGAAGAGGTATATGAAGAGGTATGTTATTTTTTAAGGAGAATGAAAGGTAGTGAGAATTGTGTAGAATAATTAAGGATTATTTCAAGGTCAGTTTTCAAGTTTCAAAGTTCTTGAGAAGCCTAATCATGACACTAGTCATGGTATGTAAAGTCCTGATGAGAAGGTTTGAGCATGGTAGCTTGGTGATATAAATGCACTAAGGCATAATAATTTATATGAGGTTGCTTGAACATTTATATGTGTAATTGGATCACTCATTTGAGTCTCAGGGTGAGCCTATAAGGGTAGGACCTACATACCTAGTATGTAACTAGACCATCTCTAAACCTTATTTGGCCTAATGAGGCATCATGATCTATTGTCAAGGCATATGAAAGATGTTTGAAAAAAATTTAGCATGTGATATATTTTTAGCATGTAATTGAGGTGGAGAGTGACTAGAAAGAGGCTTGAAGGTCAGTTTCAAGGCCTAATGTGACTTTCAGGTCAAGGTCTAAAGACAAAAAAGAGAGATGGTCACCAAATGAGGTATGAGATTAAAATTTCAAGATAAGAATGAGAATGTGAGAATTTTCAATGGTGTTATAGAATATAATAGGTGTGTTTATCAAGTTTGAGGTTATGGTTTGAAAGATAAGGCATGAAAAATGGTTTTGAGGTCTCTCATATGCACAAAATGAAGGGTTCTCAACCTGAGAAGGACTTTCAGGTGTTCATTAGCAGGTGTAACCTATGCATGGGAAATTAATATATTAATGGTATATAAATAAGTATCTTATATCAAATTTTTAGGCATTAGTTTTGGAAATTAAGGGCAATCCTTTATGATCAATTGTTAACACCAAAAATAGTGTTAACTCTCTCTAAAACCCTAATGATGACCCGAAGTGAAAGATATTATTAATAAAAGCCTAGAATGGTTTAAAATGACTATAAAAACTATTATATCATGTATTAAACTCTCCCATTAATCTCTAGGTGTGATTGGTTTGTCAGGTGTTGAGTACACCCTATAGGAAAGTGTTAGTTTCTCAGAATATTGTTGTAACAATCAGAGCTAACCAAGTAAAAGTTGATAAATGGATGAATGAAAAAATTTAATACTTTTAGTTTGTGTCCATGGTGTTATATTTATATTTTCTATCCCTCATGGATGTTAAATTGTTCATCCAAGTTGACTAGTTGCTAACATACCTAATGGTGAAAACAAGAGAAACCTAGGCAGTAGTGAGATGTTTAGGGATGTGTTACTATAAAATAAGTATGAATCCAAGTGCATGAAGAAATTTTTAAAGACCTATAATACATGTTAATTTTGGATATATTTTTTTGATGTAAGTGGATATGATGAAAATGTTTCTCTTAAGTTGACATGTCTTGTTCAGATGAGACAGTGAGGTACAAGATTATGAGATTGGTCTGTAAGACCAATATTTCGATTTGAACATATTATATTTATATTTTATAATGGTATAATTATCTCATAATATCATCCACATCCATCATAATTCTCTATAAATGGTCATACATGTGATTGAAGTTCATTGTCACCATGATTGTGCTTTAAGGCAAACTGGCAGTTCTATGTAAGATGTTAAGCAAGGGATATACTGAGAGGGGGGGTGAATCAGTATATCATATACCTTATAAACTTTCATTTAATAAAATTACACTTTAATATACATTTAAGATATGTAATAAAACTGAAATAATAAACACCACACAAGATAGAGAGAGACACTAGATTTAACATGGAAACCCAATGTGGGAAAAACCACAAAGAAAAATCTCAAGTATATGACTGAGAACCAACTCAAAACACAATATTCACAAGCACCAACTTGTAGGAGCACCAACCCCTTTGTTGAGCACCAACACAACAACTATTCATGAGCACCAACTCATAGGAGCACCAACCCCTTTGCTAAGCACCAACACAATAATAATTCATGAGCACCAACCCACAAGAGCACCAACACCTTTGATAAGCACTAACACAGTAACAATTCATGAGCACCAACCCACAGGAGCACCAACCCCTTTTTTGAGCACCAAAATAGCAATAATTCATGAGCACCAACCCATAAGAGCACCAACCCCTTTGTGTATACCACACAACTATCTCTCAATGTTGATATCTCAAAAAATGATAGTTCATTACGATATCTCTTTCTTCTCTCACCTTTGATATTATAAGCTAGATATAACAAATACAAATCATACTATATCTCCCATTGCTCTTCTAAGCTAGATATTACTATCTCAAATCAAACTCTCTCTCTCATTTTACAAATGGCTTCTCAAGCCTTTATTTACAGCTTTCCAAATGACCTTTGGCCTTCCCCCTTTGTGACCCTTCAATCCTCATATAAAATGGCACCAAAATTGTATGACCCCTCATATCCTTGCATTCAAAAAGTCATGTGGTGACCCCTCATAAGCAAAAGCATCCTTTCCTCTTTTGTCTTTATCTTGGTGACTTTTTGTATTCCTCAAAGTGTCCCTTCATGATAAATTATGCCCTTCCTCTTTTATCTTCACTTGGTGACTCTTGGAATTCCCCAAGATGACTCTTCATGGGAAAATGTGTCCCATTCTTCTTTTGTCTTTACCCCATGACTCTTTGACTTCTCCATGGGCCTTTATTTTGTCTTATATGCAACCAAAAATATATTTGTTAATATTAAATAAATATTAACACACATTAGCCAAGATATAACTATTATAAACATCATTAAATGCAATGGGGCCTTTATCACCAATAATGATAGACCTTTGACATCAATGGCAATATTTCCAATAATCTCCCCCTTTGTCATTGATAGAAACCTCAATCCTAAAACTACCACATCTTGAATCTTGCACATAATGTCATCTAAAAAACCTAAAATAACTCCCCCTTATTGTAGTAACCTATACCTATTCCCTGTACTTATTTCTACACCTGTACCTGTAACTTTTATTCTCCCCTTTTGACATCAATGGCAAAGGGCCTACCTAGAGCTAACACTTAGGTCCCCCTCAATTAATGTTGAACCTTAATGGTAGGAAGTAATAGATATTACTCCTAACTCTTCTTATAGATCTTTGAATGTGTTATTTGATCGTGCCTTTGAGAATATATCTGATAATACATATAAATTGTTTCCAGTCCTTTAAGCATCTGCAATCAACTCATTTGAATCTTTTCTTCTAATCTCAAAACCTTATTCATAAAAATTTAATATGTATCCCTAATCACATATTTGACTTACACTTAATAGATTATGCTTAAGACATTTTACATACAAAACATTCTTAGTCTTGGTTCTACCATTATCTAAACTCACAATACCTTTTTTGGCTATCTTGGCAGTGGTTTTATCTCCAAATTTCACTACACCACCATTGTTCTTCTTTAGAGTTATGAACTTACTCTTATCTCCTATCATATGCCTCGAACATCCACTATCAATGAACCATCGTTGATCTTCATTTCTTACATGCAAAGCTGTTTGAACCAACATAGAATCTTTAGGTTATTTCTTCTACCATGAACATGTCTGAACCTTCTACTTAATGAATAGAGCCTTGAAACTATGGTCTTTTTTGACTGACTCAAACATGCTTCTACAATACTGAGATATGTGTCTAAAGTTGTTACACTTGTAACATATTATGGCCTCTTCATCAAAGCTTGATAGAGGAACAAAAGGGTTGTAGCTTCTGCTTGACTCTACATGACTTTCCTTCTCCTTATTTCTGAAACTGCTAACTCTATTTCAACATTCTAATTTCTTGTGACCATATCCATTATAATAAAAAGAATAACCATAAAAATAAGACACGTTTGTATATCTCTGACCTAATTTTCTTTTGTAGCTTTGTTCCCTCCAGCCTTCTTTGTTTGAAATGTCCTCTATATTCTTCACTTCTTCCCTTTTTGTTTCCTCTTTTTTAAGAGCTTCAACATAGCTATTTTTCTTTTAAAATATGATACCTATCTTATCTAAATTTTCCTTCTGAATTTATAATATCTCATTTAATATGTTAGTGCTATCCTCAAATTTTGAATCACTAAATACTTTATCATTGACTACTTTCTCAATATCTTCTTTTAAAGAGGAAATTTCAATAACATACCTTTCACATTCTTTTCTTAGTTTTTGCAACTGTGTTGTTAGATATTTTTCATTCCTTTTAGATTCTTCAATGTGTGATATTAGATCATCAATTATTTCCTTTGACTCCTTTTCATTTTTCTTGATCTGGCGCTTCAATCTTTGATTCTTCTTCTCAACAGCTTCTAACTCTTCTAAGGCACAAATGAGTTCTACTTTTGGATTCATTTCAGCTTCAACCTCTTCTTCTTCTTAATCATTTGTAATTTTGCTTACAAAGGCATCTTCATGTATGGCCATGAATATAATCTCTTCTTCTTCTGAATCAAAGACTCCACTATCTTTGACTGAGCTAGGACCTTTAGAATACAAATTCTTCTTCTCGAATCCCTTCTTGAATTCACCTTTGAAATTATTCTTGTATGTAGACTTTCCTTCTTCATCATCATTACCCTTATTTGGGAATTTAGCTAAAAAATGTCCAATCTTTCCACAATTAAAACATTTAAAGGTTAATTTTCCTTGATATTTACCTATTCACCTTTTTGTGTTGCGAATGAAAAGAGCTCCATTGTCATCTTCATCATCACTGGAACTATCACTTGATTCTTGAATCTTAGCTTTCTCTTTCTTTGATGTCTTAAAAGCTGCTTCTCTATTTGAGAGTTTATCTTATTCAGTCTGCATCTCATATGTTGTGAGTATACCATAAATCTCATCAATCTTTAGCTTGGCTAAATTCTTCATCTCCTTGATTGCTGAAACCTTTGCATCATATCTCATTAGTAGAGATCTCAAAACCTTTTGTACCACCATTGACTCTTTCAACATTTCTCCAAGACCTTGAATCTAATTTACTATTTGATCAACTCACAAAAGATAACTTTCTATATCTTCTTCTTCTTCCATCTTCAAACTTTCAAATTGTCTTCTAAAAGTCTAAAGCTTAGCTTGTTGAACCTTTCCATCACCTTTGTAAATATTCTCAATTTTTACCCAAGTTTCATGAGCAGATTTACATTGCATAACTTTAACAAATTCAGATTCACATAAACCACATAAAATAGCATTTAAATCTTTAGCATTACATTCACATTCCTTCTTTTCTACTGGAGTAATTACAAGTGTCTGTGGCTCTTCATATTCCTCCACCACTTCTTGCCATATGTCGAAGCCAAGGGCCATCAAATAAGTCCTCATTCTTATGCTCCAAAAAGAATAATTCATTCCATCAAACAAAGGGGCCTTATTTGTATAAAATCCTTCATGTGATCCAGCCATCATGCTTTCCTGATCTACCTTTAAGCTATAAAACTTTTTCAAAAGGAACCTGCTCTGATACCAATTGTTAATCATGGTATATACTGAGAGGGGAGGTGAATCAGTATATCATATATCTTATGAATTTTCCCTTAATCAAATTCCACTTTAATATAAATTCAATAAATGCAATAAAAATGAAATAATAAACACCACACAAGATAGAGAGAGACACCAGATTTAACGTGGAAACCCAATGTGGAAAAAACCATGGATAACAATCTCAAGTATATGAATGAGCACCAACTCAAAACATAATATTTGCAAGCACCAACTTGCAGGAGCACCAACCCCTTTACTGAGCACCAACATGGCACCTATTCATGAGCACTAACTCACAAGAGCACCAACCCCTTTGCTGAGCACCAACATAGCAAAAATTCATGAGCACCAACCCATAGGAGAACCAACCCCTTTGTTGAGCACCAACATAGCAACAATTCATGAGCACCAATCCACAGGAGCACCAACCCCTTTGCTGAGCACTAACACAACAATAATTCATGAGCACCAACCCACAAGAGCACTAACCCCTTTGTGTATACCACACAACTATCTCTCAATATTGATATCTCAACAAATGATAGTTCATTACAATATCTCTTTCCTCTCTCACCTTTACTCTTCTAAGCTATATATAACAAATACAAATCATATTATATCTCCCATTGCTCTTCTAAGCTAAATATTACTATCTCAAATCAAACTCTCTCACACACTTTAAAAATGGCTTCTCAAGCCTTTATTTATAGATTTCCAAATGACCTTTTGCCTTTCCCCTTTGTGACCCTTCAATCCTCATGGAAAATGGCACCAAACTTGTATGACCCTTTGTATCCTTACATTTGAAAAGTCATGTGGTGACCCTTCATAAGCAAAAGCATCCTTTCCTCTTTTGTCTTTATATTGGTCACTTTTTATATTCCTAAAAGTGTCCCTTCATGATAAATTTCACTCTTCCTCTTTTTTCCTCACTTGGTGACTCTTGGAATTCCCCAAGATGACTCTTCATGGGAAAATGTGTCCCATTCTTCTTTTGTCTTTATCTCGTGACTCTTTGACTTCTCCATGGGCCCTTTTTTTGTCTTATATGCAACAAAAATATATTTTTTAATATTAAATAAATATTAATGAAAATTATCCAAGATATAAATATTATAAACATCATTCAATGCAATGGGGCCTTTATCATCAATAATGCAAGACCTTTGACATCAATGACAATATTTCCAACATCAGTAAATTACAGTGATCAGTTTGAGGTTCTTTGATCTAAATTGATGTATCTAGTGCATATGATATTGTTATTTGTAAATTTAAATTAATTTTTATGATTTTATAAATATTTAAATTTAGTGAAAGTGGTTGAAATGTTGAATCCAAAATGGCTTGTCTAGCTGAGTGAGGTCTGTGAGAGAAAAGGTCAATAAATTGGTCTACAAGACCAATAATTTCCATTAGAGATTATGATATTTTTATTGTAGGTTGTCATAAGGATTTTTTAGGATCATATTCATTAATTTTAATTCATTTATTGTTTTCTTTCAAATATCATAAGTTCAAGTTTCCATGACTGTGTTTTGAGGCTAGTTGGCAGTTTAGAGTTAACATCTTACAAAGAAGAGTTTGAGCCTATATACCTTGAGTTGAAGTATCTAAAAAAAATATTGATGACCCTAAGGTCATGAGGTTTATAAATATGTGGTTTATTTCTATTTTTTTAATCTAATTGGTGTTTTATCTTTACTAGTTCAAGACCAACTTTTTGGTTATGCACAGGCCTAGTTGTGAACAGTTCAAATGGTATGATTCAAGTGGTGGTTGGCTCTAAAAAATATTATGAAGACTAAATGAGTTTATAAAGGGTCTATATAGGTTTAATATGATATTTTTATACCATTTGAGGTGTTTTAATGTGTTCTAAGGAAGGCAAAGTGTAACGTGTCCTAAAGTAGACCTAATGGGATTAGGTATCCATGAGACCTAAAGATAAAATGAGGCCTAATTGAGGTATGTCAGTCTTAAAAGGATTAAAATCACATTTTATCCATGTTTTTTAGTGGTCCTAATATATATTCTATGGCCTACCTAATATTTTAATGGTGTTTGGCTAACTAAGAAGTATATGAGCAAGAAGCTTATATATATACAAGGTAGTTTTAGGCCGATTAGTGGGCATAGAAAATAAGTGAATAAAATAATATATTGTAGAGTAGAAGGAGGTATTTTAGATAATTTAAGGATTTATAATATTTATTATGTATATTTGATATAGGTTATATGTGTGAGGATCAAGGTTATACGACATAATCAATCTTGAAGAGACCTAATTAAGCGAACAGACTTAGAAGGTAATTTGAGAGGGCTAAAAGTGTGAAGAACTAAAGAGGTGTTCATCATTAGTTAGTTAAGAAATAAGGTGTCCTAAAGTTTATAAAATTAAGTATATGGTTGATTTGGTGTTGAGTCATCTAGGGAGTTGGTGCCTCCTTGCAAGTTGATGCTTGTTAAATCCTAGCTGAGTTGGTGCTTAGCTAGTTAGGTTTGGTACTCCATGTAAAGTGGGTGCTTCACTAAATTTGGTGTTTGTATTATATGATATTATTCCATTTTTATGTATCATTGGGTTTTATTTCCATTTATTTTTCACCACATATTTTATGTGTTAATATGTTTCGTGCTTATGTAGATAGTGTTTATGCCTGCTAGATATATGTGCGTAATTTAATGCTTCATGATCATTTAAGTGAAACTGATAAGAAAGGTTTTTGAAGACTGATTCACCCTCCCTCTAAATCATTTTACTTCCAACATTATATGTATGGGTTCACTTTTATTATAGTGGCACATGTTTTCTTTTTATTGATTATGTGAAAATAAGTCTTATAGAACCCATTTTCCTTATTGTTGTACTTCATATAAACACTGCATTTTGGAAATATCAGAACAAAGGTTGAATAGAGGATGATTCATGTCAGTACATCCCACATAACTAGGTTGATGAGTTCTCATTAGTAAATGTTTGATGAGATGTATATGGTTCATGTTTATAGTTCCCACATTGATTCAGTAGATGTGTTCCTGATATTGAATGGTTGATGAGAGGTAGGAGATTGGTTGTTCCCTCTCTATCTTCATATAGTCCTATAAAACAAAAATTACCATATAAGTATTAAGGGGGGAATTTTAGGAAAATTAGTACTCACATTATGATTATTAGTAAGTTAGTGGGTTAATAATATTAGTGGGTGTGTGGTTAGTGAATAAAACTCACCTAGATATCTCTTGTGAGAAAGTGTTAAGGAATAAATTGAGAGATATTAGGGAGGGTTTGAGAGATATAACGGGTATGGATTGGTGTTGACTCCTTGTATTAAGTATATCATCTTCTTATATAGTGTAATCTCTCCTCATGAATATATATCCTATATAAATGAAGAAGATTATTGAGTCTATTATGAAGCTTCATATGTGTGCTTAGTTTATGAAATTACAAGGGCAATGTTGAAAATCCATGTTGAATAATAAATAAGAATTATGAACCTGACATCCAAGATTTTTTTTGAGTTCCTTCTTGACCAAAATGGTAATATGCAGATGCATTTTTTACAATTTCTAATTGATGGGATTTGCATCAAGATGCACTACAAAATGATACCAAATAAATGTCTAAACTAGGCATGTCAAAATGATAATGTGAAAATATATTAATAAATTATTTGAGGATAACAATGACAAGATATTATTCTTATTCAGTAAGAGAGGTGCCAAGATTGATTGTTTATGGATTATCATTAGTACCAAGGTTTACAATAATGGTGTCTTTCACAAGCAACATGGAACCATCCTCCAACAAAGTAGGTACCGAAGGGAACTAACAATATTCTTCTAATTGTGGTCTAACTAGTTTATCGAGCTCACCCATATAATAAGAATTAGAATAATTCATTTTAGGCAATGATTGTAGACATCCAATTCCTACCACTATCATGCCAAAATAAAAAATCTAAAAATTATTCTATAATAATACATGAACTAGACTAAAATCACCTAAACATCCCAATTTCATTTACATATGTCACATGCAACTATCTAACCACATCAATATGTCCTTAATTGGGGCATTACCCTGTATGCAATCATTATATTCTTCTAATTTATCTTTAATCAAATTGTGACTTAGTAAAATGATGTGTTAGATCATTGAAATCCTTTGGTTTGTTCACATACATCATGTGCATGTATTGATTCACATTTATATCTCCCTAATTAGGGTGGCACCCTATACACAATTGTCACATTCATCTAATTCAACTTTGATCAAGTTATGACCAAGAAAATTGGCCATTTTTTACCATTTTGATTAAACAAATTATCAATTTCTAAAAATTTCAAAAGACTAAGCAAAATCATTAAGTAAATAAAAATAGATTAATAGATTAAGTGAAATCCATGGAAACTTATTGAATATCTAATATTTTAAATTCATAAATTAAATTATTAGGGCCATGAAATCACCCATGACATCATTGTAAGGGTGTTATCCACCAAGCATTAATGGAGATAAATATCAAGATTAAGGCTATCCATGCCTTTTTAATTCCCCATTCTCCTAAAACATTAATTATTTGTCCCTCCAAAATTGAATTCATTATGAACCACACATCTTGATCTTGAGATATGTGGTCCATATCATTCAAAGAGGTATATAAATATAAGAGCCATCATCATAACCATTAAGATTTTTTAGGTACCAAAAAACTATGCCAAAATATCACTAGAAATCTTCAAACCTTCTTCTATTTGCACCCAATCAAGAGCCAATACCTATTGGTGCCATGAAATATGTTGGAGGAGCTTGTCCTACATTATTTATAAAGACTTGGAATAGCAAATCTGGGCACAAACATGATTAATGGACTAATTTTAGAGGAGAGAGTCACTTGGGGAAGGCATTGCATTATATTTTCTTGTCTAGTTTCTTGAGTCCATTGATCCATGCCCCTCGAGGGAGTAGGCCTAGCATGTTAGTTTCTTTATGATTGTCATTATATTATATATTAATGCATAAACTAACTTGTTTTGTAATCCTATTCTAAATTTAGCACACCTAATGGGACCACACTTCATAAATCACTTTAGGGACCTTATCTACATTTTAATTACTTAATCAGACCCTTTTTGGTGTTGTTTTATCTCATTTTCCTCTAATTTTCATATGTTTCTATTCTGTTTAAAATGGTGAAGTCTCCATACCTAACATCAAGGTTACCTTGAACATCAATGAAGTCACCTTAGACATTAGTGAAGTCACCTTGTTTAATGGTGAGGTCCAATCCATGAATGATATATTTGTCTTTTACCACTTGTATGTTCTCTGTTTGTTTTGACAAAGCAGCAAGGCTACATTTAAATTAGTGAATCTAACCTGGTAATAGTGAAGTCATCCTAAAAATGGTTATATCGACCTGATAAACAATAAACTCATGGAAGGTAATCTCATTATGTTTTTGGTTTTATTGGAAATGGTGAACTCATCCTATTATCGATGAGGTTGTCCTACTTATCGGTGAAGTCACCAAAATTATGTGTCTATGTTCCAGGGAAATAACAAACTTATGAAGAAAATGGCAAAGTCACTATATTAAATGGTGAAATCACCTTGTTATAAATTTCTTGAGAGCTTAAGAAAGCATTATTCAAATTATAATTTGTGTTTCGAACCCTTGATTGACCACTAAGACTCTATTTTATGGGTTTTAACACCTTGATAACTTACTTTTACAACAACTCAAGGCAAATTTTAATCACAAAAAATAACATTGACATTTAAATTTAAGGCTCTTAAGGGCATTTTATTCTTATTTTTTGTTTCAAATCACTTGTTTATTTATTACTTGTTTGTAAAACCTTGCACCTATGTTCTCCCCTTACCCCCTTTAGGTAGCCTTAGTGACCAAAATTGCATTCTTTTACTTTTTTATTGGTGTCTACCCAAATAAATGTTTTCTATGCTCTCTCATTATTATAGACTTGGATAACATCAAAATGACCACTTTCATCCTTTAGTTTTGTTTGGCTTAGCGAGTGGGAGTTCATCTCCTCCTCACAAGTTCTTCAGGAGTGCGTTGACATGGGGTTTCATCTCCCAGCATCATACCAACCTCACATATTTTGAGGGGATACAAATTGAGTGTACTATTTACTAGTACAGTGGTTGACTGGTTAACCTAACTAGTTGAATAAGGTCCAGAACATGCGATAATCTAGAGATTGTACTCTACTAAGTAATTGATGGATGGAGTGGTTGTGAAAGGAACAAGACCCTTTCATAACAAGCTCTATGGTTTGTCATCCAAGTGTCATATATTTTATTTCACCCAAGTGTTATTTGGCACTTATGAACCATTTAAAAAGCCACTAAATTTTTTAGATTAATTGGCCCCACTTACTATAGATTATCTTATCGATGTTGAGTTGTCTTTGCACTCTAAGTTTCATGCCATGTAAAGTTATTGAGAGACAGAGGAGGATAATCACTCTACCTTCATTTGATCTTTATTTAATGTATTATAAAATTAATTCCTCTCAAGAACTATTCTATTAGTGGAAGTTTAAAGGATACTATTCAAACCTTGTGTTAGTTGTTATCATAGGAGTGTGCACTTAGGTGATTCTTCTTTACTTACATTTTGAGTATAAAATTGTTTTACACCAAAAATAAACAAAAAAATCCAAAATCATCTCAAAAAAAATTTGAAGCTCACTTTTGAGTAGTCAATCTATGAACAATTAGTTGGCACTTGAGTCTTGTTTATCACTTAGTCTTGAGTGGTTTACTCTTTGTGTATAAATTGTGTTACTTGGAGTGCCTTTCAATTTGATAAGAGACTTACCTAAAGTGAAAATTTAAATACCCATACTTTACAAAATGTCACTTATTCACACATTAAGGTGTTATAGTGTTCACATTACCATTTGATACTTAACCATTTCCCACAACATTGCATCTATCATTTGAAACAATACCTTTTGTCTCACTTGGTATCATTTCACTACCCATTTTATTCCAATTGTGTACTTAGTTTTTATTGCATTAGCCTACACCCTAAGTTCCTTGACCATTCAAATTTATTTTATATCATGTGTCATTGCGTTGCATATTTTATTCTAAATTTAGACTTAGGTTTTTCTTGTGTTATCCTATACTTTAATTCCTTGGACTATTTGACTTTCTTCTAGATTTGGTGATCAAGACCAACCACAATCTCATTGTCCTTTTATATAGTACTAACACATTTTAGACTTAGTTTCTCTTTTGTTATCCTATGCTTTAAGTCCCAATATTATTTTACCCCTTTTATTTTTTGATTTTGACCAACCAAGGTGAGGCATTCCAAATACTTCACTTTTTTTGTGCCAAAGAATATTTTGTGTTGTTACATTGTCTAATCCCTTATAATTGTGAGCTAATTCTAAGGTTTCCAAGGACCATTTGACAGTATTTTTGAATTCTAAATTAAACCAAGAGTACATTTGAAACATTTATTGAAAACTGAGTGGTACTCTAACCATGAAAAGGTACACTCATAGTGGGGTCTCTTATGGTCCTATTTACAAGGAAGAAAACTTTTATGATGGAGAGGAACATCTGATCATGTACAAATATATCTCTCCCATGGTGGTGTCAATATAAGGTCAATAAATTTACAATAAATCAATTGAATACCAAGATGAGGCCCTCTTGAGACTAATAGAATCCAGAGCTAGGCTCCCACCAATTTTTTTGAGAGAACAATAGTTGAAAGTAGCTACTAAGAGGGGGACTAAATCAGTAGATAATAATGCATATTCAATTCCACAACCATTCCATCATACATCAACTTGATCTAGAAACATAAACATTAAAGTACATACATCCAAAGCATGAATCAAGAGCATACATCACATGAACACATCATCTATGTGGGAAACCTTCATGGGGAATAAAAACCCACTAAACCCTACAAGATGGACTATAGTACTATAATAACAAGATCCAATTTATAATATCTTCAACTGATCAAGTAAATTACATCCCTTATTTAGTGATACTACAATCCCATAAGGTGCTACAACACCTATTTAGTTGAGCAACAACAATTAAACCTTTAGCAAGTTTCACCTTGCAAGGAGGCTACAACCCCCTAGATGTTGAGAAACCACAAAAATACCTATGAACATATCCACCTATAATCCTATGTCTTCTGCACCTGATTATGGATCTCTCTTGCTTGCACTTCTTCTTCACCCTTCAATCTCTCTCAAACAGCCTCTAGGGCTTACTCACTCAACTAGCCTCTTATAGACTCATTAGGTCTAATGACCTGTGCATTCACCTTCATCACCTTGATTAGATGATCATGTCTAATATTCTTCACTCTCTAATTTTCCTTAATTAAATGTACCTTTTCTTTCAAATGTTATCTCCTTCTCATAGCTTCATAAACTCTCAACTAGCCCAAATAGGCCAATTAGGCCTTGTACTTATACCACTCCTCTTGGTCTAACCCATCTTAGTTAGCCAAGATGTTTCACACACTTTTCCTACACTTGGAATATATATACACACATTTTAAATTGGTGAGTCACATGATTCATAGGTTGGCCATTACCTTATTAGCCTAAATCCTCCATTGGGCCTTAGTGAGACCTAAAGTAATTAGGCCTACTCACCCATAAGTTATTACTTGGACTCCTTTATCCACCATCATCCTCTAAAAATGATTTAAACACATAAAAATATTAAAAATAGACTCTTTATCTCTCCAAAAAAGTTTCATGCCGCCTGGAACACCAACTCACACTTTCAACCTAGTAATTACGTCTCCTCACTCAGTAGGCATCATACACAGAAAACAAATTCATAGAATTTTAAAGTATAATATCAATTTTATCACATAATAATATGAAAAAATAATATGTATGGAACCTAAAATACCTATAAAAACCTCCATGTGATTTGTACACTCCAATATAGGCTAATAATCTTTAATAACATCTCTACTAAAAGATAACTCAGAGTTACCAGTGCACCTAGAAAACTATCTTAACAAATTAAGATAGAAATATGTCTTATAACCTCAAAAAATATCACCCAACCACTTATTAATATGATTCAATACTTAACCAACCTCATTATGTGCTTAGAAACAATTAAGGACATCCAATTCCTAACACCATTTGTGTTGAAATTATCAATCTTACTTGAATTACACTCAAATTCACATTTTAGGTCAAAATCCATAAAACACCCTAAATGGTTCAAACTTGTCACTTACAAGTGCCAGTTTAGGTTAAATTATCCCTAAATGGGTCAATGCATTTTATGGGCCAGCTAACTTTGATCAAATCATTTCGAGTCAAAATGACAATTTTGTTATTTAGTGCTCTAGATCATTCTTTTCTTCTAATTCATTGGTGCACATCACGTACCTTTGTTATTTGGTGTTGGAAAATTCCTAAATGGGAATATAGATCTACTGCATCTAATATCACATTCTAATTCCTTTTCAATCAAATTATGACCCAGTATATGACTTTTTGACCATTTTTATTAATTGTGCACCAATTTCCAAAGAATTGCACTAAACTTGATTAAACTTACTTAAGCTAATTAATCTAATTTAATATCTTAAGTAATAATTCCATAGATATTTTTGAATATCTCATTATTATAGATTGATTTTGAATATCAGCATCACCTAGTGACATCATCTATGGGGTGGTATCCATCAAGCCATAAGTGCATAAAATATCAAGATTATGGGTCACCTATGCCTAGTTAATGCCTCCCATGCCTCTTTAATGCTTATTTATCTTGAGGATATTTATGAGTTTAATTCCAAATATTAGGATTATCCATGGCCACACATCTCAATCTTGAGATGGATGGTCATGATTTATCCTAACCAATCTCAAAAATCTATAAATAGAGAAGCCATGGACATGAATAAAAAAGTTTGAATATTACAAAGTTATAATGTTAAATTGTTTCCACAATCTTTTACATTTGATCATTGATTTTTTTTTTAAGATTCATTGATATTCTAGTTTAGTGATTTGGAATCATGAGCCTAGGTTTTATAGTGTTCTTGAGACATTGGAGGAGTTTGCCACCTTTATTGACAAAGACAATGATGCTTGATTAAGGGAGAACATGCTTTTGAGCCACATGGGTATGGTGAATCCATTTGGGAAGGTAATATGATGTTTTATTTCTTAAATTTGTTTCTTTCTATTCTTTATAATTCCCATATGAATAGATAGGCTTAGTTAGTTAGTTCTTTATGCATTTTTCATGATTTATGGACTAATGTTTGACTAACTTGCTTTTTAATCCTCTCTGTAGCTTGGCATGCCCAGTGGGACAAGACGCATCCCACACATGAAGAAGATCATTTTTCAACCTTAAATCTTCATTTAGATCATTAAAACTCTTGAAAATAATTTTCTAACTTTAATTTTCCATTTTTTTATTTGCCATGGGTTTACATAGTAACTAACGTCAATTAGTAAAATCGATATCAGTTAAATAGTTGTCATCAGTCACATTATTATAACTGATGTTGGTTAGATAACTGTCATCGGTTATCAAATTTAACCATCATCAGTTATATAACCAACATTGGTTACTATGTTTTTTCTGAAAACATGGACCTGAGAGTTCTTTTTTTAAAGTTCATTATTTCAAACCGTAAAGAGCTTCAAGGCTAAAAGACATACTAAAATTTTTGTTGCAGGTGCAAACTTGACATTTTCTAAAAAAACATGTTTTTAGATCACCTTTTGCATGCATAAAAATCAATTAGAATCCTTGTTTTCGTGTTTAACAAAAAAATAGATGTTTATGGTGAATGTTTTCAAAGTTACAACTAAGACCAAGGGGTCAAATGAACACCACCTCATTTTTTATTTGGGCTTAAAAAATGAACTCACATTTCCAAGTTTTTGTATTCACTTAGTTGTTTAGGTTAAATTTTTATTTGGCAAAAAGAGGGATGTTGCATGTATGCTCTTCCATTTGTCCCCTTTAGGGTACCCTTGGAATCAAAATCACCATTCCTATTGCAAATAGCTTCGTCCAAAGCTTAGAAAGAAAGTGGTATAAAGCACTCCCTAAAAACTCATAAAAGTTTGGATGATCTTGAAAATGACCCTAAATTCTTTTCTACTTTCATGTTTTCTTTGTTTCTATGCAAACTTGGCTTGTGAGGGGGACTTCATTACCTCCTACAAGCTCTTTAGGGAAGCTTTAACCCAAGGTTTCATCTCCCAGAATTGACTTCATTTGGCTTCTAATTAGAGTTTCACATGGGATGTATCTGCATTTAGATATCACACTACATTCAACAAATAGTAGGATGTAGTGGTTGTAAAAAGGACTAAACCTTTTTACAACTAGACAATGTTGTGATCACCCAATTTCAATGCTTGTCTTTTGCATCATTTGACGTGAAAGTCATTGTGTAATTGACTCCCCTAGAATAATCAAAAACTTGCTTGTTTAATAAACACCACTTTGCCATACCTTGTCATTTTAGACTTAAGACATTTTTTTTGTCATTAGCTTTCTTGGTCTTGATTTATGTCTAAAACTACTTGTTAATTCATTGAACTTAACCAAAACACATTGTCCTCAATTTTCTTGAGCAAGGGAGGCATTACGTTGTCCAATTGGAAAATTCATATTTTCTTTGTTCAAATTGTTATAAAAAACTTTGTGTCATCTCATCCACTTTAGTGCAGTCATGTTGCCCAATTGATTTTAGATCTTTCACCCAAATTGTTTAAATCCTTCATTTATAATGCACATTTGAAATTGAACCTTTTTGAGTTCTGAGGGTTGGTGTGTCAGAGTGGGTTCACCATTTACACACTAAGCTTGTTCTAACTTGGGTTCAATTTTCCATTTGGATTGAAGGTCATTTATTAAGACTCAAAATCACATTATCATCTTGGTGGACTCAATTCATCTTGTGTATCACTCACGCTTTGAGTCCTATAACATATTTTATCCTACTAGAATCAGGGGGCGACATTATGCTACCTATTTGGTCCTAGATTTATACTTAGTGATTCACATATGTTTTTACATCTTGAGTTAATTATTCCATTTTGTCTTCTTCACAATTTGGAGAGATTTCCTCTAAACTTCTAGGGTCAACTTGTCAAAGTTGAAACTAGATTTTACAGTACAAGTGTATCACAAAGATCTAGGTTTTGGTGTACTAGTTTTCACCTTGGGTCTTTGAGTTACCTTACCATCTTCCAATCTGTATGATTTCAACCTTACCAAAGGTTGAGTAAACTCATGAACCAAATATTATAAATTGTGCATGGTTTCAAACTAACCTCCCTTATAGTATCATCGGTACCTTGGTTATTTGTTTAAAAGAGAGCCAAAGAATACTTTGTTTGGTTGTCAGGGATTGGTTCAAAGCTAGTCAAACACACAAAATAACTCTTTTAGATATGACGCAAAGGTTCACTTGAGGTGGGGCCTCTTATGTCCTTAGTTATGAAGATAAGAAATTTTATGATGATCAAGATAACCCTATTATTTTTTATGATATCCCCAAAATAGTAGGATTCAAAGATGATTATAATTAATATCAACCCCAAGAAGATAAATATGAAGCCCTTCTTAGATTGATAGAATTAGGTGCTAGATTACATTCTGACTTTCCTATACAACAATTTCATACCTTAGTTATAAGGAGAACAATGATGGCAAGAGCAAGCTTTTACATGAATAGACATACCTTCTTCCTCTAACAAAGGAAAATAAATACAAACAAAGTCAAAACCCACAAATCTAGATCTTCTAGCTAAGACCAAGATAATAAGTCAATGATATCCAGATCAACTTGTCACAAAATTAACTAACTCCCTAGTTGCCACATCAACTCATAATGATGCTTTGAAAGAACAAGGAAATGTGGTTGAAAGTATGCAACAAATATTAGATGAGGGCATTACCATAGTGGATCAAGGTAATCTAAATGAACAGTTAAAGTCACAAGAAACCTTACAAAGTTCTCCATTTGACATGGAACATACATTCTTCAATCATCAAGAAACTTTTGTTACTTTACAAACTCAAAAACCCAAACATTCAGTTCAAATTGAGGAAATCCCTCAAGACAATTTGGATAGTTCTTTTCAACCAACACAAAAATTGGTAAATAAACATAGAAATTTCCAAAATCAACAAAGTACAAAATAGGGAATGTTTTACAATCCAAGAATTAATGGCATATGTTCTTAACTCAAGCATAAAATCAAAACCAAGTCATGGATCAAAAGGTATACACTCCCTATAGATCCACACAAAACTAGGGGCACATTTAACCCCAACAGCAACAAAACTAAAGACACATTCCAACCCAATAGCAACAAAACTAGGGGCACATTCCACCCCAACAACAATGAAACCAAGGGAACATTCCACCCCAAAAACATCTTGTTTAATACACAAATGCACCAAATATGCAATAATGGAATTCTATGAAGGAAATTGTTCAAAGATTGGAGACAAATAATAGAGTCAACAAGTACAAATTCGATGAGATATGCCCATATCCATTTGATTTATCTATTCTTCAAAACCCCCTTCCACCTCATTTTGAGGCACCCAAACTTGACAAATATAAAGTAAAAGGAGATCCATGTGAACATATACAGGCATTCTTCATCTTTTGTCAAGAGGTTACTTATAGTAGCGAGTACTTATTATGACTATTTCCACAAAGTTTAGTGAGACAAGCTCTTGATTGGCTACTTAAACTACCCAACGTATCAGTTGGGGATTGGAATGAACTATCAAAAAAAATTGTTAACCATTTATCATATAACATAGAACATGAATTAACCATTGTTAACTTATGCAAATCCAAACAGTTTGATGGTGAAAGTTTTGTTGCATATTTGTAAAGGTGGAGATCATTGGCAGGCCACTTTCAACATAATTTGCCAGACAAATAGTTGGCTGATATATTTGCATAGAATTTGCATCCTAAATTTGTGCATAATCCATGGTTAGCTTGTGCTAACTCATTTGAAGAAATTATTGACAAAGGAGTGTAGATTGAGAAGGCTCTTATTGCTAAGGGCCATGTTAAGATTTTTGTGCAAGGTCTAGAATTTAATCAGACTAAATCACTAGTTCAAAAAGTTATGTAAGATAATCCTAAAGGCTTTAGAAAAAAATTGAACATGATTTGAAGAAATTATTGACAAAGGAGTGTAGATTGAGAAGGCTCTTATTGATAAGGGCCATGTTAAGATTTTTGTGCAAGGTCAAGAATTTAATCAGACTAAATCACTAGTTCAAAAAGTTATGCAAGATAATCCTAAAGGCTTTAGAAAAAAATTGAACATGATTTGAAGAAATTATTGACAAAGGAGTGTAGATTGAGAAGGCTCTTATTGCTAAGGGCCATGTTAAGATTTTTGTGCAAGGTCAAGAATTTAATCAGACTAAATCACTAGTTCAAAAAGTTATGCAAGATAATCCTAAAGGCTTTAGAAAAAAATTGAACATGGTTACAAATGGGGTGATTGAAACAAGACATGTACAAATGGTATAGGCTATGCCTCTTCCAAATGTATAATTAACTCCCCCAAATCCACTACCTACTTTTTCGAGACAACCTCCATGAAGGACATTTCATAAAAAATTTAGAGTCTTTAGCAAGTTAGGAGAATTGGTTAAAATAGTGTTACAAAAGTTCATTGTAGCTAATTTAATTGTATGGCCAATATCAAGGCCATTTCCTCAAGATCAACCAAAACTAGATTGGTACAAAGAGAATGAATGATGTAACTTTCATCATGTTGCTAGTCACAATGCATATCATTGCATTCAATTACGACATATTATTGAGGAATTTATTAAAAGTGGTGAACTAGAAATTAAGTTGGCCCCTAATTAGGACACAAATTAGGATATGGGAATCTAAAAACACCCCTTTCCTTGACATGATCCACCACCACCAAGAAATAATCAAAATGGTCATAATCAAGGATAGAGGCAGTATCAGAACCAATAACCAGGTCAGAATCATAATGAGCATAATCAAGATCATAATGCCCATAATAATAATGTGGCTTACAAAAACATACCTTAAGACTATAACAATATTATGGGATTTATTTTTGTAACCCATATTGCCACTATTACTATAAAACCATGTGGCCAATCTCATGTTTCTCACAACACGAGACCCATCATTATAGGGTTAGCACCTTCTCCCCCTAGTAATACCATGTCAAGTTTGCATCATCATGTTACTACTCCATTTACATGGGTTACTAATCCTGAACAATAGGAACTTTCTTCTAATTATAAAGGCTCCTCAATGACCCAAAATTATAGCAATACAATTAGTTGCCTAAAAGTCACCATCCAACTCCCTTTGCCTTCCTCTTCTAATTATAATAATTGCTTACCACCTCTAGGTTGTGTAGTGACAACTAGATGCCCATGATTTACCATCCAGGGCCCTTAACCCACTTATTCCATAAAACCCAATGAGAACATTGTACCAATGGTTCCAAATCTGAATACTATCCCAACAAAGACTAAAATAGTTCAATCCACAATTCAAAGTCCTTATAGTCTAATGGATCAATTAGATAAAACCCCTGCACATATTTCCATATTAAAATTCTTACAAACATCTGATGTCCATAGAACCATCTTCAACAAACTTTTGTAATATTTTATTTTCCTTAATGATATAAACCTTGATCAATTCCATAACATAGTTGGACACTTGTCTTCATTTTGGCGAATCACATTTGATCAAAAAGACATGTCCACCCTTAGCCCAAACCACAATAACCCACTATACATTGAGATAATCATTATGGATCACAAGATCAAGCAGGTTCTTATAGATAATGGTTCAGGGCTAAACATCATATCTCTTAAATTGGTACGATGATTGGGCTACATGGATAAATAAATTCAGCCAAAAACTATTACAATCAAGGCTTATGATAACGTAGAGAGGGATTCATCTGGTATAATTTGGTAGCCTATCATGGTTGGGTCTATTTCTCATCACACATTATTCCATATTGTGGATATTGAGATTCCTTATAACATACTTTTTGGTCATCCTTGGATCCATGAAGTACAAGCAGTTCCATCTACTCTTTACCAATACCTTAAGTTTCCCCATGATGGGATTGAGGTTATTATTCCCATTTATTAGTAGCCATATCAATACTCCAAACATCTTGAAGTAGAGTTTCATAATTATAACTATTATGTAGGTTCTAAATTCATTGAAAAGAAAAATAAAGCCATCATTTCTCATCCATCTCCATCTAATTATATAGACCTTGGTGATCTAGCCTCCACTTCGATCGATCCATTTTCTGCAGCTCTGGCCAAGCAGGTTATTATTAAAGACGTAGGCATTTTCATGTACCATCTAAAGGATGTCCTCCATATTAGAAAATTACCAAAATCCCCTAAAACATTTAGTAATCCTAAAACTTCTCAAACACCTAACAAACCCTATAAAATTTGGCAACCAAAGAAGAAATAACCAAAACCTCATGTGGTTTTTATACCTACAATTGCACCAAAGAAAGATCAAGAGGATTTTGCCGAGGGAGATTGGTTATGTTCTGAAGGCCTTGCTGATTTTTTTTAGAATCCAAAGTATCTTGTCCCTAATAAGATAATGGATCATCTTGACTATATAGGGAAAGGCCCTAGCCCACAGGTGCAAGGAATTTTATAACCCTTATCAGCTGGAGTTATCAATTAGAAATATGGTCTCAGATTTAAACCACCAGAGCATGACCTCATGACATTTGATAGTGACTCTTTCAAAGTGATTAGTAATGAGACTCCTAGAACTAACATAACATCCTATTATAGCCTTTTCGATGAGCTTGCTAACTCAAATTTGTCTGATTGAAATGCCATATTGACCATAATACCTATTAGAGCTTCTTGTCTTGAAGCAAAAACTTATCCTAGTGGCACTTCCCTTCCTAAAGCAGGACATTATATATTTACCATTGGTACTTCCCATTCTAAATCAAACCCTCACTATAACCTATGCCTTTTCCATCCTAAACTCATAGATTGGGATCAGCAAAAATAGATCATATGCCTCGATGAGTTTCAAAATGAAGAATCAATTGTAGAATACATGGGCCTATGAGAAGTATTCCCCATTGGTGATCATAAGCAGGGTTTTGATTTTTCATTAGATCCTTCTACCTTCTTTGGAGATCAGGAAAAATTTATTGGTCATAATAAAGAAAAAACATCAAGATCTTCAGGTGAAAACCTCTTTGAGGCACTTATCAATCAGGGAAAAAGTAAAGAATAAGACAAGCCTTTGAGTGAAAACCTATTTCAGGCACTCCTAGGTGGGAAATTTTGCTCATCCCCTCAGGACATATAAATCCCATCTATCCCAAGTTCTATTTTTTGTACAAGCATCTCTTCAAAACAACATCAAATATTTGAGCATCTTGCTCTTAAGTTTCCAAAGGTTTTTAGTTGTCAGGGGATCTGTAGCTCTACCAATTAGAGCACAATTGATTACTTTCTTATATGCAATTAAACACGAAATTATACCAAAATGATAAAGTAGCTAGAAACTTGAGACAGCAAAGAATTTGAGAGATAATACACACTCTTGTATTAAATACTACTAGAAGAAAATACAATAAGGAAGATGCCACTTCTTCCTCCACCTCAAAGGCTTGCCACACCTCAAGACCTTCTTCCCTCTCTCTCTTGCTCAACACAACAACTCTAAAGCCTGAGTTGTTATCCCTCCTTGAATGCTTCAGCTGATCTCCTTGACCTTACACCTGTAGATCTCCTTGACCTTGCTAGCTTCAATGCTTTTACTTGCCTTAGAATAATTACAATACATGCCTTATGGGTCTTTAAATAGGATCCCATGCTTACAAAAATAGAACTCTAACTACTAAAATTAGACACACAGCTCGCGACTTAAATTAGCCCCTTAGCATGCAAACACTCGGTTCAACTAACTAACTATTCGTGCAACAGCAGTTCTGAAAATACACAGGCGACCGATGCCGATCCCTGCTAGTCTGGTGCTGCCGACATCGACTGACTGCCTGCCATCGCCGGTCTTCTTCTCCACTGCACTTGACCGACGTCGGTCATACTACCGACGCTGGTGGCTCTGGCTCTTCAGCATCCTTCCTCTTGTGTCTACAAACAATTAATGCTTTTAGCTCCACACCATAACAATCTCCCACTTGGAGATAAATAGCTGCAACTTGTACCTGTACTTGTACACCATCTATTTTGTTCCTTAGGCTCTGTATTCCTCTTCAATGTCACTCTTGAAGACCAACCACCACGCAAACCTGTGATGTAATACCTGTCTCTTATGCCACAAGAATTTTGCTGCTCCCAAATTCTCCATGACATACTTCTGAACCAACTCTACCCTTAGCTCAGAAAACTCCCTGTATATGAAACCCTACAACAAGTAACACAATACAGTAACAGGATAATGTAGCTAATATTATCCAACCTGGTAAAGATAAAATACAATGGTCAAACCTCCATTGTTTTGCAGTGTACTCAAGACCATATACCATAGCCTTCTGTCTCATGTGTCCATCCACTCTCTTCTCTAAAATGGGAATCCATCCCTCTATCCAGTGCTTCCTTCTAGCTAACAACACTACCAACAAATACCTATTTGATTCTCCAAGGACTCACACTCCTCATCCATGCCAAGCTCCCACTGTTTCTAGATTTTACCTGCATTGTTTCTTCCATCTTCCTAGTTCATGACTATCAGTAAGCAATATAAAGAAGGTGAACAATGAATATGAGGTTCACATACCTTTCCTGACCTCCACATGGGTGTTTGAGACTTATAGATCCACCCAACATTTGTTCTAGTGACCGATCTAGGCCATCTCCCAATCTGTTTCCAACCGATGTCAGTTCCCTGCACTGATCCTGACTACCGACGTCATTTCCTTGGCTGACGCCGGTGTCCCTCCTGCCGACATCGGTCCTTATGACCAACGTCAGACTTCTCCTGTCCGACCTACCGACCCTGCTGGTCTGCACATGACCGATGTAGGTATCTAGATGACTGACGTCGGTGCCAAGCTACCGACATCAGTGTCTGTGTGTTCCTGTAAGTGATGAAATTTTCATCCACAAGCTCTTCTTGGATCAAACCTCTATCCATGCTACCCTGCTCAGACTTATTCAGCCCCTGTGACTGATCTCTGTCCTTCATCTCCTCCAAAAACACCAAGGCTTCTTTGTTCCTGTCAAAAGCATCAAATTTCCTCTTTCTACAATGAACTGTATCTATGCTTTCCAAATTTGAACACATACCTTTTGAATCAAGAACTTCCATTCCCTTCCTATTCTTGTGACCAAGCCTATTAGGCCACATCTTCGAATCTACACCAGAAGTAAAATTAGTAATACAAGTAGACAGATAAAGAGTATCTACTTTCTTACCTCTTGCTAGAACAAGTGCTCCCTTGGTAACCTTCCAAGAATCTGCTGTGAGGGTTATTGTGCATCCCTCATCTCCCAACCTTCCCACAAAAATCAGACTCTGCTTCAGAATTGGAACATGCATGACCTCTTTCAACACCCACGTGTTGTCAATCTGCAATTTCAGCTGCACTTTCCCTTTGCCAATTATCTGACAAGGCGTACCATCCCCTAAATAAAGAACTCCAAAGTCTCCCTGTTCATACTCGTAGAACAAATCTCTGTTTGGGGATGCATGAAAAGATGAACCAGAATCTAAAATCCATGATCCTACCTGACTATCCGAAGAAAGTATGAGAGCATCCTGCATCACAATATTTGCATCCTTTGTTTCTTCCATACCTGCGTGTTGATTCTCTTTATATCTCAACCAACACTCCTTCTTTATATGTCCTTTCTTTCCACAAAACTAGCAGGTAATACCTTTGGACTCGGATCTCCTTCCCGACCTTGATTTCCCTTGCTCAACCTTCTCCCTTTGCCTTTCCCTGCTTTTTGCACTTAGAACATTCTCTGATGATTCACCTGTGCTTCTCCTGCATATTTCTTCATTCAAGATCACACTCACAACATCATCAACTTTTAAGATTTTAGAAGCAGATGCAGAATTACTTACTACCATAACCAAACTATCCCAACTTTCAGGCAAAGAACATAAAATCAAGAGAGCCTTTACCTCATCATCAAAAATAATATTGACTGAAGCTAGTTGGTTTACCAAACCATGTAAATCACTGAGATGAGTATGTACCGATCCACCTTCCTGCATTTGCAAAGTAAATAGCTGCTTCATAAGATATACCTTATTAGAAGCCGAGGGCTTTTCGTATAAATTTGCCAAGGACTTTATCAACTCTTCTGTTGTCTTGCACTGTGATAAGCTGGAAATCACAGATGATGCAAGGCTCAACCTTATGGAATCGAGAGCCTTCTGATCAAGAACGTTCCATTCTTCATCCTTCATATATGTGGGCTTGCATGCAACCCCACCCAATGGTAAGTACAAATCCTTCTGATACAAATAGTCCTCAATCTGCATCCTCCAATGTTGATAATTCTTGCCATTAAACTTCTCCATTCATAGCCTACTTACTTCTGACATTGCTGAACTCCCACTCAATCAGAAGACCCTGTGAATGACCTGTAATCAAAAAACAATACCCTACTTCCTGCAAATCGTAGCTCTGATACCAATTGTCAGGGGATCTATAGCTCTACCAATTAGAGCACAATTGATTACTTTCTTATATGCAATTAAACACGAAATTATACCAGAATGATAAAGTAGCTAGAAACTTGAGACAGCAAAGAATTTGAGAGACAATACACACTCTTGTATTAAATACTACTAGAAGAAAATACAATAAGGAAGATGCCACTTCTTCCTCCACCTCAAAGGCTTGCCACACCTCAAGACCTTCTTCCCTCTCTCTCTTGCTCAACACAACAACTCTAAAGCCTGAGTTGCTATCCCTCCTTGAATGCTTCAGCTGATCTCCTTGACCTTACACCTGTAGATCTCCTTGACCTTGCTAGCTTCAATGCTTTTACTTGCCTTAGAATAATTACAATACATGCCTTATGGGTCTTTAAATAGGATCCCATGCTTACAAAAATAGAACTCTAACTACTAAAATTAGACACACAGCTCATGACTTAAATTAGCCCCTTAGCATGCAAACACTCGGTTCAACTAACTAATTGTTCGTGCAACAACAGTTCTGAAAATACACAAGTGACCGACACCGGTCCCTGCTAGTCTGGTGCTGCTGACGTCGGCCGAATGCCTGTCGTCGCCAGTCTTCTTCTCCACTACACTTGACCGACGTTGGTCATACTGCCGACGCTGGTGGCTCTGGTTCTTCAGCATCCTTCCTCTTGTGTCTGCAAATAGTTGAAGCTTTTAGCTCCACACCATAACAAGGACGTATAAATCCCATCTATCCCAAGTTCTATTTTTAGTACAAGCATCTCTTTAAAACAACATCAAATATTTGAGCATCTTGCTCTTAAGTTTCCAAAGGTTTTTACCAATTGACCTTTACTTAAGAAGGTAGATTTTGATTCTTCATATTATCTAGATCTTTGTGAGGAATAACAAAAAGATATAATAGAGGAAAATGATCACGACCATACATTTCCTATAATTCTAGAAGATGGATCCATACTCCTTATGGAGAGCACAAAAGAAGTAAATTTGGGAACCCATGAGGATCCCAAAACTATTTATCTTGGAGCTTCCCTTACTGAAGTAGAATGTGAACATTTAATATCCATTCTTAAATATTATATAGACATCTTTGCATGGGCATACTCTAGCATGATAGGCTTGGACCTAGATTTAGTTGTGCATCATCTTGTTTTTTATCTTGGTGCTAAACCAATCAAGTAAAAATTAAGAAAGATGCATCCACGCATCACCCTTTTGGTTAAGGCCAAGTTGGAAAAGTTGTTAGGAGCCAATTTTATCAGACCATTTGACCACTTTGAATTGGTTTCTAACATAGTACCAGTGAGTAAAAAGACCCCATGCATATATATTTATACTAATTTCTATGATATCAACAAAGCATGCCCCAAAGATGATTTTCCTCTACCCAACATCGACATGATCATCGACTCAACTACTGGGTATGAGATGTTATCCTTAATAGATGGATTTTTTGGTTACAATCAGATCAAGAGAGCCCCTAAAGATCAGCATAAGACCATGTTCACCACTTTTGGGGGACATTATATTACCAAGTCATGCCATTTGGTTTTAAGAATGCTTGAGCCACATATCAGCATGTAATGACTATCATTTTCCATGACATGATGCATGACATTGTCAAGGACTATGTTGATGATATACTAGCAAAATCAAGAACAAGAGCTAGACATCTTGACATTCTATGAATAATATTTGAGAGGCTTCATGCATATAAAGTCTAATTGAATCCTAATAAATGTGTCTTTGGAGTCACATTAGGAAAACTATTAAGGTTCATTATATCATAATAAGGGATTGAAGTTGACCCTGTAAAGGTCAACGCTCTTATGGAAATGCCTCCACCAAACAATCTTAAATAGTTTTAAGGTCTACAAAGAAAGATCTAGTCTATACAGAGGTTCATTTCTCAATTGGTAGATAAGTGCCACCCATTTACCCATCTCTTAAATAAAGGGGTAACATTTCACTGAGATGAAGATTGTTAGATAGCATTTACAAAGCTCAAAACATACTTAGCCAGTCCACCAGTCTTACAACCTCCAACACAAGGAAAGCCACTACTTCTTTATATATCAACTATTTTAAATCTTTATAGTTTGAGCAAGTTCTATGAGTCAACAATAGATCTACTGATGTCATGGAAATAATTGGTTCCATGAATCAAATGCATGACAATGCTAAAGAGTATCAATTATTAATTAAAAATCTTTTTTATCTAGCACATATTCTATCATATTTATAGAGGATATGCACCATTGTTGATCCTAATCCCCCACCTGAGCTATCATGGTACCAAGATTTTTATAACTATTTCCATAGTTATGTATTTCCTGCCAACCTTTCCAACAACCAAAAAAACTATTCCTTCATTGCTTAACATGTTATATCCTCCTTGGAAACATTTTTTATCATAAAGGCTATGATGGAATTCTTATTTGTTGTTTATCTTTGAGATAATCCAACTTGGCACTAAATGAGGTTCATGAAATAATGTGTGGGGCCCATACCAATGGTGTATTCCTAGCAAAGAAACTCCTCCTAATAGGCTATTATAGGCCCAAAATGGAGATAGACACTTGTTATTATGTAAAGAAGTGTGTTCCTTGTTAGCAACATGGAAAATTAATACATGCACCTTCCTTACCATTACATCTGATAATAACACCATGGTCATTCTCAACATGGGGTCTCAATCTCATTGGGAAAATTAACCTAACATCTTCAGATGGCCATAAGCATATTTTGACTACAATTGAGTAATTTACCAAGTAGATTGAGGCCATTCCTCTCATTTATATTATTGGGAAACAAATAGCCAAATTCATTCATTACCATATCATCTATTGATATGGCATCCCAACTTGTATTATATCCGATGATGGTGGATCCTTTGTGAACCAAGATATAAAATCTCTTTGTGAAAAATTCAAGATCAAGCATAATAAGTCCACTCCATATAGCCCACAAGGTAATAGACAAGTTGAGGCATCAAATAAAACCATTCCATCCATCTTAAAGAATATTTCCAATGATGTTGGCCATAATTGGCACATATAACTCTTTCTTGACCTTTGGGCTTATTGAACCAATCATCATACCCCAACTAGAGCTACTCCATACTCCCTTGTTTTTGGCACTAAAGCTATCATCCCAGTCAAGATTTAGATCTCATCATTAATAATATCACTAGGGCACATTGAAGATAATGAAGACTATAGAGCCTCATGATTGCACGAACTAGAGATTTTTGATGGTAAGTATTTGGCTGCCCTAAAAAAACTTAGAAGCCTATCAGAATAGATTGTGGAGAAGCTACAACAAACACATTCTCTCTAAAGAATTTTAGATTGGTGACTTAGTTTTGAAAAATAACCAGAAGAATACAAATTTTGAACCCAAAAAGAAAGGTAAGTTTTAGCCTAATTGGTTAGGACTATTTATTGTCATAGCAAACTATGGATCAGGAGCATATCGATTGGCTAAACCTAATGATGAAGAACTTTAAAATCCCATGAAAATCATACACCTTAATAGGTTCTACACATGAATAGCTTTGAACCATTGTCTATAAGACCCCTGACATGGGGGCAACTTGTGTTGTCATAATTTTATCCCACCCTTTTATCTTACCTTGAACGCATTTTATACTACCCTGGTCCACTTTTCATGATTCTTGATAGTAAAGGCTTTGAATCCTTGGCACTCTGAACATATTCTTCATCCCATTTTGGATTTCTCTCTTTGAGAAGCATATTCTTTGTTATGTCTAAGGCATGTTATAAGCTTGAACACTTTTTATCCCTTGACCAATTATGATCTTGATTATGTCTCATGAACATTATGAACATCCTCAACAGTATTTCTACAAAGTAGTTCAGGCAAGATAGTATTATGCATCTTCAAACAAGTGAATATAAACATCTTCTCAATTCTAGACCATTGCTACACTGTACATGTAGATACTTCTATTTTACTTCAGGTTGCACATTATTTTATATCACATTTTCTACTCTTTATTATTTTATCAAGATCTTCACTCTCATCAATTTATGAGCATGGGCCATTGTAGTCAACTTAGCTATCTTATTAGAACCTCTACTCTCAAGATGTGCATCTCCTCAACTAAATTTATTGGAACCTCTACTCTCAAGATGTGCATATCCTCAACTAAATGGTCCCACCTTTTGCATATTTTATCCCAAAAATATAAAAAACATTAGAAATAATTTTAAAATACCAAAAACATCATAACATGATCCACAAAGAATAAAAACATTGTCTTTCACTTTTATACATTTGTACATTCCTATTCCACCATGTTACACTCTTGCCATTTTGCAAGCATATAAATTCTAGTTCATTTTATCTTGTCCCATGCACTTGCCATTTTGCATGATCATTATTTCTTGTCTCATCAGCTGCTTATTTTCCAGACCATTCTTGTTTGATTTTCATATCTTCCATTTCTTATATAACATTAATCATGTTGGTTTGATCATCATTTTTCTTCTATCCCATTTCTTGGGAAAACTACATTTGGCCTGAAGTTCATGTTGGAACATGCATCCATGGAACTATGTAGGCAGCACCCACTTGTCTTATAAATCTGGAGTCAGCTCAGCCAACCCCTTCCTTTTCTTCTCTTCACCCATTTCTTCTATCATTGTTCCTCTTTAATTAAATAACAATTATCGTGTCATTGTTTTTTCTTATGATGTGATAGAAAGTAACAC
The DNA here is from genome assembly GCA_037957365.1 of Torreya grandis. Taxonomy (NCBI): domain Eukaryota; kingdom Viridiplantae; phylum Streptophyta; class Pinopsida; order Cupressales; family Taxaceae; genus Torreya; species Torreya grandis. The sequence goes on along the minus strand of JARHVA010000137.1, from coordinate 1,268,410 downwards.
CTCTATTGCACATGCATGAACATTTGTCTTTAAACCGCACTAAATTGGTTTTTATTGTGTGTGTTTATTTGATTTTTTTGAATTTTTGTTGTCTTTTCTTAGTGTTTTATTGTGCTTTCTCACCTCTCCTTTTATTTATTTTACTTTTCTATTTTTATTACTTCTTGTCTCATCTTGGTCTTATGTTTCCTTGATTATTTTTTTTGCTTATCTCTTTTGTGTTTCAAAACATCTTGATGATTCACATGGATATTGATTGTTTATATCTTGATCTTATGTTATTACGTTATTCTTAGACTATTTTTTTTATTTGATTGTTGTTGGTGTCTCATTTTTTTATTTGATTTTGCTTTTCTCTTTTATGTTCAAGAATGCCTTGATGGTCCACATGGATCTTGATTATTCATATCTTCATCTCATGTCGTTAAGATGTTCTCATTTTTTGTTTTTAAAACATTTTGTTCCTACTTAATATCATATCTTGATTTCAATCTAGGTTTGTTTATGTTTATCTTTTTCTTTATCTTTGTTTTTTTAATTTAAATGTAAATCGCTATAACTCTGGTTTTGGTCAATGTTTTACCATTATCCTTAGTTATATATATTCACATTTGAATTGGCTCAGTGCAATTAGAATCTTATGTCATTCTAAGTTATTCGTACTTATGATGCCTAATTTATTATTCTATAGCAGCCACTTTGTGCTCAGGTCTCAACATCTTAACATCAACATCAGCTCTGATGAATGATTCTCAAGAACACTTTTCAAAACCTAGGCTCATGATATGGAATTAGGATTCTAGGTAACATGCATTTTAGCACTCAAATCTATGCTTAGACATGAAATTATTTTCATACATTGTGAGTTTAATCAATTCTTGGTCTGTTTTCACCATTTCTCATTTTATTCTCTCCTAAACATGGGTGAACTACATTGGCCTAAAGTTCATGTTAGAACATGAGTCCATGGAACTATGTAGGTAGCACTCAATTTCTATTGAGGTCAGCTCAGTTATCTCTATTCTTATTTTCATCTTTCTCATCACTTTGTGCATTCTCATATGCTTGGTTTTATAAGGCTTTATAAACCATTACACCATCACATGTATGTTTGTGCCTGCTCACTTTAACCTATCTTTTGGGTTATATCCTTGAGCTATTTTACTTGCCAATTGCCCATGTTAGGGCCCAACATCTAAACCACTTCTGAATCAAATCATATCTATAGGAGAAAAATCATTATTTATTATCATCAAAATTTTCCCTACTAGGACAAAACTATTTTATCATGATCACATTTGCTCTACTGGAGTACTTATTATCTTCTCTTTAGAGACCCTATTCTAGTGGTGTTTCCCTTCCTGAAGTAGAACACCCTCTCTTTTCCTCTAATTCCAAGCTCTCCGCACTAATTCCCATGATGGTAATGTTTTAGTGTGCAACGTATCTTGGGATTGATCAATGTCATAAGCATGCAGCTTGTACTCTTAAATTGGGTATGTTTAAAGTGTGTCTATTACATTTATGGATTGTATCTTTCCAATTCCCCTCACTTTTGTGGCCTATTATACCTCTAATTATATTTTGATCATTGATGGTAATCACATGTGCAAGCATTAGTTCATCTGGATATGATCTATTCCATGGGTTAATTTCTCACTTTCTCTCCCTTTTTGAGAGTCCATCCTTTTCATCCATCCTAGTATGTCCTCTTTAGGGGACATCATGGGTCTATTCTAATTTATTCTTGACAACTCTTGTCTTTAAAAAGATGTTTCTTCACTTGAATGTCTCACTACGCCTTCTCAAACAAGGGAAAAATGTAGACATCCAATTCCTAACACCATCTATGTTGAAATTATCAATCTTACTCGAATTGCACTCAAATGCACATTTTAGGTCAAAATCCATAAAACACCCTAAATGGTTCAAAATTATAACTTACAAGTGCCAGTTTAGGTCAAAGTATCCCTAAATAGGGCAATGCATTTTATGGGCCAGTTAACTTTGATCAAATCATTTTGAGTCAAAATGATAATTTTTCTATTTAGTGCTCTGGATTACTCTTTTCTTCTAATTCATTGGTACATGTCATGTACCTTTGTTATTTGGTGTTGGCAACATCCTAAATGGGAATACAACTCCAACACATCTAACATCACATTCAATTTCCTCTCTAGTCAAATTATGACCAGTAATATGACTTTCTAACCATTTTGATTAATTGTGCACCAATTTCCAAAAAATTGCACTAAACTTGATTAAACTTACTTAAGCTAATTAATCCAATTTAAGAGCTTAAGTAATAATTCTGTAGATCTTTTTGAATATCTCATTATTGAAAATTGATTTTGAATATCTATATCACCTAGTGACATCATCTATGGCATGGCATCCATCAAGCCATAAATGCATAAAATATCAAGATTATGGGTCACCCATACCTATTTAATGCCTCCCATGCCTCTTTAATGCTTATTTATCTTGAGGATGCTTATGAGTTTAATTCCAAATATTAAGATTATCCATGGCCACACATCTCAATATTGAGATGGATGGTCATGGTTGATCCTAACCAATCTCAAAAATCTATATATAGAGAGGCCATGGACATGAATAAAAAAGTTTGAATATTGCATATTTATAATTTTAAATTGTTTCCACAATCCTTTGCATTTGATCATTAATTTTTTTGCAAGCTTCATTGATAGGCTAGTTTAGTGATTTGGAATCATGAGCCTAGGTTTTATGGAGATTTATTGAGACATTGGAGGAGTTTTCTACCTTTTTTGACAAAGACAAGGATGCTTGATCAAAGGAGAACATGATTTTGAGCCACATGGGTATGGTCAATCCATTTGGGAAGGTAATATGATGTTTACTTTCTTTCATTTGTTTCTTGTTATCCTTTGTAATTCCCATAGGAATAGATAGGCTTAGTTAGTTAGTTCTTTATTCATTTTTCATGATTTATGGAATAATGTTTGACTAAATTACTTTTTAATCCTCTCTAAAATAATAAAATAAGGAAAATCACCTCCAAACCACACCTGTAACAAGACCAATCAGACTGGCCAAACACAATCAAAGTTTAGTCAAGAACTCTTGAATATTTATATCAACTTGAGAACTTTAATGACATTTAATCCTCATTATTTTTTATTTTAGGTATATATATCAACCTCAAATATTTATTCTTATTGTTTCATTATCATGCATTGGTCTTACATACCAATTCCTTATACTACTCTCATATTATACATACACAACTAGACAAGTCATCTTAGCTTCCTCATCTCAACATCTCAAATAGTTTATATGGCTAAAAAAATATTGAATAGATAAATTATATCTCAAAAAACATTATGATATTTATTACATGCAACAACTCTTACCAAGGAACCTCAAACACTTCACTTCCCTCAGCATGCCTGTAGTAGTCATCTTGACTCAAAACATAGTCATGGTGAACATGACTCCTAACACCTGTAAAGTCACTTCCTTAACCTTAAAATGTATTCATGATATCCTTAAAAAACATTAGATAAACTTAAAACACTAAACTATAAATTTATAATGGCAAATATGAAACATATGGATCAACTAATAAAACATACACCTTCATAATTTTCACTCACATAGACTGATCAACTTGAGAGCACTTTCTTACTTATGTAAGAGCACCAGCATCACTTTCCACTTAATATAAAATCAGGAATAAGTCTCAAAAAAATACCCCAATCTATTTGACTCATCCCTAAACACATATAACCCATCCCTCAATAGATTCTCACCCTGACTAGTTTTTTGTCACTAATTTTACTATTTATAGATTTAACAACTAGCCAACTTTTATGATCAAAATGATTGACATATAAGATTAAAATTTAAAAAAAAAATCCATATATATAAATAATAATTCTTGAATTTTAACCTCAAATAGCTTGTATGTTTTGACTTAGTCAACTCTATCTATACCATTAAAAACTTTATAAATAAGTTTCTTTTTATACTTTATTCTCACTGCCCTGGCACTCCACTACCACTTGGAGGTGACTAAAAGAGTCCTATACACCTTAAAATATTCAAACTTGGTCAACCAATCCATTATGGGCCATATCCAACAACCTTTCTCCAATCAGGTCACTATAAGGGTTTTTAGGAGGGTTTTGACCAGTTTACATTCATAACGAATGTTCATAAAGATATATCCCCAAATCCACTAAAAAATAATTGGAAATACTTATTAGGTCAATGCACCACCTCTCCCAAAAGTCTCAGGTCACTATTAAACTCTACATGTGCCAATGAGCATAAGAACTTTCTTCTTGAGCTAGGAAACCTTTAACCTACATGTACAAGTGTCCTTCCAATGTACTATATTGCTTTCTCTTCATCCTCAAGCCCTAAAACTTGGTCCACACCTTTTAAAAACACTTTAATACCTAAATCCATGCTTATAAGATTTATATCATCTTGAAATCTCACTTTGGCTCACCAATTGGACCTCACTAGGTCATTATGCACACTAGGTCTAGGACTACAAGTCAAACCTTAAACAAGAAACCACTTTGAAACTACTTAAAAATTTATCACCACGTCATGAAAATGTAATACATAGTCATTCCATACACTTCATCTTCCATCCATGTTCTCCCTAATCTCAATCTACTCAACACACTAGGCTACCAAGCCTATGCCACCAAGCAAGGCTACCAAGCCTATGCCAATCACACTTTGTCTTCTCTCCTTGACTTGTATCACTATTAAACATGCTAGACACAACATGAAAAACCTCAAATAATGATTACCTTAGCTCATATGCATCCAAACCTACCTTGCACACCTTCATGCTCAACCTCATCACCATCATGACATCATCACTTTGTCATTACCTTTTGACATCAATGCTTATGATATCATCCTTTGACATCAATGATAACATAACTATAACAAAAAACACATACCATTATTCAATTAGAGGATAAAAAATATGAATCAGTTTTTAACCAAGAACTTCTTTACACTCAAGTGCCAAACCCATCCATTGCTTCTTATATCAAGGGGAAAGGTCCACTAATATATCCTTCCTAAACTGGTCATATTATTACATCTACCATACAAAAAATTATTCAATACTATGTAGATCATATTATCTCTACCTTAATGACTTCTTTGGCTATGACGTCATTTAACAATGTTGTGTTTATAGAACAAAATCAATTACTTATAAACATGTAATAAGACCAAGTTAATCCTACACTTGAGGTAGATCTATTAGTTCCCTTGAATAATTTATGCCAATGCATAATTCAAATCAAGTTTCACTTGATACACATCATACATTATTTAACCATCAAGAAACCATTTCTAATACATGGCATGCATCTAATTCTTCACAACAAGTGTTGGACCATTCCTAACAATAGGTAGCCAAAAATCCACCACCTCAACTGGATAAATCACAGAATGTGAAACCAACATATTCTAATTCACGATGACAATAAGTTCCTGTCATAAACAAGTGATGATAATGTCCTCTTCTTAACCAACACTAGGTTTCTTAAAATGAGTAGGTTCTTTATATTTCAAAATAGTATATTCCTTGTAATCTGTGCACCAAATTTTGGATTTAAGAAATATTACAAAACTTAGTAATAAAAAATTAAAACTCAATGACACCAATAAAAATGGATAAAAGAGGTAACTCAGAATAATAATACCATGCTTACCATCATTTTTACTTCCTTATGAATTCACTCTAGGATTTTCCCTTGGATTGTTTGATGTCCAAAATTTTGAATTGTTGGATTGCTTGATAGATCTTGGTAATGGCTTCCAATAGTTCAATGTGGTTGATAATGGCTTGGATGAGTGATAGAGTGATATTATGGATGAAATATAATGTAATAATATGGATTCATGACTTTTTATTTAGCTTGGCCATGGCTTAATCATGTTCTTTTATAAAATAATGGAAGGAAATTTAGGGAAATTTAAAATTATTTAGAAGTCTCTAGTTTAAAGACTTCTAGAATTTTGGAGGAGATTTCTTAGTTATAGAGGTTTCTTGATTATATTAGGGTATAATGGGGGAGTAGATGGGAGTTAATGAGGTTTAGGGTTTATAAGGATGTAGTAAAGGCTACGGTGGTAGGGTAGCTAGGGTGGTAGTTGAATTAATAGGAATATTAAATTGTCTAGTTGGCTTAGGGAGTAGGTTAGTAGGTAATAATCTCTATTAGGGGTTTAATGGGGAGATTAATTAGTTTTATAATGGGTTAAAGGTTTATGGGATATGGGAATGAAATGTGGGTTATTAGGCTAATAATTAATTTAGCTAGGAAACGTAGGAATTAGACTAAATTAGTAGGAATTAGTATAACTAGTGGGGTGAGCATAAATTAGAGTATACAGAATCAACATCAAATACCTAGAGATTAGCAACAAAATATTACAAACCAAAAACAGCATACTTATTCCTATACACATAATAACCACCAAAAAATGCCTCATCAAGCATATAAATTAGGGCATAAGATGCACATTCCCAATAGGATCGTGCAAGGAGGATTTATTCCTACCTATATCATCCTCAACAAAACCTATTAGTCTAAGAATAACCAAAAGAACCATATCCTTCCACTATAAACTAATCCAAATATCTAAGAGTGGAACACAATAAAAGATGTAGTCTCAAAGCTTTAAACATGTAACAAAACTAAGAAATATAATTTTGACGAGATATGCCCCTATTCGTTTGACATAAGTATTCTTCAAGCACCCTTCCCACATCATTTTGAGGTACCCAAATTTGAAAAATATAAAGGGAAGGGTGACCTTGGAGATCATATACAAACCTTCTTTGTTACATGCCAAGAGGTAGCCTATATTAGTGTGTATTTTTTTTGCTTGTTTCCATACAGCTTGGGTTGATAAGCCTTAGAGTGTCTTCTTAAATTGCCTAGAGGATTGGTAACAACTTTCAATGATATATTAGAGAAATTTTTTAACCACTTTTCTTATAATATTGAACATGAGATATTGAGGGTTGACTTATGTAAATCAAAATAAATAGAAGGGGAAAGCTTTGTGGCACATATACAATGGTGGAGAACACTTATCAGTCATTTCTAACATGGTCTACAAGATAAACAAGACACATAACCTACACCCTAATTTTACTCATAATATGATATTGGATTATGCCAACACATTCAAATTAATCATTAACAAGGGTGTATAGATTGAGAAAACACTTATTTATAAGGGCTTAGTGAAAATATATTCTCAAGCTCAAACATCAAACTAAACATCTACATGTATTTAGATAACTATGGTTGAAAAGCCTAAATTTTATAACAAGAACAAGAACATGGTGGGTAATGTGTTTACTCAATCACAGCATGTGCAAATAATACAAGCACCACACACTCAAAATAGGCCACCCAATCTACTATTACAAAGAGCTCTTCCACATAGAGGGTATGTTAGATGCAGGCCATTCATCGATTTAGGGGAGCTTATTGAGTAGGTATTTCAAACATCAGTTTACAGCCAACATTATTTTTTGGTCCATATAAAAACCATTTCCTAAGGATCAACCTAAACCTTACTAGTATTGTGAAGATGAATTTTGTGACTTTCATCATGTTTTTATCCATATCATTATCGATGTGTGTAACTAAGGCACATTATTTAAGACTTAATATGGAATTAAGAGATAGATCTATACAAAATAACCCCTAACACCAACCAAGATATGGGTATCTATAAAGATCCCTTTCCAAATCATAACCAACAACAAAGGATAAATCATAACTAGGTCCAAGAGCACAACTAGTACTATAATTAAGGTCATGATCAGAATTGAAATTTGAATAATAAATGAAATCAATATCATGAAACCTGAACCAATCAAATTAAATATTATACCATGTCATATGTTTACAACAATACTTAGGATGTATTACTACTAATTACATCACTACCATTAAGATCAAGTCTTGTGTACCATCCAACATTATTTAGAACATTGGTCCCTCTATTTTAGGATCACCATCCCCTTTTGTAGGTAATTTTGTACTAATTTCCATCACTTCGTTTGTGCCTCAGTTTATGTAGGTTATCATCCATGTACCTCCTCTTCATTCCTCTAATTATGATAACTCCCTCTCGACTAAAATTTTCACAGTCACAACTAGATGGTTGAAGGTTATCCTCTATGTCCCTTTGCCTTCTTCTAATGTTGATTCTGAGTCAAACCATTTACCTTATAAAACCAAACCCTATATATGCTAATGTAGACATAATAAACCCACACACTACGATCCTGAATGTCTTAATTCCCTTTACTGCATTAAGACCCTCTTAAGACCAATCTAAACCTTTGAACCTTAACTTAGCCTAACTATAGTTAGTTTTACCAAACTGACTTAACCCTATATTTTACCTAATTGACACTTCACCCTTAACCCCTGATAGTTAAGTTGATCATCAATGGTCAGGGTGCACCTCCTTAACCACCAACATAAAAAATCCTCCACCTTGATTTTCAAAAAATAACTTGTCCTCATCCATGTACGAGCCATTGCATGAGTGAGTTAAAATTAGGAGGCCCAATTCATTCCTTGTTATAACTCTCTTGCCTTACATATAAGAAGAGAGGAGCAAGGAGGTGAAAATCATATACAATTGTTATCAAGAGCTTGTACATCTATAATTCTCTTTTTGTAGGTCAACCATCATCATTAATCTATCAAATCAACTACCACGTTAGAGAGCCAACTTGCTACCATAGCTCTACCAAAGTGCCAAGTACCATTACTCCATCACAATCATGTTAGACTCCATCAATGAGTCAACCACCTCAATCAATCACTCAATCAGCTTTCTGTAAGATAAGTATTTGATTTTCAATATTCAATTACCTTATTTATCTTTCGCTCACAACCTAACACCTACCCAACTCCTATAATCTCACTTTGTGATACCATCAATCAACATGTTATCAACCCAGATATATACATAGTAACTATTGATGTTTATCTCAACCACTGATGGTTTGTCTAACCATCAACGGTCACCCTAGCCGTCGATGGTCACCCCAACCACCAATGGTCATTGTGGTAGTAAATTCTAGCAAGCTATATCACCTACCTATCTCCAACTAAACCTAATTTTTTGTGTCCCTACCTATTCACAAACCACTGCCCAATTTTTTAAAGCATACCCCAACCATCTAGAACTAGTATTAGTTAGCTTATCACTATTTTAATCATTTCTAGTCTATTTCTTAAGTAATCATTCTTGTGTTTAATTTCACTAACTTTTGACTATTAATGCAAGTACTTTCTATTCTATTTTATAAACTTAATTATTTAAAATGTGTGGATTGATAGCCCCTAAGGAATCTATTGCTTCTAAGATCTAGATATTGCTAGGTAATCCACTCAACTATCTGTCTAACAAACAAATTTACTTTAGTGCTTTCTTATCTTCAAGCCATCTTCCCAAGCCAAAGAGGAGCTCTTCATGATCTTTTGATTCAGTGTATAAACTATCAATCAGGTTTTATAACCATACCCTTAGTTTCTTCTTTTCCCTTTTCAAAATAATAAGCATAAATTAAATAAAACATTTTGGCACACTCGATGGGACCTTTAGTCCTCACTTTGGGTTTTCTTTCTTTGTATTTATATGTTTTTTCTTTATATGTGCTCATTAATGAAACCAAAATATCTTTTGGGTTTAAAATTAAGTGCATCCATTGTTTGATTCTAATTTTATCTCACTTTGAATTAAGGCATAATAATCTTATCGTAGCATAACTTTTATAGCACACACTAAACCAAACCACTTTAATCAATTAAACATCAAATAAACCTGAGACAAGTCCTAACTAGGATTTCATCAACTAGCGATAACCTTACCCTTTCCTATAAATCCCACTTGGAGGTCATTATCAAGAGGAGAACTGACTCAGCTCTCTAGTTGAGTATAATCTATGGCTATCAATATATATTGGCTAAATACCCAACACCCTTATCATTGTGATGTGTTAAGTGATGGGGTAGGCCCCAATACTAAGCCATGTATTCATTCCAATATAGATTCCTTTTGAGTGCCTAAACACAACCCAAAACTAACCTTAGACTTCATCTTTAGTACCTGCTCTATAAACCAATTTCAGTTATACACTAAGCATAACCCAAAAGTGATATTAATTAAAACTCTAAGGCTTAACATTTCTTTTAGAGTGTGATTTGATTTCTTTGATCATTTATTGTCTTCTTTTTATTTTAGTAGTGAGACTATTTTTGCTTTCTATTTCCCTTATCTTGTATGGTTCTCACTCATCAGTAGTGAAGAGACCTTGTAGAGCAAAACCCATCACCAAGCCAACCTACCTCTTTTACCTCTTCATCCATGGATGACATCTCTAAACCAATAGACTCTCCTTACACCTTGAGAAGTCCTACTTTCCCTTGGGAGGTTCCTCAAGGAGATGCAAATTTTACCACTTTACTATATAACAATCTCATAGACTTGCAACATTATCTTATAACCATATCTTATTGTATCCTAACTTAGGCCCCACTCATAGATCTTCCTTATGGCATGCCTCCCCACCTTATGGAGAGTACCTCTATTTCAATTATTACTACCAAACCATTGACTACCCAAGCTTCCTCATCAACCAACAACCCCTTTGAAACTACCATAGAAAACCAACCAACCTAAACTACCATTACCCTTATACCTTCCACTCCTACCAACCACTCCTCCACAATAGGAGTGCCTACTTCTATCACTACCAACCTTCCTTTAACTACCCCTAATTCATTAACCACTACTCTAATTCAAATCCTTGTGGTGTCCATACCCACTACCTTTCCACCAATCAGTACAAGGGTCACAACCCTTCTATCGATCACCAACCCAACTACCACTTATATCCAACAAGCACCTTTTCACCAAACTTTGGCTACATACCTAACATACAAGGGCATGAACCCTTATCCACTACCTAACCACCTACCTCTACCTACCCTCATGTATCTTCCACCAAACGATTGGCATACACTTACCCATACGTGGCAACCTCATAACCTTTTACCCACTGTCAGTATGTCTCCCAACCACCATAGCAGTATGCATCTTACAACCTTTTAGGTGCACAACACCAAGAGAACATAATTAATATGCCTATGGATAAAATTACCACCTTAGAATCATCCATTTTAGGTCCTCACAACATCTTATTGTATGACCAAATCTATAATGATCCCATCCATCCATTTTTACCTATCAGGCCATATCCTCCCCAATGGGAACTTCCCAAGTTCTCTAAATTTCAAAGTAAGGAGGATCCCCAATAGCACCTTAGGGAATTTAGGCATGCTTATTACCTCATCACATATGATGATGTCATTTTTCTCCACACCTTCCCCATATATCTAGTTGGTCCAGCATTAGATTGGTATAGTTCCATGCCCAAGCACTCCCTTTTCTCCTTCACCCAATTGGCTCAAACTTTCTTGGACCACTTTTCGATCAATATCTCCAAGAAATTTTCTATCACCGACATCTACTCCATCTGGTAGTTTGAGGATGAATCCATTGTTAATTTTGTAGCACATTAGAGAATCTTAATTAACCAACTTTCCTTCTCCCTACCTCAACTCAAACTCATAGAGTTATTTGCTTGAGCATGTGCCAAGCATATCTCCTTTACACTACGTGTCCAAAGCTTCCAAACCTTTTATGAAGCTTTTACCATGGCATGTAAGCTAGAGAACCAATCCATTGATGAATGAAAGCTAAATCTCAAAAACAATAACTCAACCTAAAAAACCAATGAGGCCTCTTTCTCTAAGTCAAACAACTATTCCAATATCAATACCAAGATCAAGACAACCACAAATGTGGTTGTCCTTAAAGCCTCTCCTCTACCTTCTATCAACCAACCAAATTCCTCTAGTTCTTCAAAGTAAAACATGAGGAACCAAAACTGTAGCAACCAAAAGCAATTAACTTTGCTTGGAGAGTCCTATGCCTCCATCTTGGAGAAGTTATTGAAAGCTAATATCATTCAACTTCCTCCTATCAAACCTCCTCAATAGTTTGATGCCTCTCATCCTACCCCTAGTTGGTAAAATAAAAATTATCTATGTGCCTTTCATAGGTGATAGGACATGACATCAGTAGGTGCAACACCTTCAAGATCCTTGTCCAATTCCTCATTAACAAGGGGAAGCTTACATTGGATAACCCCAATGTACCATCAAACCAAGTCCTTGATATATTTAGATAACCTTTCCCAAACCATGCTCCTACCAAGAATGAGAGAAACAACATTGAGTGTTCTCATGATACCCATACAGTTAACATGGTCTTTGATGCACTCATTACTGAACCAGCTATTACTCAATCCTCTAATTCTCTACCTCCTTTATCTATTGATGTAGTGGAGTTACCTTCCCTTCCTTCAAAAACCCAAATTGAGGAAATACCATCCTCTCCCCCTCCATTTATTGAGGTATTAGAGCTAGTAGCTTCCCTTTCAACTAACATATTAGGACAACCAACCATTGTTACCTTATCTTCACCTTTAAATATCGAGCAAACCACTCCTTTAGAGAATAATCTTGAGGAATAAATCCCCATGTCCACTCCTACCATAGATGAGCCACCTATCTCAATTTTCCATCATTTAATTGAGGAAGAGGATAAGGTTACCACCCCCCTTCCCCAACCTATGGGTCTATCATTTAAACCTACTACCTAGGGAGTTAAACCGATCTATAAACCATTCTCTACACTAGTTCAAAGATTGGAATTTATTTCCAAGCCCAACTTAGATTGGGTTACCTTTTGGTAGTAACTAGGTCTCCCTTATATTACCATGCCATAACATCAAACCTTTTATTTAGTGGACCAAACTACCACTTCTATTAACCAACCTATCACCATATCTACCTAACCAACCAAAATCCTTGGTACCTCCTCTACACCAAGCCTTAGTCACCCATCTATGAAAGTGGACCTAACCTCTTCAAGCCCACCAACCAAGCACTAAACCAAAGTAACCAAAGAGGTAAAACCAGCCAAAGGCTCAAAGCCCCAAATTTTAGCTCCCTCAACCTTTCCCTCCATTTTGACACCTCATCCCTTTACCTTGAGTAGGAGGCCCATCATCTCTACCAAAACCCCACCACCTCTTTTAGTTACACCTTTGGAATTATTGTTTGTCTCACCTCTCTTCACTACACCAGAAATACCTAGGTTACCTACCTTGTGATATTCCACCTCTATCTCATCGGCTTCCTTGTCTAAACCAAAGCCATCAACCAAGAATACCACCCTACCCAAAACACCTTCCACCAAACCTATTTCTAAAAAACCTTATACTTCAACCATCAAATCAAAGACCACTACACCTTTAGTTGAGTCCTACTCAATTATTCTCCATAGGTTATTACAAACTTATTGTTTAGCCTTACCTCCTATCATACCCTTTAACCCTCTTACTTTTAAACCCATCTGGAATAATGACCACCATGTGTGTTCTTATCAAAGGACACCCAACCATGATATGGAGAACTGCAAGGCTCTCTAAACCATTATCCATCAGTTTTATGATGAGGATGATCTATTAATAGATGAACCTCCCATGTTCCCCATACCAATCTAACTAACAACTATACCTACCCAATGCTTACCTACACATCCACTCTTGCCTCAAAGTGCATATGAGTTTGAACAATCTACTAATTCAACCTCTCCTTCTATCCATAATATCAATGTGGTCATGAGATCATAATAGAAGGATAAGGGGATGGATAAGGTGTCCATTCCTTAGATGTATCCATCCTCAACCTTCCAACCAACTTGAACCCATCTATATCCATCTTCAACCAAACCCAAGGTGTCTATTTTAGGTGCCTCCCAATCTAACCCCTCATAATCATTAAGAGAGTTATCCTCAAGCAACTTCACTAGACCTCAACAAAAATGAGCTTGTATGAGTTGATCTCTACCTCTCCCCATCACTACCAAGCACTAATAGAGGCTTTAGAATAAATAGAGATCCAACCTGAAGACCCTAAACCTCTAGAAGCCTTTATGGGTACCCTTCAAATTTCCAACCTTGTTACCTTCAAGGATTCAAAAATACCTTATATCCATCCCAAAGACCCAAATCCCTCTCTCTTTATTATAGATTACATCAACTAAACCCACATTAAATGGGTCATGATCGATGGGGGTGCTAGCATTAACAACATTCCTCCCATGCCTATAACCAACTCCACTTGCCAGATAATGTCATATCTGAATCCTTAGTTGTCCTTCACTCGTTAAATGATACCATGGCCATTACCTTGGTAAATTTTATCCTTTATATCCATTTAGGACCCCACACATTCCCCAAACTTTTTTATGTAATGGAAGGTGAATTCTAATACAATGTTTTGTTGGGATGACCCTAGATCCACTCCATGGGTTGTGTCCCCTCCACCCTTCACCATTGCATTAAGTTTGAGCATGAGGGATAGGTCATAACCATCCAATCTAACCCAAGACCTTTTTCAACATGCAACATGACCTATCACCCTAATGATGTCCTCATACCCCCATCTAGCACACCTTTAGTAGATAAAACACAACCTTCAACCACCAAAGTAGATGGCATATACCCTTCCACCGATGAGGCATCGACTATTTCCTTTATCCCTTCAAACCAAATCCCCACCATGGACCCTTTGTAATTAGCATTCCATCATCTTTTGTTGGGGGAGTATCACCTTTTAGCCCTTGACGCTCTCCCTACTCCTCACAAGTATGGGTAACTCACCAATTGACTAGGTTATGACCTCAATGTTGAGACTATTATTCCCTTTATACCTCCCTACTATTATACCTATTTTGTTTATGGGGGACTTGATAAATCCTTTGGTGCTTCTACCACCTCTCTTTCACCTTGACCATTTACCATTGATTTTTCTTACCTAGATTAACTATGCTTTACCAAGGCATAAATCTATCAGTGTGTTTGCAAAGGCTTTGGTCTTGGGTGGTATGATTATGGCCCACATGATCTAGTCATCATTGAAACTAGGAAGCCTCATGATAAGCATGGACTTGGCTTCATCCCACCCAACAAGAAGCACCCAAACCACCTACCACCATCATTGTTAAGGAAGAAACCCCTTCTTCACCAACCTCCCCTCCACGTGCATGTAAGGATGATGACATTATCCCACCTAATTTTTTTTCCTCAACATGATTATCCTTAAACCTCTAAATTATCAAAAGGAAGTGGCAACTGTAACCATCCCTTTGACCCATCCTAAGATGATATGAGAATAATCTTCAACCATTAACACTATCTAATGCAAGGATGATGATTCCATTCTCACCTACCTTGGTGCCTCAAATTATTCCATCCACAAATCCCTCCCTCCTGAGACCTCAACCATGTTAAACTAATCCACTATAAATATAAACTTGGGTACTCCAGAGAACCCCTGCATTATCAAAATTGGCCAATCACTGAATGCCAAGGAACTTTGGGATTTTACTTCTTTCCTCCAAGACCACAGCATAGAATTCGTCTGGTCCTATAGTGACATTCCTATAATTGACCCTATCATTTCCACCCATAACATAGTCACTAACTGTGATGCCAAACCCATCAAGCAAAATCTTTGATGCATGCACCCTCACATAGCCCTTCTTATAAAAAAAGAGATTTAGTGCCTCATATCTATCAATTTCATTCAACCCATTTATTATCCCCAATGGGTCTCAAATGTCATACCTATCATCAAAGCCATAGGGGTACTATGCATTTGTGTGGAATTTTGTGACCTTAACCTTGCTTACCCCAAAGATGACTTTCCTCCACCATTCATTGACTAGCTTGTTGATCTTATAGTCAACCATGAGATGTTATCTCTCATGGACAAATTATTGGGTTATAATCAGATCTTAATTACCCTTGAATATCAGCATAAGACCATCTTTACCACCCCTTGGGGAACCGTTTTTTATTGGGTCATGAATTTTGGACTAAAGAACTCTAGTGCAACCTACCAACATGTCATGACCTATATATTCCATGACCTAATCCATAAAATTTTAGAGGACTATATGGATAACATTCTCAAAAAATCCAAACTTTAAAAAGATCACTTGGTTGTTCTTAAGATCATCTTTGAGCGACTTATCCATTACCAAGTTAGCTTAAACCCCAAGAAGTGTATTTTTGGGGTCTTGTCAAGAAAGCTTCTTGGCTTCATTGTCTCCCTTCATAGAATCAAAGTCGATCATGCCAAGATCAAATAAATCTTTGACATTCTCCCTCCAATCAACCTTAAGTAACTCTATAGTTTGTAAGGGAAGCTCCAATCCATTCATCGCTTTATCTTCTAGCTTTCAAACTAATGCCAACCCTTCCACGACCTTCTAAAGAAGGATGTCTTTGATTCACTCAAAAATTACCTCTGATTCACTCAAAAATTACCTTTTGTCTCCACCTATCCTCACCCCTCCCAAGGATGACCAACCTTTCTACCTTTATATCTCCTCCACTGACCACTCCCTAGGGGAAATGCTTGCTCATCAAGATGAACAGCATAGAGAGCTAGTTGTCTACTATATTAGTTGTATGCTTGTAGAGTATGATACTTGGCATACCCATACTAAGAAACTTTGCTTAGATTTAGTATTTTTGGACACCAAACTTTGCCATTAACTTCTTAACCATAAAACCTATGTCATAACCAACAGTGACCCACTCAAGTACATGCACTCCAAGCCATACCAAAACCAACATATGGCCAAGTGGCTCATGGTTTTAGCATATTTTGACCTTTAGTTCCTTCAGAAAAATTTAATAAAGGGTAATTCATTACTGACCAATTGGCTGAGGCACCTTTAGTAGATAACCAGCCCCCTCCTCTTCAGTTCCCTAATGAGTCTATCACAACCCTCTCTTAGGCAGACTTTAACTATCAAGTCACCATGTTCTTTGATGGGTCAAAGTGTCAACATGATGGGAGATAAAGTATCATCCTTATCCCCTTTAATGGTGAACCTCTCCCTTGTCTTGAAACTTGATTTTGAATTTACTAATAATATGGCTGAATATGAAGCCCTAGTGATAGGCCTTCAAACTACCTTAGCCCTAGGAGTGAAAATAATCAACATCTTTGATGACTCCTAGCTTGTGGTCAATCAAATCAATGGATCTTACCAATGTAAGAATGATATCCAATAATAGTACAAGCAATTTTAACACTACCACATCCAATCAACCCCATGATCTACTAATAAGTTTTTCAACACCATGTCTTCCCTTGTCTCTCAAATACCACCTGCACCCTCAAATTATAAGATATTTTCTATTATTTATATAATTACCCAACCTTCTTATCTCAAAATGTGGAAGAAACCCAACCTAACCTTTGGTATCAACAAACCTTTGACTATCTCAACCTTGCCATCATTCCTTCTGGCCTTTCTAGGAATGATCAAAGATTTTTTATCCAAAGTACCTCTCATTATACCATTATGGGAGGAATCCTTTATAAACATAGATTTTATGGCCTTCTCTTCCATTGCTTACGTAGTCATGAAGCCTCTCACGCTATCAAGGAAATCCATGATGGTATCTATGGAGGCCACTTTAGTGGCCTTACTGTAGCTAAGTGTATCCTTCACCTCGGCTATTACTATCCTACCCTTAACCAAGATTGCTATGGTTATGTGAAAAAGTGTGTCAAATGTCAACAACACACCAATTTGCATCATGCACCTAGCCATAGTCTTCACATTTCTATTGATTTCTAGCCCTTCTCACAATGGGGTATATATCTTATTGGTGAAATTAATCCCCATTCCTAACAGTGACACCACTCTATCATTACTATGACTAAATATTTTACCAAGTGGGTATAGGCCATTCTTCTAATCTCAACCAAATCAAAGAAGATCATCGACTTTATCAACCATCACATTATCTATTGTTTCAGTGTTCCTCATAATATTATCACCAAAAATGGTAAATCCTTTAAAAACAAGTAAGTCTAGGGTCTATGTGATGCATTTATCATTAATTTAAGCTTCTCCTCACCCTATTTCCCTCAAGCAAATGGATAGGTATAAGCCTCTTAAAAAAATATTAATAACATGCTAACTAAAATGGTCAATGCATCTAGTCAAGATTGGCATTTACACATCCCCTTCACCTTGTGGGTGTATCATACTAGCATTAGAACCCCTAAAAGTACTACCCCCTTTTCTTTTATGTTTATAGTATAGGTTGTCTTACCTCTTAAATTCCAAATCCCCTCTCTTTGCATATCTTTCTAAGAGCTCATTTTTATGGATAATTATTGTCAGCATTGTTTGACCCAACTTGAGATACTTGATGAGCATGATTTAGCATCCCTTACCCATATCCATGTCTATCAAGAGTGCATCAAGAGTGCCTATAATAAGCACCTCAAAATATGAGAATTCAACATTAGAGACCTCATCCTAAAGGAAAATCAGCATGTCACCAATATGAAGAAAAGTAAGTGGGGCAAGTTTGATTTCCATTGACTTAGGCCCTATATCATAACCCACAAGTATGGATTAGCACCTTATCAGTTTGGATTAGGACCTTATCAATTGTCTTCTCTCGAAGGCCACCCAGAACTTGAGCCCCTCAATACTTTGCATCTGCATTTGTTATTTTGTTAAGAAGGATCAAGTCCACCTGTTATTTAACTTAAGATCATCCTTTGCTATCTACCCACATCCATCTCCCTATTCTAGGGTTAACCAATCAAAACTGAATCATGTGATTATTTGTCATCAACATAGCCTTATATTAAATAATGGGTATCATGGCTCTACCCATGTCATGGTTCTCATGGTACTTTCCACCCCTTCATAAGATGGACTTCATGATCATTCTCACCTAAACCTCTTTACACCTAATCAGCCTTCTTATGATTTTAGTTTTTATTTCATAAAGGTGAACAACTAATTAGGCCTAAGCAAGTCTATGTCAAGCAAGATCAAAAAAACAATAAAATTCATATCAATAGCAATCATGGGCCATCCTTAGAATTCACAAACTATTCCCTTGAAGGACAACTATTGAAAATTTATTTAAAATGGCCAAAAAGTAAGGTATATTGTTCCCTTAAAGGATAGCTATCAAAAATCATTAAACAAAGCAAATAAACTTAGACCACTCCCTTGAAGGATGGTTGAGTAAACTATTATGTCAAAAGTATAGAAATTTCTTGGAAGCTTCCCACATCAATCAGCTTCCAATATATAGAAACAAAAAAAAGACCCATCATCAAAATCACAATGAAAGAAAACAAATCTTAAAAGCCATAATTGAATCTCAAATATCATAATAAGTTGTAAGTCATTATCAAATATCACAAGTAGACTTCTTTCATCGATTAGTCTACATAATTTGACATAGACTTGTTTATCATAGTTCTTTGGACACATATAGAAAAGACTTACTAACTTCACAAATAGGTTTCATTTTCATCCATCTCCCCTATAAGCAAGGGATTCTTGAGCTTACTTGACATCATGTGGTTGAGACACCTTTTTTACCAACTAAAAAATGCTAATACAAAGCATTCAAAGGGTTTATGTTCATTAATTCTATCCAACTTCAATTTTTTTCTAGTCCTTGTGAAAGAAGGAGCATTATGCATCGTTCTTATCCTATCATGACTAGTTGATATTTTCATTATGGCATTTGCCTCTTGATTATATCCTTTATTCCCCCATCTAGTGTTATTAATTAAACTATGTCATGAATTTTATCTTAAAAAAAATTAACAACAAAGCATAACCATAACCATAAGCATACCCATAACAAGCATAGTAAATCATAACATCTATAAGTGATTAAAACAATCACCCATTTTCCACCACATGTCTAAAATCTAAATAATGCAGTATATACTCATTAAAATTTAGCATGTCATAATCATAACCATAAATCAAACCCATCTCATGCCTAACAAGTCTACATCAGTGTCTAGCATCATGCATAAGAAATATAAACATCACACCATAAGCATTAAACATCAACATTAAACCATAAACCATAAGCCATGAACATAAGAATAAATAATGATCATATGTATAACTCATGAGTTAAATAAATGTGGATAAGTAGATAGACATATCTCTCTCAAAATGTACATCTCACTGTAATGACTCACAAGCTAGAATCAAAATGATATACAAAATGTCATAATATAGCTATGTCATATCTATGTCTTAGGGACACCACTGCCTCCTAGAGCACCACTAGATCCTAGTTCCTACTTACCTATTGTGCATGCCAATCCCCTAACTATCCATTTCCATCTAGCTATAGATGTTGCCCATTGCCTTGGTGTCACTACATTAGCACCACCTACCAAGCTAGCTCTATACTCACCCCATCAGGGCTCCTCTGGACACTAATTCAAAACTATGGCCTCATAATATTATATCTCCTCGACTGTAGCTAGGTATCATGCCATGGGGATGGTACTTGGTGGACCTATTGGTTCTACTATTTCTTCTCCCCTTTATCTCAAGGTGTCCCTACCTTGGGTCACCAAGCCTAGTGAGGTCCTAGCTTGATCCCTCTCACCTATCATAGTGGCCACCTAATCCTATAATGTCAAAATTTAGCCCTATAATGTGGTCACTTGCCACTATAATACCTATACCTATGCCTATGTAGTAGCTATCATTACTCCTGCCTATCCATCAAGGCTGGCCCCTTGTTCATGTACTCTTTGGCCCCCTCGCCATGCTAGATCCACATCCATCAACCTCATACCTCCATCATCTTTGTCAATGTCTACAGCTACATATATAGGCTAGAACCATGCCATGTACCCATTTGTGAACCTGGCATCATCTATTTATGCCCTAGTTGGTATCTCCTTGTAGTCTATCAAAGTAGGCATAGGATGTGGCTCTGGTAATAGGATCTCTAAATCCTCTCACCTATACCTATGGAATGGACTTGGGATACCCTATACCAAGCCAAACTATTAGTGTACCCTATCAAATGGGATCAACTCCACCTCCCCATCTCACATGTTGAGTATCCATCTATAAATTTGAAGGGAGACTGTCTACCTCTTGTAGCCTAGTCATACTATAAATTGGACATAAGGCCTCTAAGTGATGTCTTTTACCACCAGTGTACCCTTAAACCACTACACATCATGTGCACCACATCTTACACCTAATGCAGTAAAGTCACCCCTCCATCACATGAAACCAATGGGAAACTCTATTTACATGTATCTTACCCATGGCAATCCTAATAGCCTCAACACCTTGATGCTCTCATAAGCCCAACAATGCAAAACTAGGTTAACACTGATGCCATACCTCTTATGGGGCCCTGAAACCCCATAATGCCTTCTATATCTATTATATAAGCAAAACCAGTACCCAACCAAATATAGTTTGCCCTAGTAATATCTCAACCAACACCCCTAGTAGCATATAAGGGAAGCTCTTACTACTTGAGTTAAGAAGCTCAAAGCATGAAATAATAATCATTATCATGGTCATTAGTCTCCTCTTATGTGTATCCTTTTGATACAAAGCACTATACCTAAACCCCCATCATGCCATATGACCTAGTCACTCTTGTCTCCATCTAACAACTCGACATGATCATCCCACTCCTTACGCTCCATATCGTAAATAAGATCACCTCAAAATGGAAATTATGTGATCTTATGTATATCCTCTAACAAGATAGTCATCTCATCAATCAGTAATAGGAAAGTGTTCTTAGTGGGATCCCATCTCTCGATGAGCACTAAGACCATGGGTGCATTAATGCCTCATAGCTCCTAACCCCACCTCCTCCATATGGGCCTAGTCAACTGGGATCATCCCTTGTTAGATCTCTACAAAGTTATGTGTTACTTGATCATGCATCTATATCTAATCTTTGGATAGCACCAATTCAAAAACTTGGCTTAGTCACCTATGCCAATATCACCTACCCTAATTTACCCAATACCTACTAAATTACCTTCTAAACCTACACTATCAACCTCTGCCTAGCAAGAAAACACTCACTTTTACATTAACAATTTTTATAAGCCCTCTAAACCTATCTTTTAACTTAGTCGACCATTGATTATCATGGTGACCATTGATGATCATGGTAACCATCAACAATTAGACATCCATGATCTCAAGGATGTTGACTGTCAATGGTTGGACCTGACTATTAACAATCATTATGGGTGTTATAAAGTTAGAATACCCAAACCTTAGCTTCCCCAAAAATAAACCCAACAACCCAATTTTCTAACCTAACCTCTACCCAATTTGAATAACCCCTATCAATTTCTAACTTTACCCAACAATTTACCCAAATTTCACCAAAAATCTTAACTAGGGCATAGTAAGCCAAACCCAACATTCCAACCTACCATAACTTCTTAACCCAATGGAAATGCATAAACTCATGCCTTATTAATAAATTAAGGTCACCCCATACCTTGTTTCATGACCTCCATCGAGGAGTCAAGCAAAGACCCACCCATCCTCATTTATGCCTGTGTGCTCCCTACATCCTCGCTAGTCTACTAGGTCAACTCTCTACCTCTGCTATCAATCTCCCACCTTAGTAGTCACTGTTAGCTCACCATTCACCCAAATCTCTATATCTCTTAGTTTAATAGTAAAATTGAACCAAATGACTTTCACTTTTACTTTTTACCCATCAAGTTTCTAGCATTTTACCTTGATCATCGACGATTTGGGTGACCATCGATAGTCATCCTTGGGGACTTTGACCATCAATGGTCAGGTGGCCCTCACTTTATTTCTCCCACCTTGAGTAATCCATCTTTAATCAACATCAAATTAGCTTACCCACCCATGAGACTACCTTCTCTACCCACCCTGACCACCTCATCACCTTGTCTTTGGTCCATTTTGGCCCACTTAGCATGCATTTTATGACATTTTTTGCCTGGTCCTTTGATCATAGTGATAACATTACCATATTGACCCTTTTATACCTTACACCACCTCATGCTTACCTAACCTACTTGTGTCCTTTTAGGATCACTTCCTACCTCGAATACCCAGGACACTTGACCAATTTGTGTTTTCATCAAGATCACTTCCTGCCTTGGATACCCATCAAACCACAGACATCACTTCAAAGACTTGCAAGTATACCCAGCCATCACACCTAAATATGGTCACACATTCCACTTATATATTGTCCTCCTAGCATTGACCTTTATTTTTTTCAACTATGGCAACCTCATCTTTATGTGATCTTAGTTATCATACCTTTTATCATACTTTACATGCCTATTTTTAATTTGTAACCCAACCTATCATCTACCTTTATCACCACATTCATCCACCTTATCAAACCTAAACCCAATTCCATTTTACCTCATTTGTTCCTAGTTTGAGGGGTAGTACCTCCTCCCATACTCAAGGCAACCAGACCATTGACCAACATTGGTTTTTGTTTTTTAGCTAGTTGATTTCAAGTTGCATAATAAAAAGGGGAAAAATATAGACATCATAAACTTACACACAATGATCCTAAATTTCATAATTCCCTTGACCACCTTAAACCCCTCTTAAGACTAATATAACCTTCTAAACCCTAACTGAGCCTAATCATAGTTAATTTGACCAAACTAGCTTAACCCTAGCTTTTACCCAATTTGACCCTTCACCCTCGACTATCAATGGTCACCTTGATCATCGATAGTTAAGGTGTACCTCCTTAACCACCAACATGTAATCTCATCCACCTTATTTTTATAAAAATAACTTGTCCTCATCCACATGTAAACCATTGCATGAGTGAGTTAAAATTAGGAGGCCCAGTTCATGCCTTATTGCAACTCTCTTACCTTGCCTATAAGAAGAGAAGAGCAGGGAGGTGAAAATAATCTACAATTTTTATCAATAGCTTGTGCATCCAAAATTATCTTTTTGTAGTTCAATCATCATCATCAATCTAGTGAATCAACTACCACATCAGAGAGCCAACTTATTACCACAACTCTACTAAAGTGCCAAGTATTATTACTCCATCAGAATCATGTCAAACTCTATCAATGAGTCAACTACCTCAATCAATCACCCGATCAGATTTCTTTAAGATAATTATTTGATTTTTAGTATTCAATTACCTTATTTTATTTTTCCTCACATCCTAGCACCTACTCAACTCCCAAAATCTCACTTTGTGATCTTATTAATCAACTTATTATCAACCTGAATCTACACACAATAGCTATTGATGGTTATCTCAACCATCAATGGTCTTTCCAACTACTAATGATCACCCTAACTATCGACAGTCACTTTGACCTTCGATGGTCACCCCAACTATTGATGGTCACTATGGTAGTAAATTCTAGCAATCTATTTTCACTTACCTATTCCCAACCAAACCTAATTTTCTATGTCCCTACCTATTCATAGACTCTTGCCTAATTTTTTAAAGCATATCCCAACCATTTAACATTATTATTATTAATTATTTTATCATTATTTTAATCATTTATAGTCTATTTCTTAAGCAAGCATTCTTGTGTTTAATTTTAGTACATTTTGAATATTGATGCAAGTACTTTTTGCTATATTTTATAAACTTAATTATTTAAAACATGTGGATTGATAGCCCCTAAGGAAGCTCTTGATTTCAAGATATAGCTATTTCTAGGAAATCCACTCAACTATCTATCTAACAAACAAATCTTCTTTAGTGTTCTCTTATCCATAGGTCATCCTCCCAAGCCAAAGAGGGGTTCTTCACAATCTTCTAATTCAATGTGCACACTATCAATCTGGTTTTTGAACCATACCTATACTTAGTTTATTCTTTTCCATTTTCAAAATAATAAGTATAAATTCACTAAAATATCTATGGCAAAACCTTCTCATCCCATTATTGAGAAATTATATAGTATAAGTGAATAACTTAGCAAAACATCTATGTAGATTTTTATTATGGGTCTCTTGCGTACATCAAAAGTTCACAAGACCATATTGAATGATTTCCTTCAATGATCCATTATTCTTAATGACATTAATCTTGACCATTTCCATGTGATTTTAAGACATTTATCCCCATGACAATAACTCACATTTGACTAGTGAGATATGTCATCCCTTGGTCCCTTACATAACAATCCTCTATACATTAAAGTTGTCATTTCCCATCATAAAATCAAATGAGTTTTTATATAAAATAGTTATGGATTGAACACAACATCAATGAAATTAGTTTAAACATTAGGTTATATAGCAATAGATATATGACCAAATACTATCACCATTAAGGCCTACAATAATATAGAGAGAACCTATGGGAACCATTTTCTTACTGATCATTGTTGGGCCTATCATGCATAATACCCTATGCCATGTCATTGATATAGAACTACCTTATAATATTATTCTTGGTTTTCCTTAGATCCATGAGGTATGGGTAGAACCTTCCACCCTACATCAATGTGTCAATTTCCCCCATACTAGTCTAAAGGTCACTATCTATGGTGACTTACAACCATACCAATATTGTAAACATTTAGAAGCTGAGTATGGCAACTACACCTATTGTCATAGCACTAAATTGGTATTCAAAAAAGGTAAGAAGGTAGTTTTTAAACCTCCCAAGTCTAATTACATTGACCCCAGTGACCTCAATTCCACTTTTGCTAATCCATTTACCATTATCATGTCCACCCGTTTCACTATTCAAGATGTTTCTATTGACACATAAAATTCATGATGCTTTCCACAGTAGAAAATTTCCTAAGTCTCCTAAGTCCTATAGCTGCCCTAAACCTTCTAAAAATCTTGGTAGGCCTAACATGATTTAGAAAACAAAATCTATATCCATTCAATAGAAGCCACTTTTATTTTTACCTAATACATCACCTTATCAAAATCAAGCCACCAGCACTGAGGGAGGTTGGTTGTATGGTGTCATTTTTGCTAGCTACTTTCTCAATGATAAGTTTCCCATTCCAAATCAAAACATAGATAGCCTAGACTATATAGTAAAAGGATTGGATCCAAATGCACAAGGTATTATTGAACCTATTTTTCTTGCTAAACATATAAGGAATTGATGGATTAGATTTACACTATCTGGGGGTGACCCCATAGATTTTAAATGTGACACCACTTCATCAATTGATAATGAAACTCTTGATAGTGACATAGCATCCCATTATAGTTCCTAAAATGAGCTAATAGATACATATTTATTTGATTATAATACCATCGTGACCATTATAGCCCATTATCCACTTACCCTTTGTCATCTTAACCTAGTCGATTGGGATCAGTAAGATTCTATAATACTATTGGATGACTTTTAGAATGAGGAATCTCTTAATGAGTTCATGAGCCTTGGAGAATAAATTCTAGTTGGTGATCATAAACAAGTTTTTGACTTCTATTTAAACCTTGTCAACAATTTTGGAGAACAAGCAAACTTCCTTGGTCATGATAAAGATAAAACATTGAGATCCTCAATTGAGAACCTCTTTGAGGCATCATTGGGTCAGGGAAAGAGTAAAGATAAAGATGAGTCCTTAAGTGAAAACATTTTTTAGACACTCTTGGATGTGTAAGTTCACCTCTATCCTTAGGAAGCACAATTTCCACCTAGTCCAATAAGTACCATTAGTTAAGGCATCAATTTTGAAGAACAACAAGTTTGTGAATAGTTTTCTTGATATTTTCCTGAAGTATTTTCCAAATGGACTTTGTCTAGCATAGTTAACTCAAATTACTCATATATGGGTGAAGGTTTTGATTCACAAGTAGCTATAGAGGATCCATTCTCTTCCTTGCCTACTATTCTTGAAGATGGCTCAACATTACTTGTCAACAACACTATCGAGGTCAATATCGGTACATATGATGACCCCAAGATTGTTTACCTAAGTTCATCCCTCACTAATGAGGATTAAAATGCCATTACTACCATTCTAAAATATTTTATTGATATATTTTCATGGTCCTACTCATACATGCCTATCCTTGACCCTTCATTAGTGTTACATCACCCCATTATCCACCTAGATGTTAAACTAGTGAAAAACAAATTGTGGAAATTGCACCTGTGCATAGCCATCCTAGTCAAAAAGGAGTTAGAAAAATTATTGGGGGTAGGGTTTATTCAACCACATGACTATTCTAAGTAGATCTCTAACATTATCTCAGCCAGTAAAAATCCATAGGTCATTCACCTATGTACTAATTTTAGAGACAATAACAAGGGATGTATTAAAGATGATTTACCTCTACCTAGCGTTGACATAATATTTGATTCAATAGTAGGATATGAAATATTGTCCCTCATGGATGGATTTTCAATGTATAACTAGATTAAAATTTCACTAGAGGACCAACATAAGACCACAATCACCACTCCATGGGGAACATTTTGTTATTAAGTCATGTTTTTTAGCTTAAAGAATGCCAATGCAACCTATCATCATTACATGATTGTCATCTTCCATGATATGATGCACAACATTGTTTAATATTATGCTGATGATACCCTATATAAATCAAGAACATGTGTAGGGCACCCAAACATTCTATGAAGAATTTTTGAGAGGTTTTGTGAATATAAAGTGTGTCTCAATCCTGTTAAGTGCATTTATAGCATCACTTTAATAAATTTTATAGGGATCATTGTGTTATAAAGAGGTATTGAGGATGACCCTACTAAAGTCAAGGATATTATTGAAATACCTCATCCATCCAATTTGAATTAGTTCCTCAGCTTATAGGGAAAAATTAGTGTATTCATCATTTTATATCATAGGTAACTAATAAGTGTCATCATTTTACATACCTTTTTAAGAAAGGTGTCACATTCCAATGGGATGCAAATTATGAGCAAGCATTTAAAAAATACAAGAAATACTTGGATAATCTACTAGTATTGACTCTACCTACATTAGGCAAACCATTGCTCTTGTACATATCAGTGATAGAACATGCAATGGGGGCACTTTTGACCCAACATGATGACAGGGAAAAGAGCATGCAGTATATTGGCTTAGCCAAACATTTTTAACTTATGAACATAATTAATTACCTATGGAAAAATATTATCTTGTAATTTTGTTCACTTCCCAAAAGATATGGTATTACATCGTGAACAATAAAACCATTGTTATAGCCAAGAATGATCCACTTAAGTACATGTTATCCAAGACCATTATTAAGGCTACATGGCCAAATGGATTATGTTATTAAGTGAATTTGATGTGGAGTACCAGAATCAAAAGGCCATTAAGGAATAAGTCCTAGTAGACCAACTTGTTGAAGCTCCTTTGATCGACACCAAGCCTCTTTCATTTGATTTCCCAGACGAGTCAATTATGACCATGGATGAAATGGCCAGTGGGTCTAAGAAGTGGACATTATACTTTGATGGTTGATTCACCTCCCATGGATATATATCCAATATTTTACTAGTCACATTGTAAGGGGATCTTATTTCCAAGGAATTTCACATTAGCTTCCATTATACCAATAACATGGCTGAATATGAATCCATTATCATCAAGCTTCACCTCATAATACAATGGGATATCAATCAATTACTGGTATATAAATATTCATAGCTAATCATAAACTAGACCATAGATTAGTACCAAACCAAAGATGAGAATCTCGCCCTTACAAGCATAAAGTGGACAATCTTATGCAACACATTCAATTTCTTTGATTTGATCAAATATCATGGGCCAAAAACTGAGAGATAGATTCCATGGCTACCATTGGGTCCATGATACAAGTTTCTAAATATGTTAGATAGTATTATTTCTTCATTGATAACATTTTAAAACCAACTCATGTACTTCCAGATGTAGAGAGAGTATGTCATATTTATGGTCCCTATCCCCTTGGTACCAAGACCCGTATACTTATCTTCAAGATCAAACCCTTCCTCAAAACCTCTTAAAGAACCAAACAAAAATATTCCTCCATTGAGCATCATGTTATACCATACTAGGAAACATATTATATTGTAGAGGTTATGATGGAATGTTACTTCATTATTTATCTTCAGGAGAATCTACATTAGTGCTTAAAGAGGTCTATGAATTAAACTATGGGGCCCACACCAATGGCATGATATTGGTTAATAAACTATGTATACACATAATATTTTTAAACTTTTATCACTTACTGACGCTTTGTATCTTGTAGGAACCTATTGAGTCTCAATCTCTCTAAGTGCAGGCCTTAAGGGGTGCACTAGGAAAGGGGTGGGTAGACCATCGATGCTTCATTAGATTGTTGTTCTTTTTTCCACTTACCATCCACACACTATCCTTTTGAAACAATTAAACCCCAAGCTTATTCTTCTTAGTTCTACCTATTCCCATGACTTTCTATGTTTTATCTTTCATTTCTTGCCTTATCCCCCTTTTGACCTATCAATTATACTAGGTTGACCTAGTATATTTTAGGGACTTTTTCTCTCTTTCAATTTGTTGGCCTCTCGATTGACATAGCACAAACCTAGTGAGTTAGACCCAAAACCACACTAGGTCAACCGGGTCAACCTAGTATAGCAAACATTTCTAAATGATTTTAGGGTAAGATACTACTATATATATAATTTCATTTATGACCATTTAGAATAGATAATAATTAATCAAAGAAGTGCAAACAAACATTTGCCTATGGACCATTCTACTTGGGGAATAAAACTTTAGGGTTCAATACTTTCTTTGGAGCTCCAATCTCATTTTGTGGATAAGTATTTTAGATGTTTGGATAGGTTGTGTAGCCTAGAGCTGATTTATATTACTTATCCTTACATACCATGACAATATCTTGTGAAGCACCTTGGCCAAGGGGGGATTGAGGCTTCAAAAGTAAGTATTCCTAACTTTATTACTCCTTTGTAAGAGTAGATAGATAGTGCATTTGTATTCTTCTCTTCCATGTATTAGGATTTTGTATACATTGATGTGATTATATGTATCCTATACATGTTTAACTTAGTTGTTTATTTATTTTGTTTCTAACCCCAACTTTGTGACACAAGCTTCGGTATGTCCTAGATTAGATTTTCTTTTCTTTTTATTAGAATAGTGAAATATTAAATCATAGGAATCTTTTAGGGTGGTTGTGTGATTGTGATAGATTGTAAGATTTAGAACCCTACCTCACATGGTGTGTTATGACAAGTTATCCCCTAATCAGATCTAATGGATCCTCACATTGGTCATGTTCCCACTTAATAAGTGTATGCACCCAATCGAAAGTGTAAGTGTGCTCTATCTCATTTGATCTAGGATTTATTTGTGGGCATGATGCATTTTTGATTGCATACATTCTAATGAACCCAACTTGAATCAAAATATTGAAGGATTTAATTCACTCATTTCATTTCTATTTTTCATTATTTTTATCATATCTTTATTATGTTGGATCGATCGTATCGACCTAGTTATTTCTCTAAATGTATAGGTTTTAAGGAACAGGTAATTGGATCGACTAACTCAACCCAATAGAGGTTTTTTAGGTTTCTAGACTTCCTATCTATACCACTAGCTCAACTAGTTCAACCTTGTAAACATTTTAGACTTCCATTTTAGCCTACTAGGTTAACCAAGTCGACCTAGTGCATTTTCAATACTCTACAAGTTCTTGCATACCGTGATTGACTAGCTTGATCTAGTTTAGAGGTTACTACTAGTTTTCTCCAATGTCTCAAATCAACAATATTCTCCTTTTCATCTCTAAACCATTTAGGTTAGTTTTTATTTCCTCTATATCTTTCTTTTTTTGTACTTTCCTTTCAATTTTGTAATCTTCAAAATTGCCTCTACATAGTCAACCAGGTCGACCATGTCAACCTCGTTCTATGTTTAGTGTTTTCTAAAATAACTAGGTTGACTTGATCAACCTAGTTTACTTTCAAACTTTACTTTTTTAGTACAAGGTTGACTCTATTGACCATGTTCTGTATGATTATCCATATATTTTCTCAACTATACCTTGTTTCAAAGTTGGAATGAACCATATATGATTAATCACATCTTTCTTTTCAGTTATTTGCATGCTTAGAATAGTTCACATAGTATAATTAGGGTATTTTCAATAAATCACTTAGTTTCACTTTTTCTATTCTTTTGCACACACATCCAAACCACATAAACATCAACAAGCATTTAAACATTTAACTACCCAAGTATACCTACTTGGATTTCATCACCAAGTGGAAGCTGATTTGATGCTCTAGTCAAGTATAAATCATGGTTAATGGTATATTCTAGGTAAGCATCCAACACCCTTATCAATGTGGTGTGTGAAGTGAGGGGGTAAGCCCTAATTCTAAGCTTGTATCATTGCCACTACAATCCCTTTCATCCTAAACTTACCTAAAACTATCCATAGATTGTTATCTAGTATCTTGCTTATAGCCAATCTCCCTTTCACAAATAAAACCATTCTTAATAATATAATCAACATTCTAGGTTGACCAAATAGCTAGATTTACTTTCAAGTTGTTTGCTTGCTCTTTAATCAATTGTGTGTGCAAAAGCTTGCATTAGCCAATGTTAGTGTAAGATTTTTCTATGTATGCAATAGTTGGATTGGTCAATGTCAATTCAATTGACTATTTATTTCCCTTTTAGTATTTACTACTTTATTACATTACTTGCAATTATCTTGCTTCAATTCATAGCTTGTTATCAACTTTATTTTCTTCCCTGTACACTATGCTAGGTTGACCTAGTTGACTTGATACTATTTACATCATCTTTATCTCTTTCTACTTATCACTATTCACTAAAATGGGTTGACCTTGTGGACCCTATACAGTTTTACAAACCCCTATTTTGTACTAGGTTGACCAGGTCGACCTAGGACTATTTCAATCACTTTTTTATTTTTTGTTTTCTCATCTTGCCTCTTTTCCTTTCATCATGGACTTTCTATTTGGTGATAACACTAAAGTTTAGTCAACATATATGATGAAATTCACCAATCCTAATAGGGTCTCCCATAGACAAAGTAGGGCTTCTTTTGTGAATGCTAGTAATGTTCATATTGCAACTTGCACAATAAGCTATGGGTCCCCTCCTCATACCTCTTTATAGTAAAACCCTCCTCTTCTCTTAGAGGACCAGTTTGAGTTAGAGTATACTCCTAAAATTCTCTTCTTTATCATGGAATTCCCTCAACATAGAGTGAAGGATCCTTCCACCATATATAACCTCACGATTGGTTGTCAAGTTGAAGAACCTCATTCTCCTACTCCCACTTTATCAATTGGATTTGGGGGTACTCATTTCTTTTCTTCTTAACCTCTTCCTTCAATCTTGACTCCTTATGCCATGACATCTTCTTCTTTAACTTCTACCACCTTCATGCCTAGTATCTCAACTAACATGGTAGGTTCTACATCTAGTGGGCCTCTCATAAGGTCCTCCATCCTTAATCCATCCACTAGTGTGTTTTTTTCTACCCAAGTCACTCATGCTTCTAGTGATTCATCTTCTCAACCATTTACTAGTCCATCTTTTGATTAACAAGCAAATTTCTCCACTAGTGCCTCAAATTCTCATAGCTCTTCCTAAGCTCATATCAATATTAATAGTGGTACATAAGCCCCTAACACAAATAATACTTATTTTCATAACACTAATCAAAATCATCAACTATTATTGTAAACTCTCAATCAAATGAACACATTCCAAACTCATAATACAAATCAAATGATGAGAATGCAAAACCACCTTCTTAATCTTCAATACAATTCTTAATCAATAACTTGGGATACACATAACCAAAATGTTCCTCCTCCTCTTTGATATTCTCAATGTAATCTCATTCCTCAACCTCCATTGGTCAATAAATCCATCAGCATTTACAAAATGAACCTCTTACCACCCAAATTACTAGCATTGACATTGGAGGCATAACACATATAATTTATTACAATGGATCAACCAATCATACTCTTCACCTCAAGACATTTGGAAATCTTTACAAGGATTGGGTCAAGTTAAATACCTTTGTGGCTACCAAACTCCTAGCCAAAACCCCCACAATTGATGCCTTGGATTAGTTTAATCAACTTAGAACACATTCTATCACTAGTTTGGAGGACTTAGTAAATGCTATAGTACAATAATTTCAAACTAGTAATCTTCTAGAGAACACTTTGACCCATTTTATTAACTGCAAATAAAACAAAAATGAAACCGCCTAAGCCTTTGTCAAGAGATGGAAGACTTTGTCAAATAAATGTGAACATAACATGGCAGATGACAATCTCTTTCATCTATTTACAAATTCTTTATTTCCTAAGTTACAATATTGAATCCATACCCTTTTTATATGTACTTTGGAGGAAGCTATTGATCAAGCCAAAAGACAAGATTTATTTATGCATCAATTCAAGCCACCATAACCTTCATTGGGCCCTCACCTATTAGTAAAGAACAAAAACTATAATATTACCAATGATGGTGTTACCGATTCATTTGACAACATTCATAATGTATAAGTTGTCATTCTTACCCCTTCTTCAGAACTAGTTCCTTCTCAACAATACACTAATCCTCATTTCTCACCAAACAACATTAATGTCCATAAACCTTTATCCTTGGTTGAATTGCTTAAATGTCTACCCAAGCCTCTTCCATGAGACCTTAAACCTACTCGACCTATGAAATCATGGTATGATCCTAATAAGTTTTGTTGGTTTCATGCTAGTTGGGGTCACTTTCATGATACTTGTAGACAACTCCACAATTTATCTATAGACTTTCTTCTTGGCCCAAATGTTGATCATGATTACATTATCCATAAGCATCAACAAGCCTATGAGATTTCTTTCAAAGACTATAAATCACATGACAAAACTCAAGCCTTAAATCAAGAAAATGCTCATTTAGCTATCTATAAAGACCCCTTGCCTAATCATCAACCAATCCAAGAAGGTCAAGATAAGCCCACTTCTTCCACCAATAACATAGAAAGTCTTTTTGAACCAAATTCTAAAGAGAATGTGGTTAACATGACCAATATGTGAAGAGTGGTGGATTTCATTGATTCACAACCTATCTATACTCCTCCTTCGCATAATACATATCATTTTATCCAGGATTCTTCTTCAAGTCATTTAAATGAGTTGGGGAAAGATCTTATTTCTTTTGATGATTTGATTTATAATTCTCCTTTGGATGACACATCCCATACTATTTATACTTCTCTCCCATCATCTTATAATACTAATGACAATCTAATTTCTACTAACACTTCTTTTGAACTTCAATATAAATCTAAACCAACTACTTCCTCATAACCAAATGATTTACAACCTTCTCACTCTTATCAACATAAATGTCAATGATCTTCAGATCCACCTTCCAAAGATATTCTTAATCATTATGCACCTATATCTAACAATATCCCTATGGGTTATGAGGAGTGGGATCTCATTGCATAACTCACTAATCTTCCATCTCAGATACCTTTCCTTGAACTCATGAGTATATCTCCACATCATATAAATTGCCTCATGCAACTTTTATTATAGATGAATATCCCTTGCCCTCCTTTAGTAGGATGGGAAGCCATTTTATCTAGATATGAGGATAGTATCTTAATTCAATGTGAAGATATGTCTATTAACATTGATGAAACTATAGACACTTCTCTTTTCATAAATATTTCCATAGATTTTATGATTCCAGAGAAGATTTTACTTTGTGCGGTTGATCCTCCTTTATTCATTAGCATCTAAATAAGTGATATCCAAGTCAAGTGTGCCTTGATTGATGATTTTTCCAGTACATGTGTCACTTCTCTCAATTTCAGTAAGATTATTAAGTATTTTTAATGCAATCTTAAGTCTACACACAGCACGTACTAAGGATATGATCGAAGGCAAATGCCTCCTCTAAGTTACATGTGGCTTTTTATTACCATCCCACCTGTCACCATCCATGTGAAGGTGATGATCTTTAGCTTTCCCATTTCATTTAACATCTTTCTTGGTAAGCCATGGACTCATCGCATGTGAGCTATTACTTCTTCCACCTACCAATACATTAAATTCCCTCACAATGGAGCCATTTATACGATTCAAGGAGACACTAGCCCTTGGAATTTCAAACAATTCCATAATCATGGTGTCTTCAAGATTCCTACTCTTGAGCCTTTTCCTAGTGTTCCATTTTATGAGTCACAATGTCTAAACTTTCCTATCAACTCAACCAGAGGTTAAAATGAGCATCCTGAGCTCATTGGTAACATTCCTCCCAACCTTTTAGATTTTGATGATGATAAGCCTGATGAGATTAACTTAAATATCAAAACTTATAATCTCTCACCTCATCTCATCTCTCAGATTCCTTCTTCCTTGTATATTTATTCTTGTAAACATCTTTATGATGACATTCTCATAGTCTCAACCAAAACTAGGCAATCTATTCACTAAGATTCCTCTGATGACAAGGTCATCTTGTCCTGTGTCATAAATCTTCATATTCTAGATTATGATGATGGATATTCTTTAGTTGATCCTCTTTTAGGTAGCCCTATTCAGGCCCATGATGCTAAGATTATTCATTACCAATCTTATTTACTTGATTCATTTCATGCATCTCATTGTTTTCTTTCATTTATAGTTCTTGATTCTTGCATTTTTCCTATTTATCGTAGGGTAGAGATGGTGCCAACACCTCGAAATTCTGAGGAGCTACTTAGGACCATGCTCTTGGATTATGTTATGACTAGACCTTAGCACTTTGCCACACCTAGGGCATTCCTCTTTAGACCTTATGTAGATCTCTCCCCTCCTTTAGTAGGTCCAACTATAGTTAAACCCATTCCTTTTTCCACTATAATTGAACATGTTTCTGATCTTATTATTACTAAGTCTCTTCCTAATTCTCATCCTAGTGCTCCTCCTATTGATCCTAGTTCCACTCCTTCCTCATCATCATCATTCCTTGATGATGGTTTGATTTCACTACTTAAGATGGCTCCTTTGCCCACCAAATAGATCGGTGAGTCCTCTTTAGCTTCTTTCACTCCTATTTCACCTCCTTTCATGAGTGCTCCTAAAACCACTCACAAATGTATTTATTACTTTCATGGGATATATAATCACTCTTCCACCAATTATTGTAAATTGTAATAATATATTGATACCTTATATCCTTCTTCCCTATCATCAGACAAAGCCATACCTCCCCCAAAGCTACTTCTTGAATATTTGCCTAGGTATGGTGAGGTATATTATCTATGGCATCTTTATAGCACCCATCACATTGTTCATTATTGAATATTGTAATAAAATCTCAAGGATAACCTTATATCCATCCTTGGACCTTCTACCATTCCTCCCATAGATTGTTTTTACATGAAAAATCCTCTTTCTTCTCCCATAGCTCCACCTTATGTGGTCCCTTCACCACCTTCAATGCCTCCACCTGTGGACATTCCCTCACTTATGGATCCTTCTCCACCCATAAGTCCTTCACCCATGGATCCTTCTCCATCGGTGATTCCTTCTCCTCCTATAGATCTCATTTCCATGCATTCTCCTGACCAACCTTTGCCTAACTTTCCTCCTCAACATGATCCTTTGAGCATTCCTACTTTTTCAATTAAGGAGATCAGAAAAGAAGTATTTGCCCAGTATTCATTGAAGATTGATGAGACCTTAGTTGCAGTATGTATTTATCTTCATAGAGACTTATCTGATGTATTGGATAATGTATGTGGATATATTTACTAATATTTATGATTACATGCATGGTGTTTTCACTTTTATATTTGGATTGGACATGGGCTCCGCTCATATTTTTTTATGTATTTGATTATATCATTTGACACTATGTTAAATTCTTTCTTATCTTATTTTTTTTTTTCTTCTTGTTGTACTATAGTTAGCTTATGTTATCATTTTACATTTCATATATGATTGTCTTTTCCTTATCATTACTCTTTTTCCCTTATCATTGTTTTATTTTCTTGTAGAGTCTTTCTCAAAACTCTTCCCTTGTATCTTTATGATTTATTGCTTTCTTAT
Source organism: Torreya grandis (assembly GCA_037957365.1). Taxonomy (NCBI): domain Eukaryota; kingdom Viridiplantae; phylum Streptophyta; class Pinopsida; order Cupressales; family Taxaceae; genus Torreya; species Torreya grandis. The sequence continues at coordinate 1,231,263 of JARHVA010000137.1, read as the reverse complement.
CTTTTTTTTTTTCACATATAGTTATCATGGTGACTTGATTATAGTTACCCTTACAAGTAATCTTTCTCCTTACTATTTATTTTCACTAGTCCTCCTTTGGATCTCCTTTTTCTCTTCTTCTTTTTTTTGCAAACTAAGTATATACACAGTTGAGACTTGAGATCACATGATAAGTTCATTGTCAAGCCTAAGTGTTCTATCCAATATTTTGTCTTAGGTTACTTATCTTATTTTATCCTTAGCCTACATTTCATTTGTGTGTATCACTATCTCTCTCATGATTGGTCATTCCAAATCTGTATGGAGGAGGAATCTTAAAAAGCCTTCAAAAAAAAGTTTAAATTCAAATCATTTAAACAAAAGGTAATGATATCAAAAGGCAAAAAAATCTTAAAAGTCAAATCAGACTAAAATACATGATTATAAGCATATCTCCTATCTTTAATCGAAGCTCAAACTCCACAGTCGGCTTCACATAGAGCCTAAGTCCTTTGGGCATGGTAGGCTAGTAGATTAGAAGAGGATAATAAAAAATATAGATAGTGCTACCTACTTTCTCATGAAAGTACCCAATATTCATAGTACACCGATGGCTCTGTAAGGGCTCTTGAGGAGCGGGGAACATGTCATGGAAAGGTAGGTCAATTTTACTTTCTCTTTTTACTAATCTACTTTAATGAGTTGATCTTAGTAGCACACATTATTTTCCTACAAAGCTTTGTGTCTATAGCAAGTGGGTTTTCTTTATACAAAGATAACCACTAGTCACTTAATGTCTTCTCATGTCTTCAGTATGCCTCTTGCCTCCTAAGGTCTTCTCATAAGACACCTAATTATTGCTTCTTACAGTCCCTTTTTCATTATTTTTCCTTCATATTTCCTCTTGGGAAATATTGTTTTCCTTACTGATCATTCCCCATGGGATATCATTTGTGAGTTGCTTTATAAGACCATGGATAGGACCTAACATCCATCAAAAATTACCATATTTTCCATCATATTACCCACATCCTTAATTTACCATTACTTATCCTTATGCTTACCAATCTTGATTTGGTACCCCTTGGATTTTTATTTTACAAGTTATAGTGTAAGGCTGTGGATAGGAACCGACCCTCCTTACAAAATTTTCTAATAATCAAGTCGCCATCCAAAATTACATGAGTCAAATATGAGATAATATTAGATTGATTATGAGGTTACACGTCATTGACATTATTCCCATCTTGAATTAGTATGTTATGCTTACTTCATTTTTCTTTCACCCTTTATCTTCTTATTTGTTGAGTGCATGTAAGAACACAACCATTTCTTGAATCTTATACTTCCCAGCTTGAATTAGTATGATAAATTTAAGACCAAATATTTGAAAATTTTATTTTTATTTTTTACTTCCCATCATGATATAGTATAATTGACTTACTTAAATTTGATTTGTTTTTATTACCATTTGTGCCCTTTTATATATCTTCCATTTTTTTACATTGTTTGTCATACTTCCCAACATGATATTTAGTATGATTTTACTTGTTTTAATTTGGTGAAAAAATCTTTTACATTGGTTTAAAAATAAATCCCATTTTACCATCTTGTTTTCCATTTTATTGGATCTTTATACTTAGTCATTTTTCATTATTACACATTTCCCAACTTGAACTAGTGTGTAGTGAATTTTTTTGATTGATTATATTATTCCAAGTCTTTTTTACATGTATATTTTTAACCATGCATGTGTACTCCATAATTTTAGAAAAGAAACCACACCACATAAATTTCCTATAGCATATACAACAAAGCTAAATACATGTGCTAGAAATAAATATATTCAAAATCATCCACAAACACAACCACCATAAAGGCAACATACACAACCAACACCGTAATCCAAAATGATACATCATATATATATACATATATATATATATATACACCATGAGTTTGATATAACATATACAACCATATACAAAGCCCAAACACTAGGGTTGGGCTCCATCCTGTCTATCTCGTGGCCTAGACATATTTTGTATTGAGGCCTTAGTCTGACTCCTCTAAATGGTACATTGTAATGATGTAGTATGAGATCTCAATCCCTCTACCTATCCCTGAAGGTATGTTATCTACACTTTTGCCTACACCAACTCAATGTTAGTTGTTGTATGTGCCTATGTCAAATGAGTCTACATCATTTTTGTCACTATGTCTAGATACATATCTCTCTCATATACCAAGGCCTACCAAGCATGCCTCTTTCCTGTACCCATCTCTATTGGTGGTTGCATCCTCTCTCTATACACCTATATCTACCTCACTAGCTAATCTAAACCAGCTCACCTGAGTTAGGGTAGATGGTACACGTAGATCCTCTAGTGTCATGGGGTCTTATGGCTATAGAGTCTCATTTAGGATGTCATTGAGTGCTCCCCTCACTAGAAACCTCCATCTCTCATCCTCATCCTTAGGTACACCTATAAAATCACACCAGATGGATATTAGATTACTATCATATCTCATAATATCTATTTATATCACTCTACTACCAAATAAAAACTTAAGAAATAATTTAACCATCTTTATACCTATTTATGTCTCAACTCTTATGATATCATCATCTGCATGATCACCTAACATAGTCTCCCCATCTATGTGGCCTCCTACTACCTCCTCAATAGGTCACCTCCTTAGCTCAAACTCAATTGTCATGGCTCATGTCCATCTCAGCCTCTATCTAATTGGTCTCTCTATATCTCTTTTAGCTCATCTATGGGTTCATTTTGGTTGTTTATAGTCTCCACCCTCTCTTATCTCCATCACTATCATGTCCTTGATAGTTGTTGCTAATCTCATTATGGGGTTGGTAGTGGTACATTTGATATCTCTACCTCATCTACCACTCATCATCCCTGAGCAGTCCATGGTCATTCTTGATGTGACCTCAGTGTCGACCTCACTATCAATGGTCTAAGTCCTCTCCTCCCTCATGGCTTTGTCACATGTTGAGACCACTTATTGGGCATCAATATTGATGTCACTTGATAAGGTATGGCCATTTATCCTAGCACCCATGTCACTAGATGTGTCTCTCTCCACCATGTATAGTGTTTGACCACCTCTCTCCTCTCTAGTTTTAGTGCAAATGTGTGTCAGCTCACCCATGTAGCTATTATGTGCCCATACGGCTGCCACACTATGTCTATGCATCTCCTTGACTATATCACTAGCACATGGGGCATGGCCCACACTACCTAGTCCTCTCTCCATCTCCACACTTGAGGTAACCCATCATCGACCATATGTGATAACCTAGTCAGTCGATATATGGAAAATCTCTCATGTATCTATATTGTTAGTAGTATGATCGATCCCATTATCTTTTACCCTCTTACTAGCATATTAAACAGATCATGTATGATTTGGGCCTAGATGATAGAGCCCATATCATATAGTACTCCCTCCTCTAGCATCATCCTACTCATGGTTACCATATATAGTGGTACCTTATTGTTTGACTTGTGATAGAATACCCACTATGTCATAAGGCTTATCACCACCTTCAAGAGGTTCAAAATATATGATGTATACATATCTTCCATACTGACTCTCCATCCTCTCAATATTATCTCTGAGCTTATAGCCCACATGGTTAAGTCTCTCATTTCCTTTAAGCTATCTAATATCCATATGGTCATCAATGTTCCTGCTATGGGTAACTTGAGGATGTCATGAACATCCTCTAGTGTGATACCCACCTCTATCACATCCCCATCCACCTATTATTTGAAGGTATTAGTCAGTTCTTTTTAGCATCTCAAGAACATAACTAACAAGTCAACACTAACGGGGATCATGCACATATTACTTATACTTCTTAGACCCATGGCTATCAGTCTAGCTCGATCTCCATCTAACAATCTATGTAACAAGTTTGGCAACCAAGACACATCTACCAACCTCCAAAATCTTGGTCGTCTTTATAACCAAGAAACAATAAAGGATGTATCAGTTCCTTCATGTCATGTATAATCACAACACATTTTTTATACATCATTTTTAGAATTTTAATTAAAAATAAGCCTAATTTCTTTTACCTTATTCATTTTATCCTATTTCAAGCTTACTTGGTCCCTCTTGCCCTCCTTTGGTCATTTCAAGCCATTCTAGCCCTCTTTCAACCTTTTTAATGTTTTTTTGTGATTATTTTGATTCCTTGGTCAACTTAGTTTGACCAAAATTTCCCTATTTTTATCATGTTTGACTTCAAATTACAATTCAACCCTCTTATCTTACCCTCCCTGGTACTGAGTTTTTGTTCTAACCCTTATAGACTAGTTACTCACTCTATTTTAGATTTTCATCTAGTAGATTACACTAGGTCAACCCATACCTACTAGGTTGACCATATGGATTCTACCCTATTTTATCCTACTAGGTTAACCTAGTCAACCTAGTACATTATGTGTGTTGACCCAGTACATTTTTCACAAAATGTGCATTTCACTCATTTTCTTCCTAAACCCTTCAAACCCATTTCCCATCTTCCTATTTTCTACCCTTAGAATCTAATTTTACTTAATTTTGACATATATAAATTCTTAAAATCAAATTTTATCAAAAATTCACTTAACTCAATATAAATTTCAAAAACTAGTTTGAGATCCATAGTTACATATGTATAGTACACATGTTGTTGCCTTTGGGTGTCCACCTCATCTAGCATGTCATCCCCTCACCATCTTAGCCTTGTTTGGTCTCAGAACTCTCTTTCCTCTCTTTCACAATTCAAAATTCAAAATGAATTTTCTTTTTCCCTATTTAAAAACACTTTTTAGCAAATTAAATCTTTCATTTCTTTTCAGGCAGATTCCTTGTTTTGCCTCTATCATTGTTTCTACTCATCCATTTTGAAAACCATAAAATGCATTATAATCATCATGATATAGAGATTATTTTCCACTACCATATATTTATCTTCCAAAAAAATCTATTTTTGGCTATTTTTTGCACTAACTTCTATAGGTTCACCTAGTGTATTCTACATTGGACACCATCATTTCTTGTAGTCTACTTCTTTATCTACGACACTAAGGTAAGTTAAAGGTATGTATTTTTCAATTTTGTCCTTTCATTTATCTTATTTTCTACTTACTGCACCATACTTATCATCAGTGTTGTGTGTTAGCATATTCTATTCGAAAACATCATCCCATGTTGCACTTACGTGACATGTGATGAGCTTTGGTTGGGGAATATATATAGACATAATATTTTCAAACTTTTCTCACTTACTGACACTCCATATCTTGTAGGAACCTATTGAACCTCAATATCTCTAAGTGTATGCCTTACAGGGTACACTAGGAAAAGGGTGGGCAGACCATCGGTGCTTCATAATATTATTGTTCCTTTTTCCACTTTCCATCCAAACACTAACCCCTTGAAATAATTGAACCCCAAGCTTATTCTTCTTAGTTATACCTATTCCCATCAATTTCTATGTTTTATCCTTCATTTCTTGCCTTATCACCCAATTGACCTGTTGGTTGTACTAGGTCAACCAAGTTGACCTAGTACAGGTTAGGGACTTTTTCTCTCTTTTGGTTTGTTGGCCTCTCGACCAACCTAGTACAAACCTAGCGAGTTAGACCCAAAAACACAATAGGTCAATCGAGTCGACCTAGTACAACTGACATATCCAAATAATTTTAGGGTAAGATAATACTATATATACAAGTTCATTTTTGACCATTTAGAATAGATAAGAATTAAGCGAAGAAGTGTGAATGAACATTTACCTATTGACCATTCTGCTTGGGGAATAAAGCTTTAGGGTTCAATACTTTATTTGGATCTATAATCTCATCTTATGGATAATTATTTTGGATGCTTAAATAGGTTGTGTAGCCTAGATCAAATTTATCTTAATAATCCTTACATACCATGACATTCTCTTGCAAAACACCTTGGCTAAGGGGGGATTGAGGCTCGATGGGTTCATCTTCAAAGGTAAGTATTCCTAACTTTATTTCTCCTTTGTAAGAGTAGATAGATAGTGCATTTGTATTCTTATCTTCCATGTATTAGGATTTTATATACATTGATTTGAGTATATGTATCCTATACATGTTTTGTTTAGTTATTTATTTGTTTTGTTTCTACCTCCCACTTTGTGCCACAAGCTTTGGTGTGCACTAGATTAGATTTATTTTTCTTGTTATTAGATTAGAGAAATATTAAATCATAAGACTCTTTTAGGGTTGTTGTGTCATTTTATTAGACTGTAGGCTTTGGAACCCTACCTCACATGGTGTGTTGTAACATGTGATACCCTAATCAGGTCTAGTAGATCCTCACATTAGTCATGCTCCCACTTAACAAGTGTATGCCCCCAATTATAAGTGTATGTGTGCTTTATCTCATCTAATACATGATTAATTTGTGTACATGATGTATTTATGATTACAAACAAACTATTTTTAAAAGGATACTATTGTCCAAATATGGAGATAGATGCCTACAATTATGTCAAGAGGTGTATTGCTTGTCAGATACATGGAAATTTGATGCACACACCTTCATTACTGCTCCATGGCCATTTTCAACTTGGGGACTCAATCTTGTCAAAAAAATAAACCCTACTTCTTATTATGGCCACAATCACATTATTACTACCATGGAGTATTTTACTAAGTGGATAGAGGTCATGTCCCTCACTTACATAACCATCGAGTATTTATCCAAGTTCATTTACTTCCATATTATATGCCACTATGGCATCCCTTCCAAAATCATCTCTGATAATGGTGATTCTTTCAAGAACAAGGATGTCAAATCCCTTTATAACCAATTCAAGATCAATCATAAAGATTTCACACCATATAATCCATAAGGCAATGTTCAAGCTGAGGCATCTAATAAGACCATTGTTTCAATCCTTAATAATATTATCATGATGTTGGCCATGATTTGCACTTGAAACTTTTCCCTATCCTCTAGGTTTATCACACTAGTCATCAAACCCCTACAAGAGCTACACCCTAATCCTTAGTCTTTGGTTTAGAAGTGATTAGTCCTATTGAGATGAAGTTACCTTCATTACACATCTTGTTATATGACATTATTGATGATGAATACTACAAATTTTCCAAATTGCATGAGTTGGAGATTTTGGATGAAAAGCATTGGGTCGCCTTAGACCATTTATGAGCTGATCAGAATTAGCTACACCATAGTTATAACAAATGCATTTTCCCTAGGAAGTTTAAAGTTGGTGACTTGGTCCTAAAATAAAATCATAAAAACATCAATGCCAAATGCAAAAATAAATGCAATTTTTAAGCCAATTGGTTGGGTCCATTTATGGTCATAATAATTATGGTTCTAGGGCATACATGTTGGCTACTCTAGATGTACAAGAGCTTGAATAACCCATGAACATAGTGCACCTTAATAATTTCCATGCTTGAATTTTATTATGTTTCATTGTCTATAATTTCTCATGATTGGGGGCACCCATTTATATTGTTACATAGACCATCTTTATTCTTTCCAATGTATCACTTGGACCATTTACATATTGTTTCCTAGACCATCCTTATTCCTTCCATTGTATTACTTGGGCAATTTTCATATTATTACTTAGGCCATTATTAGTTATTTCCACTGTACCACCTAAATCGTTTATATATATTTACCTGGACCATTCTTATTCAATCACTTGGACCATTCTTATTTAGTCACCTGGATCGTTCATACTAAATAGCTAGACCTTTTTATTTTCCTTGCACTGTTTTAATTTTATTAGAATGAGAATTATTATTTATCCTACTATATCATTACCTATAACATTCCTAGTTTTCATTACCTATTCCCCTGGACTATTCTAATCCTATTACTAGTCATGATCTTCATTATGACCATTAAGTATGCAGACAGATTTAGTGAATATTTTAGAGGTAGTTTAGATTGATTAACATTAGCATCAACAACTTATTTTTCAAACCAGTATCTTAGGGCATGTCAACATATGGTTTACCCATTTTATAGTTCCTTGGGACTTGTTCTAATTGTTCCTCCTCTTATTATTTCCCCATTATCTATCATTTTTTTCCTATTTTCTATTGCATGGTATTCCCCTTGGCCTCAGGTTTTACCATTGGTTTGTAGAGAAACATCATTACAACCAATTTAGCTATTATTTGAGCCTCAACCTAAGGACTAGTGTCCTTTTCTAGACATTTATTTTTACATTTGAACATATTTCCTTATTTTCATAATTCCAAAAAACACAAAAACATTGGAAAATTCTAGGAAAAATACCAAAAACATTCATATTTAAGGAAGATGGGCTTAAAATCTTCATGAGAGTTAAAAATATGTGTCATCTTTTGGGTAAGGTTCCCTTTTATTTTGTTCATCATTGTCATTCTTTCATTACACTCCCATTTCTACGAGAATTGCATCAACCTAAGGTCCACACAGACTATGTAGGCAACACTTGGATGATTGGGACATCCTAGGTCATTTCAACCACTCTTATTTCCATCTCACTATACCATTTTGGACATTTTATGCTCTCACTATTTTTTAATCAGTTCTAGACCTTTATGGTCTCACCATTTTATGAGTCATCCTTACCTTTTATGCTCTCATCATTTTATGATCCCATTCCTATTTTTCCTCTACTAATCATTGCTTATCTATTTATCATCACATTTATTCTATCTCATACCTTGGGAGAACTACATTTGGTCTGAAGTTCATGTTGGATCTGATGTCCATAGGATTATATAGGCAGCATCTGCTTGCCTAGCACATTTGGAGTCATCTCAGCCACCCCTTCCTTATCCTTCGATTCCCCCTACACATGCAAAATTATTGATTGCTTGCATTAAATTCTTTATCTTAGTTGAATTATGCTCTATGTTTTTTATTTATTGGTTTATTTTCTTATTTGTTTTGACTGTTGTGTCTAGATACATTTTAAAAACTACTTGAGTCTTGCCCCTTAACTTGGGCTTGAGTTATTTATGTTTGTATTTAGATTTTTTTAGTGCTTGTTTATATCTACATCTTGTTCCTACTTTAGTTTTTATTTTTCATATCTTTATTCTTAGTAGTTTACAATTTGTCCTTTATTTTTATTGTTTGTTTGTATTTTGGTATATTCTTGTTTCCACTTAAGTCCTAATAATTCATATCTTGTTCTTAATTTGGTTACATTTTGTATTTAACTTTGGTTTTTTGTTTTTGTCTTTTTTATTCAAATGTCAATGTTTTTAACTTAAGTTTTGGTATTTTATATCATTATTTGGAGTTTTAAACATTCACCATTGAATCGGTCCATTCATAATTTTAAATCTAATGTTATTATATGGTGTTCATACTTATGATGCATAATTTCATTTACCACATTAAACACCAAGTGATCCAAAATTACAATAATGTGCTACTGAACAACATCTCTAAAATCACCATCTTATATATCTGATACCCAAACATTGGAAATAAACATGACTCTTTTTGCTACTATAAGATGTGTATCCCCAAGTTTAGGGATCATTGCCTTGCTTAATGGCAAAGTTGAATACATGAATGATAATTTTTTCATTTACCACGTTTATATTCTTTGTTTGTTTTAATAGAATGGTGAGGTTGTATTTAAATCAATCAATCCAACTTGGTAACAATGAAGTCATCCTTTAAATGGTGAAATCGGCATGATAAATAGTGAACTTATGGAAGGTAATTTTACTATGTTTTTTGTTTTATTGGTTTATTTGCTTGTTTGTTTTGATTGTTGTGTCTAAATACATTTTGAAAACTCTTGAGTATTTCCTTAACTTGGGCTTGAGTTGTTTACATTTGTATTTAGATTGTTTTAGTGCTTATTTATATATTTAAAATCTTGTTAATAATTAAATCTTGTTTGTTCATATCTTGATTCAAGTTTACAATTTGTCCTTTCATTTTTTTTATTGTTTGTTTGTGTTTTGGTATATTCTTGTTTCCACTTAACTCTTGATAATTTATATCTTGCTCTTAAGTTGGTTACATTTTGTATTTAAATTTGGTTCTTTGTTTTTGTCTTTTATGTTCAAATACCAATGTTTTCAACTTAAGTTTTGGTATTTTATATCATTATTTATAGTTGTAAATATTCACCTTTGAATCAGTCCATTCGTAATTTTAAATCCAATGTTATTAAAAGTAGATCATACTTATGGTGCATAATTTCATTTTCCACATTAAACACCAAGTGCTCAAATCTTAAAACAATGTGGTGCAAAAAAACATCTCTAAAATCACCATCGTACATATCTACTACCTAACTAGGATAGCATAGCTCCAATAATGAGCCAAACATTGGAAAAAATCATGACTCTTTTTACTACTATAGGTCATGCATCTTCTGGTTTACACATCAAGTCATGCTACCCATCCATTTACATAACACATATGGATATTTATATATTATTATAATATGTGAATCTCCTAAAGTAATCTCCAACATCTAGTCATACATCAATCAGATCCATAAATAAATCAACATCCACATGCAAATTAATGGAGTGCATCTCTTAACATTAGAATACACTATCATATCATAATAATACAAACTACAAATGATCAACATGGAGGATAACATAATCATGGTAAAAAATACACATCCATATCCATATTTTGATCCAATATCTACATCTAACATCATAGTAATACAAAAAATAAAGAGCATCATACGAATAATATTAAGAGTCTATGTATAAATAACCATGAACCAAAAATTAATGTCATATATATATATATCAAAAAAAATCATGTTTTATACATCGAGAGAATGCATATGCATCTCATCATAAATGGTTAAAATATCAAACATACAATATACCACATCAACTCTAGCTCACCCCATCCCTAGGGGGACTCTGATCAAAGCATTGTCTTGTAGCCAATGAAGGTGGTGGTTGTGGTGGTGGTGGACCCATCATTACTCACTATGGAGCTATTTTTGGAAATAAATACTCTAAATATATCATATGTCGAGAACTAGAGGTCTTTATAGTCTATTGACTCCAAGAACACTCTCTGTAAGTTAATGCCCTCTAATCTACTAGGACTAATACCTTGTATAAACTATGATAATAAGAAATTTCATCCTTAACATGTAGGAAATCATATTTCATGCATAAGGCATCATCATTGGTCATGATTATCTCAAACATTACTCTAGACATACCATAATAAAATATAAGTTATCGAGCCTCATCCATCTCCCCATGGAGACTTTACACATATGCCCAGGATTTATCCTGCTCACCAACCACTGATAGTAGTTATGTATCAAGCACTTTTAATTGAGCCTAAACTCCTATCAACTAGGCATATAACCCTATAAATTGAGACACCTAGCCCCTTAACATGAAAATATCTAAATATTTGGCTATAATAATACCTTGTATCCTAATGGTCTCACCCTAGGTTGTGGCTAGTTATGCCTGTAACATAATTACCTCTTATTGTAGGCCTACAATCATTGATGATCATGTTGATATCACACATTTTATTCTATAAATAATACCCTATTCCTTTATATACCCCCTATTCTAGAGGTCCCATACTCCCTTGTACCTGTACCTATATTGTTACATGTGTCAGAGGTCTTAGCCTCCCCTGTACCTATACCCACATCCATAGTTGTACTAAAGTGATTGACGCCTTCCATATCTAAACCATGGCATGAGTCTATCCCTATGGCCTCACCCATATATATATCTCCTATAATCCCATGTCCCCTATCTCTATCCCCATCTTCATCATGAACACCTATTTGTGGTAAACCCTGCTATATTAGTTGTTGTATAAGAACCTACATGGCTAGTTGTATAGACTGTTGCACTACCTGAGCTTAAACTATATGTAACATAAGGACCTATGCAATCACCTAATGTGTAGGTACATGTACCTATACTAGAACCTCACCTTTGTCCCTCCTCTAACATACCTTCTTCTAATGTTTTGTTATCTACTGTGGAAGCAATCTAGTCAAGCTACGAGGTCAAAAACCTACCCACCATGCCATGTAAGCATCTATCACACCAGAATCATCTACCCCATATTTAAAATCCCATGTTTTTTCTATATAATGTCAAAATATATGATATCTTAGGTCCTAGAAACTAGTATCCCTTGATCACAAATCTCACATGTAACATATGAAAAAAAGTGGGGTCCATCTGGTACATCTTACTAAAACTTGAACTACTATTGCACATGATCTAGCCTATATCTATCCATGATAAATTTGTGTAAGACTATAATATGGCATGGTGTTAGCATGTACTAAAATATGAAGGCAACCTCTATCCATCTAAACTACATACCTAAGTACAATCAGTAGTTAAATCTCCATCCACCATCTCATCGATGGTATGCCTATAGAAATATAAATCTTTGTGATGGCCTCATACCCTCACACCTATCTAAACCATCCATAAGATAATATATCCTTTGGTAACTACTAAAACAATTGCACAATAGGTTATTCTATAGTGATATGTTGCCAAGCCTAGACTTGAAGGAGTGTGTTATGTCCAACATTGTGATGTCTTCGATATATAATCATATGAAGATCTCTATATAGTTGTGCCAATATGATTAAGTCCCATGCAAAATGTGTAATATGATCTAGCATGTCCCATAATATGCCTAGCATCTCAATCTAAAAATATCAACCACTTTTGTCAAGTAGTAGGAGGCTGCTGATAAGAGCCATCAAAATCAATACCTCCTAGGGCACTATACCCAATGGTGGAGGCGGTGGAACCCATAGGAAAATCATTGGAGGCCAATCCAAATACTCCAATACATTTATATATATATATAACCATCATGAATAACCAAGTCTATGACTCTGACTGGGTCCTCCAAAGTAGAAATCAATCTAATTAACAACTATTATATCCATCACCCTCATATCAACACCCTCAAAATCTATTGAACATCCTCAAACACCATACTCACCTCTCTAGTTAGTAGATGGAAGGTGGATGTCTCTGAATACCAATGATCTATTAGTGCTGACAAGTAGATGTGATCAACTTGAATCATTAGGATACAAGCTATGTGTCACAAATCTATTGCCTCTAGTAGTCTCATGACCTCATCTATCATAATCCCAGGTTGACATAAGATAATCATGATTGTCACTCCCATGCTGTAATAATTCCAACGCGCTCATACATAGCATAGCCAAACATAATTAAGTTAGTCACTTATCCTTAATGTCACTTCTTTCTAGACCATTTTCCATTTTTGTCAACCTCACCATTTCTCATGGTGATTTAATTGTTTTTTAGAGTGACTTCATCATTCTACATGATGACTTCATTATTTCCCTACACGGGCCCATAATTTCACTGATAAGTAGGTCGATCTTAGTGTTTAGCAGGATGGCCTCACTATTTAACTAGTGATTCCACCATTTTGGTTATTTCCATAATTTTTATTGATTTCACCATTTTAGGATTTCTTTCTATTTTGGTGATATCATCAATTTCTTGGTGAGATTGTTGTTTTTCAATAATCATGTCATTTTCATTGTCAACCTTGCCATTTTTTATCTCTTCGAGATCAGTGAGGTCATGTTTTCACCTATATCTTGGGCTAAAAAATGTGATTCAAGGTGAAATTAAATATAAAAAATGGTACCTACCAATGCCCCATTCCCTGATAGTTGTTAGTACTCTCAAACCCATTCTCCAAGGTGTATATGGTAAGGGATATTGGCCATTTTATCAATCTCTCTCATGCACAGAAGTCATAACTCAAATCTCAGATTTTGGAGGGTGAAAGTGATTGATTTTCATCTCTAAAGGTACATTTATAGTAAATTTTTGAACTTCCTCTCAGCCTATTATTACCCCACTACTTCACAATAGGATCATTTTAGCCTCATTTATCCATTTTTGGGGCCATTTTTTTCTAATTAGCCCATTTTCAGCCTCTTTTGCTAAATTATTTGATTCCTTTCTTCTATTAAATAGCCAGACATCAAAATTAAATTTTTATGTTATCTTCTCAAGGGGGCATCATAGGCTACCCAAATTTTATTTGAGGCATATTCGTAACCCCATTTTTCTATAACTCATGAAGAATTTAGTATAAAGTGGGAATAAATTTTGTTTCTTCTAATTATGATCATTCTAAGTGACCCTTTTTATTATTTCAACATTCATTGCTTCGACCAAATGTCTCACCATGCCTTCTCAAATAGAGGCAAAATGTAGACTTCTAATTCCTACCACTTCCATGCCAAAATTTCAAATCTGAACAACTTTCTATTATAATACACAAACTGAACCAAAATCACCTAAAAATCCTCATTTCATTCACACACATCATGTGCAAATATCAAACCACATCAATATGTCCCTAATTGGGGTATTGCCCTATATGCATTTATTATCTTCTTCTAATTTATCTTTGATCAAATTGTGACTTCGTAAAATAATGTGTTGAACCACTAAAATCCTCTTATTCATTTGAACACATCACATGCATGTGTCGATTCACATCTATACCAGCCTAATTGGGGTGGTATCCTATACATAATTGTCACTTTACTCTAGTTCAACTATGATCAAGTTGTGACCAAGCAAATTGGTGTTTTCAATAATTCTAATTACATAAATGATCAATTTCTAAATTTTGCAAAAGAATAAGAAAAATCATTAAACAAAGTAAAACAAATTAAGAGCTTAAGAGAAAAATCCATGAAAACTTAATGAATGTCTAATATTGGAAATTCATAATTCAAAATAGCAAGTCCATGACATCACCCATGACATCATTGCAAGGGTGTCATACACCAAGCATTAATGGAGATATATATCAATATTGAGGTTAGTCATTCCTTATTAATGCCCCATTTTCCCAAAATATTAATTGTTTATCCCTCAAAAATTGAATTCATTATGAACCACACATCTTGATCTTGATATGTGTGGTCCATATCATTCCAAGAGGTATATAAATACAAGAGCCATTATCATAACCATTAATATTTATTAGGTGCGAATAAACTATGCCGAAATATTACTATAAAGCTTCAAACCTTCTTTTATTTACACCCAATCAAGAGCCTAGACCTATTGGTACCACAATATATGTTGGAGGATCTTTCCCTACCACATTGATAAAGACTTGGAGCACCAAATCTAAGCACAAACATGATTAATAT
This sequence comes from Torreya grandis, assembly GCA_037957365.1. Lineage (NCBI taxonomy): Eukaryota > Viridiplantae > Streptophyta > Pinopsida > Cupressales > Taxaceae > Torreya > Torreya grandis. The sequence goes on along the minus strand of JARHVA010000137.1, from coordinate 1,216,031 downwards.
ACCAATCTTGGAGGACATGGTCACTTTGGGAAGGCATTACATTGCATTTTATTGTCTAGTTTCTTGAGTCCATTGATGCATGCCCCTTGAGGGTATGCATAGCACATTATTTTCTTTATGTTTATCATTGTTTTATGTAATAATGCATGAATTAACCTAATTCACAATTCTATTCTACAATAGCCACTCGTTGAATGTTTATGGAAATTCTTGGACCAATTATTCAAATGTGCACTACTGCTTGAGACTAATATATGTGTCCAATATAATGCATGGACTTTTATGAATATGTGCTTCCTTTTAAAGAGATTGGACTTCATTTTTCATTGTCACCTTAAAAAGTTTGCACAAATGAACAATCTTTATGTTTACTTTTTTTCTTGTCCAATAGTGCCTCAAAGAGGTTTTCGCTAGAGGACATTAATTTTTAATTTTATTTATTTTTTACTGAAGAAATCCACCTGCTCTCCAAAGTAGGTAGCAGGTTCCAAATTAATATTAAATCCATGTTTATGGTCTCCAAGTAGGAAACCATCTCTAATCCCCAATAATTATGAAATGGCCTCATCATTTTGGAATTCATCCTATGGTATACAATCTTATTGGTACAAATTGATGAGTGTGGGATAATGAAGGTCAAGGAGAATAGTAAAGATGGCATTGGTATTAAATACGTTGTGTCAGTAAGCTCATTGTATATGTTATAATAGGACTTTTTATCACTATCATTACAATCATCATTAGATGTCATAGTGTCATCAGTTTTGAGGACTGAGGAGTTACCCCTAAGTGATTTATATCCAACACCTCAAATTCCTTTTTTTACTAGAAAGTAAAGATTCAAGAATGCCCTATTTATTTTTTCCCAATCCTTTACCTTTATAAGCAAAATGTTCCATGATTTTATTAGGGATAGGGTATTTGTTACTCTGATAACAGGAAGCAAATCCATCATTATGTAACTAGGAATCCCATGAATTGTGAACCTATGTATGATCCAAAAGACCATTTTTAGCAAAAGGTATAAGACCCACTTGATAAATATCAAGTTTTCTATGCCACTCCATCTTGGGTCTACCATAGGATTTAGGTGATTTGGTGAGTTTATCAATGTGAAAAACATCATTGATTAAGTACTCTCTATAACCTTTATCTTTGATTATGAAATGAGATGACGCTTTGGGATGTGGACCTTTTGCTGAGGATGAAAGGATATTGGGATCAAGGTACGAGGATGTAGGAGAATTGGGTACCACATTATTATCCTTCTTAAGTGCACACTCTATGATAGGACAATAATTGGTACCATTTTAACATCTAGGTTCTTAAAATATACATAAGATTGTATATCTCCTGAAATGGTCCATGCCAAAATGTGGGAACTTGAGACACTAATTTAATGTGGATAGAATTGCATGCATATTATGGATCCATATATTTACAAGGAGTAGATTATATGGTAGTTATAATTCAATGACATGACAAATGGTTTTATAGATGACATGCCCAACAAGGATGGGTAAACTAATAGTGTCAATTGATTCTTTATCTACAATTTTAAACCCTTTGATTGTGATAGTATCATGCTACAAATATGATGGTGAATATCCTAAATACCTAATTAATTTAAGTGTATCAATATTCAAAATTGAGACATTTTATATAATCACCCTCTTTACCTTATGTTGGGAAATTATGGCCTCAATGTAAAGGGGATTATTATGAAAAGGATTATACATTGACATGTTATTTTGATCAAATTGATATACTGCCTCGAGGATAAATTTCCAATGAGTGCTTGGACTTATAATGGATCGATATAATTATGGAATTGGGAATAATAAATAAGCCTATATAATAAGTCCTTATGAATTTAAATGTTCAGAAGAGATCGAAAATGGATATCTTCACTAGATTTTTATCCAATTGTTCAAGAAGGTCATATAGCTTCTTAGTGGAAAAAGTAGATGGTTTGGATTTAAAATGAAAATAGCCTTGGGTTTGATTATTGAAATTGGATGTAAAATGACCTTGAATTGTAACCTTTGGGCATCATGTGGTAATGTTGTTAGAAGAGGTTCCTATAGTTTCTCCAGAACATGCTAATTATAGGGATAACTTGCACAGTGGAGAGCACAATAGGTGATAGAGAGACAAAAATCATACAGACCACATACAACATCTTTAATTAAATTGAAATAAGGGTGAAGCACATTTATAAATGAATAGGACCATAATTCATATTGCATAAAATTACATAATAAATCAAAATAGAGTACTCGACTACGCATACATTAAAGAAAATATGATAAAACCATAACAGGACAATTTTTATTAATCTGTATCAACACATCGAACTCAATTTTATTACATCAAAGTACTATTTATAGTCTTTTACAATCCTGAGGTCTCTTCACCTTTCAACCTTTTGAGAAATAAAATGATAGACTCTTCACATTCTCTAATTATCTAATTAGACTTTCAAGGCTGAATATGTACAAAAACTACACAAAATACAAAATCAAACACTTCACGTATGTGTTTATCTTATATAATTCATGGTTTTAGCAAGATCTATTCTATGTCTAATATAATTTCAAACATGAAGATGTTTCCTATAGATTATTCCCCCTCACACTTATGGACACAACCTATGACAGGTTTTTAAACCTACCTGAGGACTGTATCACAAGTTAGGATCAATTCAATAATACTTTCATTTCTCAATTTAGATAAGTCATAGATCTTATTCTCCTCTACTAGTAGTTCACTTGCATTAAAAAAGAACCCAATGATCCTGTTAGGATCTCCAATTCTCATCTCCAAAAAATGTATAGATAAGTCACAACTCTTTACAAAATTGATGCTCAACTAGCCCTATAAATGTATAAGAATACACTCGATCCATGGACTTCCATGTTTTTTATAAGGGATCCCTTAGTATTGGAATACCTTTAGCTTATGTTTACATTATAAAATTTGATAGGTAGCTCAACCCATAAGGTTATATTATGGCTCCAATTCATAATTCTTTACCAAACATGCCAGCCTTCAACCTTGTTCTTAACACTAACCAAAACCTACCCATATCTCAACCACTATCCATAACTAACCAACTTCCCTTGAGACATACCACACCTAATCAGAACTTGGGTTTTCTTAATCCAGTAGGAAATGAGGTAGCACCCCAAGCTCACAACTAAATTTTTTTACCTCGTACTATGAATAATGTCTAAAACATATTGCAGGAATCTACTAAGAATGAGTTGGATGCCATCCAACATATGGTGAAAAGGATAAGTGATGAATTCTTTGATTTGTAAAGACAAATTGGTAGCTTTAGTGGTGATATTTACAATACGAATTTCACTTATCAAAGGCAAAATGTAAATTAAAATCATCTTAATAACCAATCAAAACCCTCACCCAATAAATTGCCTGAGATTAACATATGTGAAATAGCTCTCCTAAATTGGTTTCATGTGCATAACATAGCCCAGCATGCGGAGCTCAATTGCATTGAATTATGTAGCACTTTAAAATATTTCAAATAGAGTTATAAGAATACTAGGTGGTTCCTAATCACTTTGAAGCATCCAATATGGATAGACCCCTAGTATTGTGAACTAAGAATTTGACTAAGAAGAGGAGATTAGTATGGTGTTAGTGACAAAATGCATAAAACAAATTAGCAAAGAACACACTAAGCTAACACATTCATGCCTAGTTACTAAGGTGAGCTTATTAACAAAAAAAATGACAAACACAACTAAAATTTAAGGAAAAATATAAGAATTCCTTCACCCTCCTTGGATGCTCCAAATGTCTTTGTAGTAGTGGCTTGCTCGGTTTTGTGCTCATAAAGTCCTTGGCAATCGAAGCTTGTCTACCTTCATCTTTCATTAGCACCTTTGGCTTGTGGCTTGGCTTATCTTGGGATAAATTTGGCATGATAACACTAGTTGCATGAAGCTTTTGGAACCAATCCTGCATTATAACTTTGCACAAATTAAGCTTAGAATGATGTGGTAAGACCTCCTACTTATAGATTTTTGAGATTGATCAGAATCAACCTGAACCATCCATCTCAGGATTGAGATGTGTGGCTAAGGATTAATCCAATTTTGTAATTAAGTTTGATAAATAGTCTCATTAATATTTGGGATAGAGGAGAAATTAAGAGGCATGGAGGGCTTTGATGAGGCATGGGAGGCATGAATCCTGATATTTGTGGCATTTATGGCCTAGGGATGTCTTCCTAAGAAATGAGGTCACCTAATGATGCAGATATTGAATGTTTATTTCTAAAAACAAGTATTCAACAAGTTTTCATGGAATTATTAATTAGGCTTTGATTTGAATTAATTATCTCTTAAGCATGATCAAGCACTTTGTGCACAAATTATCAAATTGATCAAAATGCTTTGTTATTGGTCCAAAATTTGACTAGATTGGAATTGGAAGTCAATGTCATATGCATTAGATCCGTTATCCCATTTAGGATGTTATCAATAGTGAATAACAAAGGCATGTGTCTTGTGCAAGATATTTGATAGGAAAGATTAATCCAAAGCACCTAGGTGTAAAATTAGCATTTTGACTTAGAATGATCTGATCAAAGTTAGCTGGCCCATAAATTGCATTGCCCCATTTAATGATACTATAGCCAAAATTGGCACTTGAATATATCAATTTAAACTCATTTGATGTGGTTTAGTGTTTTTAGGCTAAATTATACACTTTGGTGGAAATTAGTCAAAACCCTGATTGAAGGTTATCAGTGGCTAGTTTTAGGTGTCTATAATTTGCTCCTATTTGGGAAGGTGTTGCAAGATATAAGCAAAGTAATGTCTTATAAAATAATAAAAAATTGCATGTATGCCAAAAATAAGATGATGGTTGAATAACAAAGCTCTAAATGGTGTTTGAGAAGCCTAGGATGATGCCCCCTCGAGGGAGTGGCCATCACATTTATTGATGGATGGTCCCTCAAAAAGAAATAAGAAGAAAAGTGGATTTAACCCATGGTTGAGATTTATCCAAATAAGAAAATGCTTGCATGTATTGATGTAAAAAGGATGTTGATTTTCCCAAAGGTAGTTATAATCATGAATAAAAGTCAAAATAATGATTTGCCCATAGGTGGTTATAATCACTAAGTAGACCTGGATTGGCTAAAATTGATGGTGCCCCAGTTAGGGTTGATTATCAATCATAACTCAAGGATATAACTTGGAATATATATTAAATATAAGTGGGTAAAAATTGATGAAATAGTGAATAGAAGAATAAGATTGATCGGTGTGAATGATTCAGTTGTACCTACCAATGAGGAGATGTTCATCTTGATTAGCAATGATAGAACTAGAATGGCCAATGGGTTAATTTAATCAAGGGTGGGATGGAAAGATTTTCCAAGGTGCCAAGGAGAAATTTTGGTAGCTCCATTGATTGTAGACCTTCTTGAAGTTGATTTTTATTGTAGCATGTGATGGTAAGCATCATGATAGAACACCATGAAGACTTGGATAAAAATATGCATAGGGATTGACCCCTAATCCAATAAACACTTGAAAACAATACATCAATGATAAAAATCATGATGATAATATTGACATATGAATATGGATAGACTCAAGAATAATGTGCTTGAGGAATCACCCATGAATGCATATAGACTGAGTCAAGGCAACAATGCTGAAAGCAAACAAATAGGCAAGTGAATAAATAAATAAACAACCTAAAATAAACAAAAAAATAGAAAGCCTAAAAACAAAAGCAAAAGAAAGCATCCTAATAATGACAATGCCCCAGTAAGGCAGATCAAGGATATCTGACTAGGCTTAGATATGACAAATATTTTTGGATTTTTGAAATATTATGAATGTTTTTAGAATTTTGAGGTATTTTAATTCATTAGAGAATGACAAGATACCTGCTCACAAAATGGTGAGAGTGTTTGGCTTAGGTTTCTCACAAAATGGTGAGAGCATATGGAAAGGGGGACTGAGGTGACCTTAACATGAATTGAGCATGACCCATATAGTCCTAGAATGACCTCAACTCATAGTAATTCCATCCACACAAAAGGTGAATAAAAACCAACTAGGTCCTAACAAGTTCTCAAAACTAGAAAATGGCTAGTCAAATGAAAATAGTAATGGCAAGGTGATGCAGTAATGCATGATAAACAAGTGTTGCCCCTAATTCGCCCATAGGCAGTTATAACTAGGATACAATGGCATAGGTCAATGATACTAATTTTTCCATAGGTAGTTATAATTAGTAGCAAGACTAGTGAAACACTAATTTGCCCATAGGTGGTTATAATCAAGCTCACATAAATAAACTTAATAAGATGAAAAATATCTTGCCAGATCAACTGTCACACTACTTTCATAGACTATCATTGTAAACATGGATTTTATTGATTATTGAAACATGATTAGAATCCTCTCATAAAAGGTGTGAGAAGAACCAAATGAACCAAGATCAAAATAGGATTAGGTAGGATGACTAAAAATAGGCTTTGATCTAGGTAGGAATGGAATGGTTAGATGGAATGATCTTGCTAAGGATAATGATGGTTTTTGATAGATTGGGTAAAATGGTAAGAGGGTCACCCCCAAGTGATGGGGTGATTATTTGGGATATGTGATAATGGTAAAATAATATGTAATCATGGCAATGGCATGGTAATGTGAAATAGCATGGTACATGTTTTTGGCCTGGGTGTGATAAATGGCATATGATTTTGGTTTTCTTGTTGATATAGAGATGCACATCCTAATCAATAAATGATACAAATAGAATACTTGATCATGTTAATTTCTATCCCACACCTCATTTGAATAGTTGCTCTATCAAAAATGGCCTACAGACTTGGTTGTCAAGAATGCTTTTGTGATCTTCGTTGGTCATTGATTCTAATTCCTTCAAACATCGAGACAAGGTATCTTTATAGCCTCTATAAAGGAAAGTGTGTCCATGTATGGTAGGTTTGATTTTGAAATGGAATGGTAGATGCTAATGGAATGTATAATGGTGGGGAAATAAATGAAGATTGAGACTTTCAATCACACATAATGTTGTTGATGTTGAATTCAACATAACTTTGGTTGTGATGGGGCTGAAGACTTGTTCTATCGATAGGACCACCAAATTTTTCTATTATTTGATCTTGAGAGTAGCTACCATTTGATTAGGTTGTAGATAGGAAGCTATTTTGATTTGATCTTTGATTTTGTCTTCATCTAATAGTGAAGAATTTTTTTGCTCATCTATTAGTGCCTAAAAGAGGTTTTCATAATTAAATTTGTCTTGATTATCCCGTAGCGCCTTTAATAAGGTTTCACTAAGGAATTTTAACTTTTGACTTGATTATCTTCTAGCGCTTCCAAAAAAGTTTCACTAGAAGATGTTCAGTTCTAAATTTGATTGTATCTTAACACCTCTAAAAAGGTTTCAATAGGAGAGTTTTCTTCTACTACATGAATATGGTATTGGCCTCCTTACTCTTTTTCAACTACTATGTCACCATGGATTTTGTTCAAAAAAGTGTGATTTTGTTGATTTCAATTGACACTTGTGGGAGGTGGAATATCAATAATATGGCTATTTTAGTTTATGGTAATGGCCTGTGGAATGGTAATGGAATGGGGAGAGGATGCACAATCCTCATAGAATATACTAGGATAACTTGTGTCGAAGCTAAATTACTCATCCTAAAAAACCATAGAAGGATCAAAAATGTATTCAAATTGATTTGCAAGGCATACATAACCAATTTTGTAACAGCCATGAACATATTCTTCTTTTAAATCTGATTCTAACTCAAGGGATTTTGAATCTGATGTTGAAACTGATGTGGATTTATGTTTTGATGGTAAATCTAATGTTGGTTCAAGAATAGAACCTAACCCTAACTATAATTCTTCATCCAAAAGGTACTCTATTATAATGATGTCTTGTTGAATATTTGGTTTTGGATAAGTAATAGCCTATGATGGCATAATGAGCTCCACAAAAATTGGTTTGTCAAAGTGAGACTCCTCTAAGATGGGAAATAGATCAAGAGATAACTCCTCAGAGATTGTCTTGTCAATAAGAAGATCTTGAAAAATAGGCACATAGTTGAGGTAATGATTTGCCCAAAGGTAGCTATAATCATTAAGAAGTGACTCAATAAAGACTGAATTGTTAGAGTGAGACTCCTCGATAACTGGTATAGGATCAATAGGTGATTCATCACAAGCTGACTTATCACAAGTGGTTATCTCAACAAAAACATCTTGGATTGGTTGGTTCTTTTATCCTTGGTTTCCAATGAGTTTTAAAATATTAGTTTTGAACACAGCTTGGTCTTTGAAGGATTAGATCGATTAAGGTTTGGATGTAATTGGTACTAGATGAGGAATGGTATGTGATTGGATAATGGTTGAGCCTTGGGGAGCATGATTGCTCACATGAGTCAAAAGATGAAGTCCTAAAATGGTAATGATAGGGTGTTGTGGGGTTTGATTGCCCATACAAGCCAAAGGACTAGGTCTTGGAATGATGAAGGGGTATTGTGGAGCTTGATTTCTCACACAAGCCAAAATATGAGGTCCTGGTATATAAATGGTTTGGTATTGTGAAACTTGATTGCTCACACAAACCAAAGGATGAGGTCTTGGTATGGGAATAGTGTAACATTATGGTTCTGGAATAGAAATGGTACGATGTGGTAGATCTTGATTACTCATGTAAGCCAAAGCATCCAAGTCTTCCTCATAAACCATATCATCCCAGTCATGTGTTGGCTCATAAGCTAGTTCTTGACTATGTTCCATGTACTAATTATTGCAAAGAGGGTATGGATCTATATCCCAAACAACATTATCTGTAGTTGGGTCTTCAAAATCCTCCTCACAATCCTCTTTATGCCAATCAAGGTCTTGATTTGGATTTTTTGGATTTTGACTATGTTCCCTATATGGAGTATTGTAGGGAGAATAATAAAACTCCTTATAAAATCTTTCTCTATAAGGGTTTCTAGTGGGATTTTGTGCAGCCATTATTTCATAAGTTGGATTGTACGTGACTCCACCATAAGTGTAGCTAGACATATCTATGTAAATGATGAAATCTCTAAAACAAAAAGGCTTAGAGTTCTACAAACTCTAAAAAAATATCCAAAGGACAAATGGTTCAAACTTGGTCTAACTCGGTCAAAGGGGTGGAGTTGTATCTCCAATATGGTCTGAAAGTGGAACTATATCTCTAAAATAATTTGTTATAAGACTTGGCATAAAACAATCTAACATCAAATGTCTAATGTCAAATATTATATGCACAAAAGGTCAAGCATCTGAATAAAAATCAGCATGGCAAAGGTCTAGGTCAAAGTGTTCCACACAAGGTCTAAACTAGGAAATGAAAAAGTTGAGTTACTAGGTCTTTTGTCCAAACGTGAAGTCAAAAGCTAGGCTCAAACAAATAGGCATATGCTAGGACTTTTGGCCAAATGATGTCAAAATCTAGACTTGAAACAAAAGTTGATGTGATTTGATTTATTCTAACAAGTTTGGAAACAACTTTGACATAGACCTGACACATGGAATCAAATATAAACATGATCAGTTGGCATAAGGAATAAGACAAAAAGCTCTTTGAAGAAAGACAACGTTTTCCCAAAAAAAGACACAAACAATTATAAGGATAGGTATTGAACAAACAAACCATCAATATTTTTCAAATAAGGGTAATCAATTTAACCAAAGTTACGTAACCCAAAAGAGAAAGATTTATGTATTAGCCCCACAAATTAAGACCTAAATAGAAATTAATCAATGTTTGAATCCAAACTTGACAAGGCTAATTGAAAACTCAACATTGAAAACTACAATTTGACCAAACAAGATAGACAAGATTAGACAGCATGACAACACAAGACAAAGGTCTAAATGGTATACATGACATGGTTTGAAACAAATGGTTTTTGGCACAAGGTGAAATAAGTGTTGAAACAAATTGAGCAACCTAACGGCATAAGCATCCTTAAATGATGTGATCTATGTTATGCTTCAAAAGACTCAAAGGCAAAATGGTTTTAACATGATTTGGGCAGCATAACACTACCCTCCTCAATTCAAATACATTGTTTTGACATGGCTTATGAACAAAAAAACAAGTTTTAGTCTCAAAACATACCAAGCAATAATGACCAAAATACACTAAGTATAATTGCCCAAATCCTAGCAAGGGTATGGCAATGTGGGGTTAACTAAACTAGCAAGCTTTCAAACATTTCTAGGGGAATCAATTACAAAATGACTTTCATGTCAAACAATGTAAAAGATAAGCATAGAAATTGGGTGACCATTGCATTGGCTAGTTGTAAAAAGGTCTAGTCCTTTTTACAACCACTACATCTTATTGTTCACTCAGTGTAGTGTGATGTCCAAATGCAGATACGTCCCATGTATAACTCAGAAGGAGTAAGTGAAGTCAATGTCTAGAGATGAAACCCTAGGTCAAAGCTTCCCTAAAGAACTTGCAGGAGGTAATGACGTCCCCCTCACAAGCCAAGATGTAATGAAATGAAAGACAAAAAAAGAAAGATGTAGGGTTATTTTCAAGGTCACCCAAAATTTTACAAGTTTTTGGGGAGTGCTTTAGATGACATTCTTTCTAAGCCTTGAACTAGGCTTTTTACAATAGGAATGGCGCTTTTGATTCCAAGGGTTACCTAAAGGAGACAAATGGAAGAACATACAAGCAACACCCCTCTCTTTTCTAAAAAGAATTAGATTAAACAACCATTGAAGACAAAAAAAAAATTAGAAATATGATTTCATTCTTAAGCACCAAATTCAAAATATTGGGTGGTGTTCATTTGACCCTTTGGTCTTAAGATTGTGGACTTTAAAAGCCTAACTTATGAAAACATTCACTTAAGAACCTAAATATTTCATTAAGCACCAAAAAAAAGATTCCTAATTTTTTTTAAAATCATGCCAAATATGTCATAATAGCATGTTTTAACAAGTTCCAAATCCGCTAATTACCTATCTACCCTTAAGGCATCACCCCAAAAGTAAATATGTTAGATTAGAAATATTTTAAATATATTTTCAAAAAAAATTGAAAACTCTATGAAAATTTAATCTACACTAATATCAAATTCTGAAAATTTAGGAGAAAACACATGGTTTTTAAAAAAAAATCATCCAAAATGGAGTCCGTATGACCCCAAACCAAGCATTTTAAAATGGCCTATTAGCTCTCAAGTTTGTGTTTTTAAGAAAAACACAGTGACCGACGTCGGTTCTATAACCAATGACGGTTACACTTACTAACCAATTATGGTTATCTAACCAACGATGGCTATACCAATAGTGACTGATGATGGCTATGCCAATTGATGATGGTTTTACTAACCGACGATGGTTATTGTGTAAACCTGTGACAAAGAAAAATGGCAAAACAAAGTTAGAAAATTAAATTTCAAGAGTTTTAATAATCCAAATGAAGATTTTAAAGTTTTAGAATTATCTTCTTCATGTGTGGGATGCATTTGGTTCCACTGAGCATGCCATTATTCGAACTAAGAATTTGACTAAGAAGAGGAGATTAATATCATGTTAGTGACAAAATGCATAAAACAAATTGACAAAGAACACACTAAGCTAACACCTTCATGCCTAGTTAATAGGGTGAGCTTAGTAACAAAAACAAATGACAAACATAACTAAAAAGTAAAGAAAAACCCAAGAATTCCTTCACCTTCCTTGGATGCTCCAAATGTCTTTGTAGTAGTGGCTTGCTCCGGTTTGTGCTCATGAAGTCCTTGGCAATGGAAGCTTGTCTACCTCCATCTCTCCTTGGCACCTTTGGCTTGTGGCATGGCTTGGATTGGAATCAATTCGGCATGGTAACACTAGTTGGATGAAGCTTTTGGAACCAATCTTGCATTATAACTTTGCACAAATTAAGCTTAAAAATGATGTGGTAAGGCCTCCTATTTATAGATTTTTGAGATTGATCATAATCAACTTGAACCGTCCATCTCAAGATTGAGATGTGTGGCTAAGGATTAATCTAATTTTGCAATTAAAATTGATAAATAGGCTCATTAATATTTGGGATAGAGGAGCAATTAAGAGGCATGGAGGGCTTTGATGAGGCATGGGAAGCATGAATCCTAATATTTGTGACATTTGTGGCCTAGAGATGTCTTCCCAAGAAATGAGCTCACCTAATGATGAAAATATTAAATATTCATTTCTAAAAATAAGTATTCAACAAGTTTCCATGGAATTCTTAATTAGTCCTTGATTTGGATTAATTAGCTCTTAAGCATGATTAAGCACTTTGTGTACAAATTGATCATAATGCCTTGTTATTGGTCCAAATTTTGACTGGATTGGAATCGGAAGTCAATGTCAGATGCATTGGATCCATTATCCACTTTAGTATTATATCAATAGCAACTAACAAAGGCATGTATCTTGTGCAATAAATTTCATAGAAAAGAGCAATCCAGAGCACCTAGGTGCAAAATTAGCATTTTGACTCAAAATGATCTGATCAAAGTTAGTTGGCCCATAAATTGCATTGCCCCATTTAATGATACTCTAGCCAAAATTGGCACTTGAATATATCAATTTCAACTCATTTAATGTGATTTAGTGTTTTTAGGCCAAATTGTGTACTTTGATGGAAATTGGTCAAAAGTCTAATTGGAGATTATCAGTGGCTAGTTTTAGGTGTCTAAAAGTAAAACTATGGTCTTGGAAACCATGGAAAGAAATAAACCTGAGGAAATCATTAGTGAGGTACAATCCTTTCAACAATTCCAACAAAGTAATTATGCCCTTAGGAATAGGACATAGAATCAGCCCCTCACCACCTCAACTCCTCCCAACATTGGTGCAACTCCACCTGATCCTAAGGCTAGGAATGATTCACCACCTCCAAATCCTAATGAATCCAAATCCCATATGGAAACTTAACCAATCCAAAGCAAATTTGGGTATAACATAGTAGAAGATATGAATAAAATTAAATCTAACACCATATTGCATGAGCTTTCTTAAATCATAGAGCAACATGATCTTCTACTAAAATATTTTACTAAGAAACTAACTCAGATAAAGAAAAAAACTACCCACACCAATGTGCTCATTTACAAGAATAATATTTGAGTTCCTCCCTTTCTTTTAATCGTTAGACTATTTGGGAAGAACCTACACAGTTTCTTAGTAGACTCAGGAGCTTTAGCAAATGTGATGCCTATAATAGTTTATGAAAAACTAAGATTAGTGTATATTAAATTAGACAAAGTCATGGTTCAGCTAGACAATTTTGAGGTTAAGGTAGTTGGTGAACTACTTAATGTGCATATGCAGTTGGAATCAGAACCTACGATCCAGCAATTCATAGATATTCAGGTTGTGGAAATTCTTGAAGCCTACATGATGTTCCTCAGTATGGATTGGTCTCAATCCTTGAATTGATACATGGCTATAGATTTATCCCATATGTGGTTGCCTTGGAGAGGCATATCCAATTAGATTAGAGTAGATAGGGAACCCAGGATGAAGCACATGATAATTTAATACAACATAGTCAATGAGAAAGTGAACCTAGCGTCCTCTAACTTAGTAATCTATACATTATATACAAATCCTACTAATGAAAAAGCTGATAATGGCCCTGAGTTACAAGATTTTTGGTCCCTATATGTTGATGGGGCATTTTACAAACAACGCAATGAGGTAGGAATTCTATTAATAGACCCACAGGGAAAGAGGTGTCTAGCTTCTTATAGGTTGTAATTATCCTGCACTAACTATCTCATAGAATATGAAGCATTAATCCTTAGGATGCAATTTACATTGAAGCATAAGGATAAGGAGCTAAGATTATTCAATGACTATGAATTGGTTGTGAACCAAGTTAAGAGTAAATTTCAATGCAAATTATCTTACCTCAAAAAATACAAACACAGGGCATGGTATTTAATAAAAATGTTCACCATTTTTAACATTATTCCATTCCCCAAGAGTAAAACCAAATTATTGATTTTTTGGAAGTTGTTACTACTAATTTGACACTTCTTTATGACATAGAACTATAATTTTCTATTGAGTTGGTCCTTATCCTTCTATCTCAGACAATGTAGAAAATTTCTAGGTTTTTAGGATGACCAGCATATCATAGAGTTCCTTAGTAATTCATGGCTATTTTAGGATCAAATAATTGATGAAGTAGAAAGGGACAATCCTAGGGAGCATCCATTTGACCACGATGGTGCTATGGATATCAAGGAAAATCAAATTCCAAAAGGGATGATCTCCATAGAAAAGACTTTTTATATTGATAGCCATGTGCACCCACCTAAAACACCAAAATATGAACATCAAAAATGTCAAACCATTAACCTTGGCTCCCTAGAAAAGCCCCAAAATGTCAATATTGGTCCTAATTAGATAGACATAGAGGTAGAATAACTTTGAAATTTATTGTTGAGATATAAAGACATCATTGCCTAGGCCTATGGAGATCTTAAGGTCTTTGACCCAAAGATAATAACCCACACCATTCCTCTTAATCCAAATCAAAAACCATTTAGGTAGACACACAGGCCTATAAACCTAATTTTGGAACCATTTATAAATAAATAAATTCACAAGCTTCTCTTAGCTAGGATAATATTTCTAGTTCTCCACTCCACCTGGGTAGCAAATTTGGTGCCTGTTCGAAATAAAAATGGAGAGATTAGAATATGCATAGACTTTTAAAATCTAAAACCTCGGACAAAGAAAATTATTCATTCCATTCCCTTTATGAGGTAATCCAAATGGTGAATGTATCCTAGATGATGTCCTTTTTAGAGGAATTCTTGGGGTATAATCGGGTTCAGGTAAATTCAAAATACAGAGCCAAGACTACATTCACCATGAAATGGGCCACTTTTTCTTACAAATGAATGGCATTCGGTCTAATAAATATAGGGGAAACCTTTCAAATGGCCATGGACTTTCATTTTTAAGGGTTTATAGGAAAATACATTGTAAATTACATGGATTATTTAATAGTATTTTCTAAACACATGTCTAATCACATACGCCACTTGTAGAAAAAATTTAAATGATGCAGAAGGTATAGCATTTATTTAAACCTAAAGAAGAGTGTGTTTAGTGTCACTGAAGGTAAAATTATTGGCCAAATCATCACAAAATAAGGTATTTCTATAGACCCTAAACATGTTGATGTAATTTCCAAATTGCCTCTACTAACAGCAATAAATAATTAAAATACTTCTTTGGGAAAATTAATTTTATTCGTAAACTTATTTTTGGATCCACCGATATTGTTAAACCTTTAAATTCCATGCTCAAACAAGATGCCAAATTAGATTGGAATGATGAATCTAAGAATGCCTTCCAAAACATCAAAGATGCCCTCATGCAGGCACCTGTGCTAATTAGCCCAAATTATGCTAAAGACTTTTATCTTTATCCTTTTATGTCTAAACATATCATTAATGTAGTTCTAACATAGAGGCTAGATAGAGAGGAGCATCCAATTGCATTTTTGAGTATGAACCTAAAATATGCAGATCTCAGGTATTCCACATTGTATAAGCATGCATACACCTTGGTCAAGGCAGAAAAAAAGTTCAAACACTACATCCTCAGAAATAAAGTGCATGCAATTATTCCAGACCCAACCATCAAGCTCATGTTGGGGTAGAATGAATTAAAGGAACATAGAGGTCTATGGATGGCTAAAATCTAAGAATATAACTTTGAAATCAACCCTAGCAAGTTGTTTAGAAGCCAGGGTCTCACTCAACTGATCACTAAATCACAATGCACCAAGTCGACCAAACACAAATGCCTCAACAATATTGGTATGCCCCATTCAGTCACTATATTTTTTATAAAAATCCACCCCTGGATTGAAATCAACATAGAAAATGAATCTTATATTTAAATCATCTCAATACATGTTGAATAAAGGAGTTCTATATATAAAAAAAT